>JAMLFY010000007.1:38056659-38450551 GCA_030441495.1 Dalbergia oliveri
TCTCTCGACTCCCCGATGTTGCAGCAACCAAGGTACTTCAACTTCACTAGATATATATACAAGGGTCAAGTTGACAGTTTTTACCTTTTAATATGACAGTTCCCGTGCAGGGTATTCACTAATGCTCAAAAGCCATCCATCATGTTTATTCATGTAGTTGGTGGTGTCGTTCAATTTGAATACCATTGGCAGCGACAGAGAGCATATGGGCTTTGTTAGTGCTAACCATTTGCAACTATTATTTCTATGTACTCTTATTTTTATATTTCGCAATTCAATTTTTATGTGTACAAATGACACATTAAATCCCAAAAGGATTTATCTGAGTAAAATGATTTAATTATTATAAAAAAATACTTAAATTTTTATAAATGATTTCAAATAAATACCATCAGTCCATCAAATGATATGCTTATAAATTTAATTCCATATACTCATCATTTAAAATAATAATATACTAATTGCTCTTTTTAATATTTAATACATCTAAAATTACTAGTTGTATATTGTGTTTAATGAATGAATTACTCTTTTCAATATGATTATTCTTTTAATGATTCATTCATGGTTCAAGAAAAAAGAGCTATAATTACACTACTCATGTAGGTCCACTATTATATATATCGTTCTATAATTCAAAAGTTAATAATACACTTGGTGAAAAATATATAATATATATGATATGTGCTTTGAAATTTATAGGTAATAGAAGGAAGTGGTAGCTACACAGAAGAGCTTGTTGAGTTGAGCAAAGTGGATGAAAAGAGAACTGGAGGGACGAAAGTTGCAAGCCTCTTGCTAGGTACTAAACAAATGATCAGTTAATTCATTTTCCAACCTTCATGAATAAGAAATAAGAATCATTCACATGCTGAGGCTTTCTTAAAACAATTTCTGTTCTCAAAGAAAATATACTGAGCCATTCATTTGTGAGTTTGATTACAATTTTCTTTTTTCCCCTCTTTTCATTAGCTTGTGTTTACCCCTTGATTTTTCCTTTTTTACTCAATGCAGTGAACCAAGCACTAGCTACGCTAGCTTTCTTTGGAGTTGGAGTGAACTTGGTTCTGTTCCTAACCAGAGTTCTTGGTCAAGACAATGCCAACGCTGCTAATAATGTCAGCAAGTGGACTGGAACTGTTTACATGTTCTCACTGATCGGAGCATTTCTCAGTGATTCCTACTGGGGTGATACTTAACCTGCACAATCTTTCAACTCATCTTTGTTCTGGTATTTTATCACCAGCCTTTCGTTTTCACTTTTGGTTCACACTAAATGTTCTGAAACTTTCTAGTTTCTGACAAGTTGAATGTGGGTGCATGCTTAATAGGGCTTGGCACTGTCCTCATTGTCATCTTGGCAATTCTTGATCAAGCCAGCTGGTTGTGGTGATGGCAATACTGCATGCGTGCCCACATCCTCAATCGGAGTCAACATTTTCTACTTGTCCATATATCTAGTGGCATTTGGTTATGGAGGGCACCAACCCACCTTAGCAACCTTTGGTGCAGACCAATACGATGAGAGAGACCCAAAAGAGAAGAGTTCAAAAGTGGCTTTCTTCTGTTACTTCTACTTTGCCCTCAATGTTGGGTCATTGTTCTCCAACACGGTGTTAGTCTATTATGAGGACTCGGGGAAGTGGACAATGGGCTTCTTGGTATCATTGGCCTCTGCTGTCATAGCCTTCTTGTCATTCTTATCAGGAACTCCAAGATATAGGTATATTAAGCCCTGTGGCAACCCTGTGGTAAGGGTTGCTCAGGTATTCATGGCCGTTGCTAGGAATGGGGTGTTGCTCCAGCTAAGGCTGAGCAACTTTTTGAGGTTGATGGTCCAGAATCTGCCATCAAAGGAGTAGAAAGATTATGCACACTGATGATTTCGAGTAAGTATTAATAACATATTTGGATCAAACGAAGTAATTAGTATAGCTATACAATTTTTCTTCAAAAGAGTTACATGCCAAGTAATTAGAAAACACTTTTACAACAAAGTATATGCTGTTTACTTTGTTTCATTGGGGCCATATATATGGCTGTTTCATATGGGTGGAAAACGTTTTTTATACCTGGTTGTATTGAATTTGTAAACTTATTTGATGATAGTTATAATTATTGAGATTTTATTGTTGTACGTTGATGTTGGGCAGATTCATGGACAAAGCAGCAACAATTACAGAGAGTGATGATGAGCATAGTACAAAGAATCCATGGCAGCTTTGCACTGTGACTCAAGTTGAGGAAGCCAAATGCGTCTTGAGAATGTTACCGGTTTGGCTATGCACCATTGTTTACTCTGTTGTGTTCACACAAATGGCTTCGCTCTTTGTTGAGCAAGGGGAGGTCATGAACTCCAACATTGGAAAATTTCGTTTGCCAGCAGCCAGCATGTCTGCGTTTGATATGCAGTGTCCTTGTGTGCACTGGAATCTATCGGCAGATCCTTGTTCCATTAGCAGGAAGATTGAGTGGTAATCCTAAGGGATTAACTGAGCTTCAAAGGATGGGAATTGGCCTAATAATTGGAATGCTTGCAATGGTTGCATCTGGTGCCACAGAGATTGTGAGGCTCAGACATATTGTTCCTGGCCACAAGACTAGTTTCTTGAGCATATTTTGCCAAATACCACAGTATGTTCTGGTTGGTGCGTCCGAAGTTTTCATGTATGTGGGTCAGTTGGAGTTCTTCAATGGCCAAGCCCCGGATGGCATAAAGAGCTTTGGGAGCTCACTCTGCATGGCTTCAATTTCTCTTGGGAACTATGTGAGTAGCATGCTGGTGAACATGGTTATGGGGATCACTGCAAGAGGCCAGAGCGGAGGCTGGATTCCAGAGAACTTGAACACAGGCCACATGGATAGGTTCTTCTTCCTCCTTGCAGGGCTAGCTGCTTTTGACTTTGTGCTTTACTTATTCTGTGCTAAGTGGTACAAGCCCATCAATGTTGAAGCTATTGACATGGGAGCCCAAAGAGGAAGAGGATGTGGCTTGTAAAGTTTGACAGTTTCAGTTTGTTGTCCAATCTCCAATGCAAGTGTGTTGAGTTTTTTTCTTTTCTTTTCTCATATTCTCAATAAGAATTACCTTATCTCAAAGTGGAAATATATAGTGTTAGGCTTTTCTTCATTGAATTGTCGATTTGTTAAATGTATGAGTGACTTACTAATACATGGTTAAATGGTTCATTACACTTTCGTTCAATCATATTTATTGCATATGTATTTATCTGCTACATTTCCGGTTGATGATTCTCTGAATGTATGACTAATGGGTGTCTTAACAGATGTATGATAGGTAGATAAAGTTGGTGGCTTTTCTCTTTAAAGTCTACAATTGAAGAGGTGAGAACAACAGTAAAGTAGACTATTTTTTTTCCTTTGAAAAAGATAGAGTGAAAGCAAAATATTAAAAAAATTAATGATTAATCTAAGGTTGCTGCTGAGGTTCGAATTATTAGTGAACCATTTTGATGCCTTGTAAGGTGATAAATTTGTGGGCACTTCTGACTCTGAGATAAACATTGACATGGCCAGCACGGTCACGTACAATTCAATTCTAAGATGAAAGCAGTGAAGAAGCAATTATTATTATATACAGTAATCCAGCTACAAAATTCTCTGACTCTTGATTGTAATAGTCTACTGCCTTCGAAGGAGTAATTAATCAATAAAACCTACTTCCTTCCTGATCTGTCTCCAATAATCACGTCTTGAAGATTCTTTCAGTATCACATAGTCCTTCCAATACACTCACCCTCTCTTAATCGAGCGAGCATTCTCAGCTAGCCTGGGTTTCTAGACAAAAATAAAACAAAAAAGAATATTCAGCAATCAGCAACCTGAGACTTAGAAGAAGAAGTTTGAGACATTTTGTGAAAAATGGGTTTGGTTCAGAAAACTGATGAGAGATATGCATGCAGCCGTGGAGGATGGAGCACAGCGGAGGTACGCATCGACTGGAACAGAGGAGCCACCGCGAATGGCCGAGGAGGAGAGGTGCTGGTGCGGCGGCAAGGGAGGTGACAATATGGGAAGGCTGTGGTTGATTTTGTTGTGTTGTGTGTTTAATTCTTCATTGTTTTCATGTTCTGGGTTTTGGATGGATTTATATAGTTTTATGGACATCGAATATGGCCAGCTTCAACATTTTTGAGCTAACATCACATCACATCGATTGTTAATAACTGCAAGGGAGCCATGAAGGCTTCTTCTAAGGCAGCGCTTTCCCACAATCACCATTAGTATTGCCTTTAATCTGAAATAAGGCAATGCTTTTAAAATGTTGCCCTGAAGGATACCGCCTGATATGACAAAGGCAACACTTTAAAAGTGTTGTCTTATAATCAGAGATAAGGCGATGCTTTACTATTTTCATCATTAGTGTTGCCTATAATCACCAAATAGGCAATGCTTTTAAAATGTTACTTTAGTTGGAAAAAGTGTTGCCTTAATGAGAAAAGGCAACACTTAAAAAACGTTGCCTATAGTCAGAAAGACATTCAGTGCCTTCCACTTGCACACGCACCTAGATCCTCCTGGGGAAGGAAGCCCAAAGACTGCGAGGAGAGGGTTGCTATTGCTGGAGCGTGGTGCCGCTCTTCCAGTGACGCGACCATGGGCGTAGGGAACGATATTGTTATTTTTCAAATATATCCTGAAATATATAATTCAACTTCATGATTCGTCGATCGATGTACTATCATATATCGATCATGTACAACGATGAATAAGCTAGCATTCTAGCAATATATATTTCCCCAGATATTTCAAAAGCAAATTAAATTGAAGCGCAGATGTATATGAATGAGATTGTGTGAAATTAAATATCATTCAAACAAATATTATATTGCACCATGCATGCATCTTCAATTGTCGTGGCTATGCCCAAGCCAAGTGCCATGATGCCATGCAAGCTAGCTAGCTAGCTAATTAGTCATTCACTTTATAATTAGGAGTCAACCACATGTGGAATTGAAGAGTTCACCCATTAATTTAATTTAATGGGAGACCATATATTGTTTGCCCTAGTGCTAATGAACCACTAGTAAGCAAGCTAAGCTATTGTCATTACAAGTGTTCTCGCATCATCACAATAATCGCTAATTAATGCTAATACAATAATGCTACCTTGACCATTGGTTTGGGTGTTGTTGCAGACACAGTATAGCATTGTGGGGATGGATGGATGCACATGGGGAATTAAAGCGAACACTATAATGGCTCCCAATATTTCATTTTCCTCTCCATCTTCGTTTGCATTTCACGCTCAACACCTTGCCTTCTCGATCCTCTTCATTACTCCACAGCAACTCTCCATTTTCTTTCCTTCCCTGAGAAGAGCATTCCCTCGCCCCAAACCCTTTCAAACCCGCATGAAATCAACCCCAAATTATTTCCCTCCCTCCTCTTCCAACTCACTACCTCGATCACAAGTCTGATCAACGCTTGCCAACCAACTCCCACCTTAGTTGAACTCAAAAGCCACTTCCCTAAGCACCTTAAGGTCAGAAACCCCTCGCCTCTCCCTCTTAACATCTCTCTGTCACTCTCGATGCCTCTTCTCGATTTCTGGGTGTTGGCAGCGCTTGAGGGCCACCATCAAGGCCATGTGTAACGCCCAATTTTTATTAATTTTTACTATCATTAGGAATTACCGAATTCCGTAGGTAAATATTATATAAAATTTGAGACCAAACAATCCTTAATAAAGGAATATAACGTTAGAAGAGAAGTTAGGAGCAATTCGTGCAAGTATTGCAAACCCAATTTCTGTACGTGTAAAATGACCAAAATGCCCCTGAGGTTATTTTACTCAGAAAATGAGGATCGTGGGCCCCACCCATCCTCAAGGGGATGTTTTGATGTTAATAAGGGATTGTTTGTGTTATGTGTGTTAATAGAGGAGAAAAATCCTAATTTTGAGCTCGACGCGCAAATGACCAAAACGCCCTTACGCTTTTTACTTCAATTTGCGTGCCGCTAGACCCGAACCTCACTAAAATGTGTTAAAAGGTGTTTTTAAGCCATGATTAACCATTGGTTAAGCTCGGGTGGTCTCGGGCAATTTTTAAGTAAAATGACCGTTTTGCCCCTCTTTTGTGCAAGTTTTACAAATTTTGAGATTTTTGATTCGTCTACGAAACCTAAGCAATATTAGGCTCAAATTAAAGCTTATTAAATTCTAATTACTAATCTAGAGTCAAAATTATTTATTTAGATTGATTAGAACCTAAAATTGCTTAAAACACCCAAATTGCTTAGTAATTCACTTAAACCCTTAACCGTAAATTCTCTAAATTGCATGAATACCTTGCCTACACCTAAAAAATACATGGAACACACAAAATCCTCTTCCACAAGGCTGTAATGCACGAAATTATTGAGTAATAAGTCAGAAAATTATTACACAAAAATCCAAAGAATGAAAACAAAGAATCATGAAAACATGGAAACATGATTCCATGTTTTAAGCCACCAAACAAAATGATTTTTCTTCCTTATTTTTTTCTCTAATTTTTGGTCAGATTTCTTTCCTTCCTTTGTCCATTTATGAGCTGCAAAATCTCTATAAATAGGCATGCTTGAAGATAGTTTAGATGCTTAGTTCATAACTTACACAAATTCTAGTTTTAGGAGCACCAAAAGCTCTCATTTCCTCCTCCTCTTGGCTGAATTCTTTCTTCAAGTTTTCAAGAATATTTTCTTTCATTTCACTCAAGGAAACCAAGTTCTCTTCCTTTCCTTCAAATCAGATTAGGTAGGGAGTTGTTTTTAAGTTTATTTCTATGCTTTGCTAAGTGTTGTTCTTGGTTCAAAATGATGATTTCATGGATTTTCTCTAGTTTTTCCATTTGGTTTTCTTCTTCCTTTTCTTTGAACAATTCAGCCATATGGCCTAGGTGGGACTAAGATGATGGCTTGATGATGAGGACCTTGAGGGTGGGTTGTGAATCCATCACAAGTTAGGCCTCTAAAGCTTGAAAGTTCCACTTGATGCAAAACTTTAAAGAATAATATTTTTATGATGTTTTTATGATCTTGAGTTTAGAACTTGAAAGATGTATTTTTCACTTTGTCTTGCTAAGATATATTGGGTTGAATTTATATTTCTCTAAAGTCTTGGAGGAGCTCTAGTAAAGAAATAAAATGAACTTGCATCCATGTTTAAGTTTATGCCTTGCATAACCATGTTTACTTTCTATGTCATCACTAAATTCTCAAGAATGAATAAATGAACTTGCATATTCATGTTTAAATTTCCAAGCTTGCATTTCATGTTTAAATTTCAAGTTGTCACTTAATCTCTAAAGATAATAAAGAAGTTGCATCTCATGTTTATTTTATGCTCTCACTTTATTTTATAATGGCTAAAAGAGTCAATGCATGACATGTTTATTTTATGTCATCACCTAAAAATCCTAGAGCTCAAAGACTTGCTTATGAATCATAAGCAAAGAAATGAGATAATTGGAGTTAAAGAATTTATTCTTTAAGAAGTCTTGAGAATTGGAGCTTAAAAAATATGTAATTCTCATCCCCTACCGGTATGCTCCGCGCTCGTTGCTTAATTCTCTTCTCTCTCCTAGTTCCTATGCGATTCCATATTCGTTCTTGCATCATGTTTAATTTTCAAGTTATCACCTTAAATCTTAAAGATAAAGAAATGGAATTGCATATCATGTTTATAATTCCAAGCTATCACCTTATAAAGATAAGATTAAAATAAGGTTGCATAGCATGGTAATAATTCAAAGATGTCACCTAAATCTCTAAAGCTCAAGACTTGCTCCTTTTATCTTAAGTGAAAGATTTAATTATGAACATTCTTTCAAGTTATAAATCGGTCCCATGGTTAATTTAGGCCTAAAGTCCTATGACTTCTTTCAAGTTTAACAAAAGGAATTAGTTCTAAAAGAGTTTTAAAACTTTGTAAAATTTTATGGGAAGCTAGTAATTTATGTGTACTTAAAATGTGATTTGATGCTTATTAAGAATTTGGTGTCATTGATTGATTCCCTGGTTTGTATGTTATAGTTGTTGTTGCAAACAATGAAAACTTATGCATGAAATAAAGACATATTATGTCCTGGAAGAAAGTGTATTCCTTTAAGAGTGCAATTTGGAAAGATTCTGCTAAGGAAAGATTTGGTATTTAAGCGTGTCCATTGTGACCCACCTCTCTTTCCTGGGAATCTCAGATGCATGATTACAGTTGGTATATATTATTTCGGCATAAGACTATAAATGAGAAAATGTTATGATGATTATGAATGAAGAATTGTATTATGATATAACATGCAAAGACTTAAAGGTGACTCAAAATATATGAGAAAATGATCCTTTGGACCAATCAAACTATAGGCGGTGAAAAGGTGATTCTTGCCCTAGTCTGTTCTCTCAAAAGGGTAGAGACGGGAATTTTACTTATCAAAAGGGATAAGTATGTGCTAGTGACGACTAGCAAGGTATGAGCTCATAACCTAGATTACTCCCAAAAGGGTGAAGTATAGGGTGGCCCAGGAAAATGATGATGAAAGTAACTTTAAGTCACCTAAGAAACTAAGTAAATGCATTATGTGAATATGATGTTCTGCTATGCATAGTATTTATGAGATGATGATGAGAAATATGATATTCTGCTATGCATAGTATTATGAAATGATGATGAGGAATATGATGTGATTTTATGCATAACTATGTTATTATATATGAAAGGAAAAGTTCATTATAAACATGACATGCTAAGTTTATGATGCATTATAAGACGCATGATTAAAGGGACGAACCTCGGTAAAGTATATTTTCGAACTTAATAAATCAATCTTAGCATGCTCACTATTTCATAATAACCCGAGGTTCCTGGGGACGATGATGATGACACAATGCATCATGAGGTGAGTACCCTACTGAGATTCTTTTTATAAGTTTCTCACTCCCTCTATTTTTCTTTCCATCTCGTCTTCAGAAACGGAAGGAAGCGTTCGTGAATCACATTGAGGCTCTCGGATCACTGAACTTGAATCCTAGTTTCACTCGTATATTTAGATATCTATCCCTATCCCTGGAGTGTTATTACTAGGTGCCATTAATGGATGTCCTTCCATCCATATATTATTTATGTTTTATTAGATTGCCTACACTTAGTCTTATTCTATTGGTAGGCAAAATATCTATATGATATGTAATTATGGATGCTGTATGATGGAGCCAATATATTATGATGTGATGTTTGTAAATTCCTATGTGTCTTTTAAATTTTGCTAAATCATTCACGTTAAGCGCGGCTCACGTTTTCAATTATGTTTAAAAAAAAAATGGCTCGTAATTTCACTAAGTATTTTCAAAGCATGATTAAGGAACTGAAGCAAAGAGTAAAGTCTAGTAATTAATCAGATCCTCCTAGGTGTATTGGGTTAATTATTAGGGTGTTACATTTTGGTATCAGAGGTCGTTCTCACGAGACCTGAGGATTGGGACTATGCTTCTAAAGCATAATACGTTAGTAATGTCATGTGTAGATGTTTATCATTAGGATGAGCTTGAGGATTAGAAATACATGACTCCTATGTTGAAAGTGCCATGGTAACTTGCTCACTTTGCATGGAATATTGGGCTTGATCACCTCAGTGTTGCCTGTTTTGTGTGTATAGGGACCAATGGCACGACGACAACAACTAGAAGCGCGGCAGAATAACCAAGATAATGAGACCGCTGAAGCACTCGCGACGTAGCAAGGACCATGAGAATGATGATGGAACGGATGGATCAGAATCGTCAAGCTAATATAAATCAAGGACATGAAATTCCCGAACATGCTCGTTTTGGGGAATTTCGTAAGGCGAATCCACCTGTTTTCAAGGACCCTGAATCCTAATGTAGCAGATGAATGGATTCGGAATATTGAGAAGGTCTTTGCTGTAGTTCCATGTTCAGAGGAGCGAAGGTCACTTTTGCCACCCACATGCTTGAGGGTGATGCGGCTTCTGGTGGGCTGGTCGAAGACTCCTGGAGGCAACGAAGTGGACATTGATTGGGAATTATTCAAGGTCCATTTTTACGAGAAGTACTTCCGAGTCGGTTAGAAATGCTAAGGACATTGAATTCATGCAACTTGTCAGGGGAATATGAATGTGGCTCAGTATATCCAAATTTGAGGAACTCATTAAGTTCTCAAGGATGTACCAAGGTAACCCTGATGAGTATTGGAAATGCATTAAATACGAGTCAGGGTTAAAGGCAGAACTTAATGTGGAGGTTGCGCACTTGGAAATTAGGGATCTCTACCTTAGTCAACAAATGCCGCATCATTGAAGAAGGGCGGAGAAGCTGGGTACTTCAAAGTCTGAGAATATCATTAAAAAGCTGACACCTCAAGGTCAACAGTTCAAGAGGCAAAATCGACCTCCATTTCCACATCAATCAAGATCACAAGTGCCACAAAGGAACTTTCATCAAGGAAGACCGAACAACAACAACAACCGCTATAATAATCCAGCAACAATCGCAACAACAACAATAATAACAATAAAGGGAAAGCACCACAAAGAGGTCCGCAGCACCTCCACGACCCGTGCCATCCATGGAATGTCCCAAGTGCGGCAAGAATCATGGGAGCATGCCATGTCGAGCCGGAACAAACGTGTGCTGAATGTGGAAACCAGGTCATTACTCCAGAATGCACAAAGGAACCCGCCAACCCCAATCCCAAGCCAGAATACCAAGGAAGGGTATTGGGTTAATCCTGAAGAAACGACAAAGTCACGAAATCTCGTGGAAGGTAAGTGTAATATGTATGGTAGAAACTTAATTGTCCTATATGATTTGGCGCTTCCCATTCTTATCTCCCACTCATGTGTTAAAACCCTTAACTTGCATATAACTGAGCTTCCTTTTGACCTTATTGTTTCTACCCTCCTGGAAAACCCGTTAGGACTTGTAAATGTTGTTTAGATTGCCATTTTGTTATTGAGAATAGATCATTTGTTTTAGATCTCATTTGCTTACCCATGCAAGGTTTAGATGTGATTCTTGGCATGGATTGGCTTGAAGCCAACCGTGTCCTGTTAAGCCTATGAGAAAACCATTACTTTTCTTCCTGTTCCCATTAGACCTAAGAAACCCATAAGTCTTTACATAACATCTGTAGAAATGGACTGTGGTAAGGGTGAGAGTAAAGGTTATATTTTCTTAGCTGCTAGTGATGCAGACTTTGAGCAAAGTATCGATGAGATACCGATAGTAAGAAATTATCCCGAAGTATTTAGATAGATACCAGAGTTTCCCCAGAGAGAGAGATAGAGTTTTCCATAGAATTGCTTCGGTGCAGGTCCCATATCCATAGCCCCATCAGGATGTCCCCATTAGAGTTGACGAGTTGAAAGCTCAATTGGAGGATTTATTGGAGAAAAAGTTTGTCAGACCTAGTGCGTCACCTTGGGAGCCCCTGTGTTGTTTGTGAAGAAAAAGGATGGGAGTATGAGGATGTGTGTTGACTATAGGCAATTGAATAAAGTGACAGTGAAGAACAAATACCCTTTGCCTAGGATAGATGACTTGATGGACCAGCTTAAAGGGCAACAGTGTTTTCTAAGATTGATTTGAGGTCAGGTTACCAGATTAGGGTGAGAGATGAAGATATACCAAAAACGGCCTTTCGTCCAATACGGCCATTTTGAGTTTGCAGTAATGTCCTTTGGATTAACCAATGCTCGGCAATTTTTATGGATTACATGAATAGGATCTTTAGACCCTATTTAGATCAGTTTGTGGTTGTCTTTATAGATGACATTCTCATCTACTCTAAGACCCACGAGGAGCATGAACGCCACCTAACTATAGTCCTGGAAATCCTGAAGGAAAAGAAACTATATGCCAAGCTTTCTAAGTGTGAATTCTGGTTGGATGAGGTGAAATTTTTAGGGCATGTAGTATCTAAGAAAGGAATTGCTGTAGATCCTAGTAAGGTGGAAACGTTGTAAACTGGGAAAGACCAACCACGGTAATGAAGTAAGGAGCTTCTTAGGTTTAGCTGGTTATTACCTCGGTTTATCAAGGGATTTTCCAGATTTCCCTTCCTGACTAAGCTAACTAGGAAAACACCTCTTTTTCATGGACCCAGGAGTGTGAAAAGAGCTTTCAAGAGCTGAAACACAAGCTAACCTCAACCCCTGTTTTAGTGTTACCCGACCCCAATGTGCCTTTCGAAGTGTACTGTGATGCTTCGAGGAAGGGTTTGGGTTGTGTCCTGATGCAGGATAGGCAAGTGGTGGCCTATGCATCAAGGCAACTCAAGCCACATGAGGCAAATTACCCCACCCATGACCTTGAGTTAGCCGCTCGTGTTTGCTCTAAAGATTTGGAGACACCATTTATACGGAGTGAGGTTTGAGGTGTTTTCTGATCACAAGAGTTTGAAATATCTCTTTGATCAAAAAGAGCTAAACATGAGGCAAAGAAGGTGGATGGAGTTTTTAAAAGATTATGATTTCGGGTTAAACTATCATCCAGGTAAAGCTAATGTTGTAGCTAATACCCTAAGTAGGAAATCCTTACAAGTGTCCGTTTGATGGTGAAAGAGATTGAGTTAATTGAGCAATTTAGAGACCTCAACCTAGGAATGACCTTGACCACTAAGGGCATAAGAGCTTGTCACCTTAGTGTGACAAGTGAATTCAAGGAAAGAATTGCTCAAGCCCAAAGGAAAGATACAGAATTTCAAGAGACCTTAGAGCGTAAGAGCTGATAAGTTGAAAGGTTTTACCCAAGGGAATGATAGTTTATGGAGGTTTGAAGGTCGTATATGTGTACCTGCTAGTGGTGACCTCGAAAGGATATTTTGGAGGAAGCCCATAAGAGTCATTTCACCCTCCATCCTGGTGCCACCAAGATGTATCAAGATTTGAAAGATGTTCTGGTGGCCTGGATTGAAAAAGGATGTGTGCACATGGGTGAATAAATGCTTGGTATGTCAAAAGGTGAAGATTGAGCACCAAAGACCCTGGAATGTTGCAACCCCTATCAATCCCCGAGTGGAAGTGGGATAGTATCTCCATGGATTTTGTAACTGGACTCCAGGACCCAAGCGAATCATGACGCCATTTGGGTAATAGTGGATCGGTTGACTGAGTCAGCCCACTTTTACCTATTAAGGTGACTTATTCCTTGGATAGGTTAGCAGTTATATGTAAGGAGATAGTAAGGTTACACGAGTCCGTCGACGATAATCTCGGATGGAGATCCGATTCACGTACGGTTTTGGGGAGCCTTCAGAAGGCGTTTGGTTCAAAGCTGTGTTTGACACGGCTTATCACCCCAACGGACGGTCAATCTGAAAGAACTATCCAAACTTTGGAGGACATGTTGAGGGCTTGTGTTTTAGATCAAAGAGAGAGTTGGGATAAGTACATCCCTTGATTGAATTTGCATATAACAACAGTTATCATGCAAGTATCGGTATGGCACCATACGAGGCCCTCTATGGACGGAAGTGTCAATCACCTCTATGTTGGTATGAGCCGGAGAGCAAAGTCTACTCCGGATATTGTGAGGGAAACGACGGAACAAATCAAGAAGATTAGGGATAAGATTCTCAGCTCAAAGTCGCAGAAAAACTATGCGGACAGCGGCGAAAACCGCTAGATTTTCAAGAAGGGGACCATGTGTTCCTAATCACCCCACCAGGCATAGGCCGAACAATGAAAGTAAAGAAATTGAGAGATTTCTTGGTCCATTTGAAATCCTTAGCAAAATAGGATCTGTAGCCTCCGTATAGCCCACCCAGAAGTCTCCAACCTTCATGATGTTTTCCATGTCTCCAGTTAAGGAAATATCATTCTGACCCAAGTCATGTACTAGAGCCAGAACATGTACAATTAAGAGATGACCTAACGTTTAACTTACCACCCACGAGAATCGTTGAGGAGTTAAGCGTTAAGGAACAAGGTTGTACCCTAGTCAAAGTAGCATGGGGACGATGGAACCGAAGAGTTACATGGAAGCTGGAATCAGATATGCAAGCACATATCCAGAGCTATTCTCAGTAACGATTTCGAGGGCGAAATTCTTTTTAAGGAGGGGAGTAATGTAACGCCAATTTTCCTGTAATTTTTACTATCATTAGGAATTACCGAATTACGTAGGTAAATATTATATAAAATTTGAGACCAAACAATCCTTAATAAAGGAATATAACGTTAGAAGAGAAGTTAGGAGCAATTCGTGCAAGTATTGCAAACCCCAATTTCTGTACGTGTAAAATGACCAAAATGCCCCTGAGGTTATTTTACTGGAAAATGAGGTCGTGGGCCCCACCCATCCTCAAGGGGATGTTTTGATGTTAATAAGGGATTGTTTGTGTTATGTGTGTTAATAGAGGAGAAGAATCCTAATTTTGAGCTCGCGCGAAATGACCAAAACGCCCTTAACTTTTAACTCAAATTGCGTGCCACTAAGCCAAAACCTCACTAAAATGTGTTAAAAGGTGTTTTTAAGCCATGATTAACCATTGGTTAAGCTCGGTGGTCTCGGGCAATTTTTAAGTAAAATGACCGTTTTGCCCTGTCTTTGTGAGTTTTACAAATTTTGAGATTTTTGATTCGTCTAACGAAACCTAAGCAATATTAGGCTCAAATTAAAGCTTATTAAATTCTAATTACTAATCTAGAGTCAAAATTATTTATTTAGATTGATTAGAACCTAAAATTGCTTAAAACACCCAAATTGCTTAGTAATTCACTTAAACCCTTAACCGTAAATTCTCTAAATTGCATGAATACCTTGCCTACACCTAAAAAATACATGGAACACACAAAATCCTCTTCCACAAGGCTGTAATGCACGAAATTATTGAGTAATAAGTCAGAAAATTATTACACAAAAATCCAAAGAATGAAAACAAAGAATCATGAAAACATGGAAACATGATTCCATGTTTTAAGCCACCAAACAAAATGATTTTTCTTCCTTATTTTTTCTCTAATTTTTGGTCAGATTTCTTTCCTTCCTTTGTCCATTTATGAGCTGCAAAATCTCTATAAATAGGCATGCTTGAAGATAGTTTAGATGCTTAGTTCATAACTTACACAAATTCTAGTTTTAGGAGCACCAAAAGCTCTCATTTCCTCCTCCTCTTGGCTGAATTCTTTCTTCAAGTTTTCAAGAATATTTTCTTTCATTTCACTCAAGGAAACCAAGTTCTCTTCCTTTCCTTCAAATCAGATTAGGTAGGGAGTTGTTTTTAAGTTTATTTCTATGCTTTGCTAAGTGTTGTTCTTGGTTCAAAATGATGATTTCATGGATTTTCTCTAGTTTTTCCATTTGGTTTTCTTCTTCCTTTTTCTTTGAACAATTCAGCCATATGGCCTAGGTGGGACTAAGATGATGGCTTGATGATGAGGACCTTGAGGGTGGGTTGTGAATCCATCACAAGTTAGGCCTCTAAAGCTTGAAAGTTCCACTTGATGCAAAACTTTAAAGAATAATATTTTTATGATGTTTTTATGATCTTGAGTTTAGAACTTGAAAGATGTATTTTTCACTTTGTCTTGCTAAGATATATTGGGTTGAATTTATATTTCTCTAAAGTCTTGGAGGAGCTCTAGTAAAGAAATAAAATGAACTTGCATCCATGTTTAAGTTTATGCCTTGCATAACCATGTTTACTTTCTATGTCATCACTAAATTCTCAAGAATGAATAAATGAACTTGCATATTCATGTTTAAATTTCCAAGCTTGCATTTCATGTTTAAATTTCAAGTTGTCACTTAATCTCTAAAGATAATAAAGAAGTTGCATCTCATGTTTATTTTATGCTCTCACTTTATTTTATAATGGCTAAAAGAGTCAATGCATGGCATGTTTATTTTATGTCATCACCTAAAAATCCTAGAGCTCAAAGACTTGCTTATGAATCATAAGCAAAGAAATGAGATAATTGGAGTTAAAGAATTTATTCTTTAAGAAGTCTTGAATTGGAGCTTAAAAAAAATGTAATTCTCATCCCCTACAGGTCCTATGCGGACTCCGGCTCAGGTTGCTTAAGATTCTCTTCTCCTTCTTCATATGCGGATTACCGCGCATCATGTTTCTTGCATCATGTTTAATTTTTAAGTTATCACCTTAAATCTTAAAGATAAAGAAATGGAATTGCATATCATGTTTATAATTCCAAGCTATCACCTTATAAAGATAAGATTAAAATAAGGTTGCATAGCATGGTAATAATTCAAAGATGTCACCTAAATCTCTAAAGCTCAAGACTTGCTCCTTTTATCTTAAGTGAAAGATTTAATTATGAACATTCTTTCAAGTTATAAATCGGTCCCATGGTTAATTTAGGCCTAAAGTCCTATGACTTCTTTCAAGTTTAACAAAAGGAATTAGTTCTAAAAGAGTTTTAAAACTTTGTAAGAATTTTATGGGAAGCTAGTAATTTATGTGTACTTAAAATGTGATTTGATGCTTATTAAGAATTTGGTGTCATTGATTGATTCCCTGGTTTGTATGTTATAGTTGTTGTTGCAAACAATGAAAACTTATGCATGAAATAAAGACATATTCTGTTCCTGGAAGAAAGTGTATTCCTAAGAGTGCAATTTGGAAAGATTTGGCTAAGGAAAGATTTGGTATTTAAGCGTGTCCATTGTGACCCACCTCTCTTTCCTGGGAATCTCCAGATGCATGATTCCAGTTGGTATATATTATTTCGGCATAAGACTATAAATGAGAAAATGTTATGATGATTATGAATGAAGAATTGTATTATGATATAACATGCAAAGACTTAAAGGTGACTCAAAATATATGAGAAAATGATCCTTTGGAATCAAACTATAGGCGGTGAAAAGGTGATTCTTGCCCCCTAGTCTGTTCTCTCAAAAGGGTAGAGACGAAATTTTTACTTATCAAAAGGGATAAGTATGTGCTGGTGACGACTAGCAAGGTATGAGCTCATAACCTAGATTACTCCCAAAAGGGTGAAGTATAGGGTGGCCCAGGAAAATGATGATGAAAGTAACTTTAAGTCACCTAAGAAACTAAGTAAATGCATTATGTGAATATGATGTTCTGCTATGCATAGTATTTATGAGATGATGATGAGAAATATGATATTCTGCTATGCATAGTATTATGAAATGATGATGAGGAATATGATGTGATTTTATGCATAACTATGTTATTATATATGAAAGGAAAAGTTCATTATAAACATGACATGCTAAGTTTATGATGCATTATAAGACGCATGATTAAAGGACGAACCTCGGTAAAGTATATTTTCGAACTTAATAAATCAATCTTAGCATGCTCACTATTTCATAATAACCCAGAGGTTCCTGGGGACGATGATGATGACACAATGCATCATGAGGTGAGTACCCTGAGATTCTTTTTATAAGTTTCTCACTCCCTCTATTTTTCTTTCCATCTCGTCTTCAGAAAGAGAAGGAAGCGTTCGTGAATCACATTGAGGCTATCGGGTAGCTGAACTTGAATCCTGCTAGTTTCACTCGTATATTTAGATATCTATCCCTATCCCTGGAGTGTTATTACTAGGTGCCATTAATGGATGTCCTTCCATCCATATATTATTTATGTTTTATTAGATTGCCTACACTTAGTCTTATTCTGTTGGTAGGCAAAATATCTATATGATATGTAATTATGGATGCTGTATGATGGAGCCAATATATTATGATGTGATGTTTGTAAATTCCTATGTGTCTTTTAAATTTTGCTAAATCATTCACGTTAAGCGCGGCTCACGTTTTCAATTATGTTTAAAAAAAAAATGGCTCGTAATTTCACTAAGTATTTTCAAAGCATGATTAAGGAACTGAAGCAAAGAGTAAAGTCTAGTAATTAATCAAACTCCCTAGGTGTATTGGGTTAATTATTAGGGTGTTACATCTTTGCCAGCCACGGGCTGTGGTCTTGGGTGGTACTAAATAATTTATGTTGAAGTAATTGCTTTAAGCAAATTTTCCTTATGAAATTTAAATGGAATTAATTAGCCAAGTTAATTTAGCCTTCAGGCAATCACAACAATGGCCACACTCAAGTGAAGTCTAGTTACGCAATCCTAGAATCTTTTGCAAATAAATTAGTAACCAAATCAAAATATGCTCTATGCAAAAATACTTAACTCCAATTATAAAGATTCACAGAAATATTGCAAGAAGCATACAATTAGAAATTCAGCATAGCAAAATAAACCAATCCTTCAGCCCAACATTTTCATGCGCAAGGATAAATCGGCATCTCTGACCACACGCAACAACATGTCATAACGCAAACAAAACTCAACAACACAACCAACATTGTAGTGAAAAATACAACTAGATTAAGCTTTCTCAAATATGCAAAGCTCTACGGCAAAGAGCTTAGCAACCTAACAACAACATCAATGACTACCCAATGGTTCAAAAAATAAACATCACACACGGAGACACAGACACACACACACACACTGACACGCACAAACCAGAGACACCCTTACTCTTTTGGCGACCTTGAGAAAGGACATGAGAGCTTCGGCGGCAGGAAGCGAGAGGTTGAGTCGTGGACAGAAACGAGAGCATTGAGAGGTTGAGCGCGGGGAGCAAGCACGCCCTTCACCGCTCTTCAACGATCGTGAGCTTGAGAGGAAGACCGAGATGCAAATGCAGACGGGACGGACCGAGCTTGAGAGGGGACACGATAGTGAGCGAGATTCCTTCGCCGCAGGAGCACGACCACAAGCTCCAAGAAGGGACATGAGAGTGACCAACCTTCCTACGCCAGAGCACAAGGCGAGCTTGCGAGAGGAAATCCCGCAGAGCTTAGAATGGATACAAGGAAGAGCAAGTAGCTTGAGAAAGGGACACCAGTGTGAGCTTCAGAAAATGGGTCCAAGGGAGAGGAGGTGGTTTTCGAATTTGAGAGGGAGAAGGGATTTGAGAGGAGAGGGGAATTTGAGAGGGGAGAGGAGATGGTTTTAGAATTTGAGAGGGAGGCCGAATTTGAGGGATGGGTCCTGAAAAGTGACAATGTCTTTTGGGATCCACTATGGTGTGCCATTTTTTTCTCATCTATGCACTTGCCACAAGTTGTATACGGTGTCACGTATAGACACCCAAAGCGGGTGTCAAATTAGCATTTCCAGATGCCAATACAAGTGATGCATAGGATGGGTAGGCCAAATGCATGCGGAAAATGATGTTTTAATTTGCCAATCATTTGTGTGTGTGTTTTTTTAATATTTATTACTCCCTCTTTTTGAATAATTATTCATTTAAAATAGTTTTTATTTAAAAATCATTATCTATTTTAAAAATTCAAGTAACATTAATTATTTTTTTCAATAATATCCCTATAAAATACTATTGGAAAAGGAAAAAGATATGAGTAGAGGAGGGAAAGAAAGTTAGAACATTAAAAGAAAATGAGGGCAATTCAGTAAATTATTTTAACTCATTCTAACTTTGATGTTTTCTTAATCATTTTATTAATTTTAGTGCATATTTAAAAGTATAATTATTTAAGGACGAAATGATTGCTTAAAAAGGAATCCAAGAAATAGTAAATGAACGTGCGATGGTTGGAATTTTTAGATTGATATCGGATAGGAAGTATACCTGAATCGAATATCCAAACGTCATTACCAAAAGAGAATCTAAATTAAGTAACACCATTAAAGAAGAAGAAGGAGTTGGAAGAAAGCAAGATATGTGGGTCATGCACAAAACTAATCCTTATGCATGATGGTTTAGCTCATTTCATTTGATTTTTCATGTGTTTGTGATTTATGTCCCAACATGGATGATTATTATTTTTCAACAACAAAACGAATTGAGAATGATTCTACTAGAAGTTGAGATTTGCTATTATTATTGGAAACTAGAGTTAAAATATTATAAATATGTGTTACGAAAAATTATAAACCAGTATGTAAAATTATAAATCAAGGCAAAAAGTTATAATGGAGAAAAATGAGTTATCTTAAAATAACTAAGAGTAATTACTAAATATTTTTTAAAGGAAAATATGATACAATAAAAAGTGTGATGAATGGAGAATGCATGTAATGGGATAACATGCTAGTAGAACAAAGGGACATGTCACTGTTTTAATGTCACAAATGATTTTTGTAAGTACACAATTAAAGTTTTACAACTTTTTGTATATTGATTTACATTTCTGTGGTTTCAGCGTTAATCCTGAACCTCTTTAGTATGTCTCTTCAATTAGTTTACAATTTTTGCGTATTGGTTTACAACTTTTACATACTGGTTTACAACTTTTTGTAACACACATTTACAATTTTTAACTCCGTTTTCAACAATAACAACAAATCTCACTTCTACTAGAGTCATTCTAGATAGTTTTTGCTGAAAAACTGAAAAAAAAATCATCTATGTCTTGGGACATAAACCACAAACACGTGAAAAATCAAATGAAATGAGTTAAACCTTCATGCGTAAGAATTAGTTTTGTGCGCTATCTACATATCTTAATTCTCCTCCTCCTCCTTCTTCTTCTTGTAAATAATGAAGAACTAGAGAGAAATATAACAAAGAGAGAGATAGAAGCTTTTGGAAGGATGGTGGGTAAGAGAGAAACAATACAAAGAGAGAGAAGGACATTACTTTTTTTTCTCTTCCTCTCCACTTTGCTCCTCTGTAGTACACAAGTTCTTCATACTTCTAATTTTGTCATCTAATGGTGTGTGTGTATTTGGTGTAAGTTTAGCAATGGTCATATATCATTCCTCTTGTTAAAATCCATTATGTTTACCGTGAAGCAAACAGTTGTGCAAACTTGCTTGTCAGGTGCCAACCATGGTCACTCTTGTCCCATAGGGTTTTCTGATTTTCTTTCCTTTCCTAATTTTGTGTCGAATGCCTTTATGGCATATTGTATGTGCACCATGTTTCCCAAACCTATAGTTGTTTAGTTCCTTTTGTTCTTCAACCTTGACCCTATAGTTCATGTGTATGTGTTATATATATAAGGGATGGTATCATATGAGAGAAATTATTTATTATGAAAGTAAAAAAAGTAAATTGATCTAAACCACAAATAATCAAGATTGAAAGTTAATTAATGTTCATATATTTAAAAAAATTACATATATATATATATATATATGTATATGAGAACTAGTTTTTGAAAATGCACCTTTTGTTTTCCCTCAAAAACAGTTTATTGCAAACATTCAAGTATTTCACACTTTAGAACTAAATTTCGAAATCAAAGTGACCTTTTTATATCCCCTCAACGGTTTGTTACAAACATTCAAGTATCTTCCAATAACCAAAAACACCTTTCAAAGGGGAGCATAGGATGATCAGAACAATTTTCCTAATTCATCAGAAAAGTATTGCTTGTACTCACACTTTATTCATAATTTGTTGGGAGATGAATTTTCCTTGAATAAAATCCAATCTCATCCAACGATGAATAAAGAGTAAGTCAACATAGTACTCCATACGCAACAAGATCAAATAACACATCCCAATCCATAATATACAACAATATATGCACAAAACAGAACAAATCACATCTTGGCCCGCCAATTTTGATACATGGAATATTAAAAATTTGTTACGGTTAAAGGTAACTAAATTTTAGAAGCACAGGTCAGACCATGTCACAAATCAGAAGTTGATTGACAAAAATTTCAACTAGAAATTCTACACAATTCAATCCTCACTAAAAACCAACGTAAACTAAATTATAAATGTTTGTCCTGAAAGTGCTAAAAGAGAACAAAAACAAAGAGACATGCATCACATTCAAGCCTTGCGTAGTTCTTCCGATCCATGTGCAAAGTGACACCTTTCCCCAAAAGTGCAGGAGCCTTCGCAAAATTTTCACAGAGCTTAGTTTTGAAGTTGTTTGCCGGGGCAGAGGTATGTGTATGAGTATTCTTCATTGGAGGTCCAGAGACGGAACTAACATTCAGGATAAGTTCATGAACCATGGAACTTGCCTGTTGATCTGATCAAAACTGCCTTCAAGCTCAATGTTTTTAAGGTTAGATCAGAGTCATGCTCCCTGATAGAAAGTTTTGCTCCTGTTACACGACAGATTTGCTTGGAGTTGACACCATTTTTTCCAATAATAGCTCCAGCTAGGGAAGCATTGATACTAATCTTTGCAGTAGCTGAGGCTCCAAAGCTGGCAGCAGCTCCATGAGATTGGGGCTCAACTCGCCCACCAACTCTTTGTCTATCTTCATATGAAGGGACAGTAGGCTTGCCAAGTTCCCACTCACCATGGGCAAAGTGGCATTTGTCACCAAATTTGCAACCTTCAGCAGTATTATACTTGTTGCACAATCGGGTTTTAACTACTGGAGAGACCCATCTGGGAAGGATGGTGGAACAGGTGGTGCTCTACCAACTTGTGGAATAGTGGGATTGCTACCCACGTTTATCATCTAGAGACAGCTTTGAAGCCACCAGGAACATAATGCAGGAAATGGCATCCCTCACCAAATGGACAGCCGGAGGTGCTGCACAATAGATGAAAGCAGATAGCATCAGACTAACATGTAACTAACACCACTAAGATTCCAAAAATTGAAAAGATCTAAGATTATACCATTAGAATGAATCAACAATAATTAAACTTAAAACCTATTACTTCTTTTATTTAATTGGATGAATCAATTTGACAAATGTACAAGAGCAACTAAAAGAAATCCCAGCATATGGAAACATCTTACTTTGGTCAAGTAAATACCAAAAGAATGTTACGTGGGACTTTCAGCAGTGCAAATCACAATGATTTTAGCAAAACAACATTGACAATCAAACTACATTCACAATGACAGCTAGCATATTACAGGGAGAGGTGCAGACTTGGACAACACATCACAAATAAGATGGCTAAAAGTTCCAAGTATTCTCATCACAAAATGGAGGGGGAAAAAGTGCATGGTTGCTTGATAATTGAGTCAAGATGACATGGCTTAAACAAGAAATCCAGCCACCTCTGAGCATAACAGAGAGCAAGACAAATATAAAAGTGTACCACAGCTCTCAAAGTAAATAGAAAAAATTCCCTATAGACCAATGTTGAGAACCAGAGAAACACAATGAAGCAGATCCCTTATTGGCATTAGCCAGGAACTAGAGCAATAATCATATGAAACAGACTCTAGTGTCTAGAATGGTGTATCTAATTCACAAGATGAAACAAGGCAACGGTTCATCATATAACATGGAAACCATAAGTTATCTTCAAGCCTACAGATACCAATCACAATTCATGATTCGAACAGCTTAATTAGTAATGGAGTGAACATTAAGGATACACATTAACAGAATATAACGGTAAATTAAGAAGCCATACCACACATGTATTTATCGAAGTTCCCTGGTCATAGCCAGGATCCTTATTTCTAAATAGTTCTCATATACATCCATTTATTTTTGCATAAAATATATAAAGTCATATGACTATTCAATATTTATATGAGGTCAAGGACATTATGGTAGTGGGAGGCTTAACAACATAAAATGTATTCGCCCTGGCCTGGCTACATCAGATTTCCTTAGGTGTTAAAAATCAGAAAATTATACCATAATACTTTCTCAGATGATTTCTGAGGATTGGTTTCCGTATTCCTTATTTCATGATTTAATCTCCTTATTTAATTAAGATTAGGTGTCCACTATAATTATAAATAGGGATTAGTGCTTTGTCTTTTGCATCACAGTACATCACATCGAATCCATATCAGAATCATATTGATTATTCATTATCCCATCCTCTCTTTTCCTCCTTCCCTGCCAAAAACTCATAATCCCAACAAGGGCAAATGTTCTAACTTGAGAATAGGCACACAGCTTCCACCCCTTGCGTTATCCAAATGTACTAGATTTGTGAGAAGAATTTAAAGATCACATTTAATGCTCTGAATGTTAACAGGCATAGAATACAATTGCATAGGCATAGAATACAATTGCATAGAAACATGCAAAGGTTGTAACACAGTTACCACTAATCTAATCCTTCTACAAATACTATTATCAGTATTAGATCTTTTGCAATGCAAAGAAACAGTTGATTGAATTCTTGATTACAATCACCAGTACAAATAATAACGATGATGAATTCCAAACAGAAAAAATTGAAAATGCAAATCATTGCAAAAAAGAGAAACCCTCAAATTTTGGTACTTATTTATATAATTGTGAGGCTTAGTAACCAAACATTGACAGAAACCATCCATTGAGTTTCTAAATGTTCAAGTTGACCTCTCCACTTTGCTATTATTTTACAAAAGACATATCATTACCTTTTTAGCAATTTTGATTCAAACAAGAGAAGCCAAATGGCTTATCAGAAACGAACCAATGAGAAACCAACTCAGGGCTTCTCTTAGTTCCAAGTCAAGAGATACAGGAGGCAAGGAAAAAGAGCAAGCCATGGAGATCTAGTCAACAACTAATGGGAAGCCATCACTTGATATTTTTTTATTTATAATAACTTATTTGAATTCATAAATTTTAAAATCAACATAATGATTTGAATGCTGTACAAGTGTATATATACAGGGAAATGGAAAAGGAAAGAGAAAATGTCTACTTTTATAAAGAAAGCTGGAATATGTAAGCATACTCAGTAATAAAAAGATCAAGAAAGCAGCAACTTTTTTAAAGAAAAGCCAAAACAGAATATGCACTGCAAAGAAGTACTTTGATGATATGACTAAAAGCATAAATTAGGCCCCCATCCATCAGAGGCCACTTCCTAGCATCAAATAGAAGGGTGAATGAAAGAAATTGAAAATGGTCAAAATAAGATTCAGCATCAACATGGCATAGGTATGAATAAACCAAAAACTCTTAGTACATAATTTTCAACACAGTTACCTTCTAGAGAATTCTGTCATCATTCATATTAAGATGACATTTCATGAGTCATGACAACATAAATTTTATTTTTTTGGGGGATGAAATGACAACATAAAATTACATATATATAATAATATAATATATAATATATTTTACAATATGTATAATATGAAAGAAAAGCATTCTATTAAAAATGAAAAACCATTATCTACAGGATTATAAGTTGATGGGACTGAGTCCTCAGCAGAATCATTATGTCTGATTAGAATAAGGAATTTTAGGAACTTCGGAAAAAAGTTTTTATTTTTCATATGAATAGTTGCATGAATCCAAAATGCTCCTTCAGAAACATTTTCTTTGGTCACAAACTCTAGTGTTTCATATTTCAAATGTAGTTTTCATTGGTGTTAAAAGCCTTAGCTGGCACCAACTGTGATCTCCTCCTCTTAAAATACGGATTATTTTAAATAGATATTACTCTCCAAGTTTGAGTTGATCCCATAATTAAGACATTCAGTAGCAAATAGCAACCCTCAAAATAGTTAAAGCAGCAAAAGATAGTCGAAATATAAATAACAGACGTTTCAAAAGCATATAAGAATGAGCAATATAGCCACCACACCCATCAAAATTGTCATCATTATAGGAAATCACATCGAAGGGGCAGATAGTTTCAAGATTTCGAAACATAACCAAAATGAAGTCTGTTATGAATGCTTCCAAGCATGAATTAATTATGTTTTGTTCTCTTGTAGAACATGTCTTAAGCCATGTACTGCTCTAGCCAATTCAGTGATCTGCATCAGACATCATTACTTGCAAAAATTGTGTGTGTGGATCAAGTTTTGTCATTCCCCATAGAACTGCTTTCAATTTATTTATAGGCCAGCAAGCACTTAACAGAACTGATCTTGAGAACCAAGAAATTCTGTTCATCATTATGATTATGATGATTAGAAGTAGAACCTGTATCACAGCTTTAACTACCCACTTCATTAGTCAAATCAAATGGATTCTGCTTGGAGATATGTATAGAGATTTTTCCGGTAACATTATAGAATTTATGCATATATGAAATTGCATTGGATTTTGTTTTAGATAAGTTTAAGAAGATTTGAACCTAAAAACTTTGTGCATGGCTTCGATTTGCTTCCTAAACCAGTTGGAAAAGACTCCAATTCTGTTGCAGAACATTAATTAAGTCCCCTCAGTTAAAATTCCATTGACCTCTTATGCTTCAACTTAAATAACATCAAATCGAATAACCTATTCTTGTCACTATTTAAGCAATATTGGGTCATTTAGATTTAAGCATACTCAATGTTTTCAGAGCAAGGTAAACAAAAATAACAGTTGAACGTCTAAGACACAACACCACCAGAGCAGAGTGCAATATTATTATTATTAATAATAATATTTTAAATATGATAAAGAAGTGAAGTATTAACAAAATTATACAAGGAAGATAACAAGGATAGAAGCAGGAAGAAATAGGCAGGGGCTTTTAGGTTTGAAACGCTAAAGAACGCGGTTCACATACATAGGATGGATAGGGGTATATGGTATAGCTGGTGAAGTTAGTTACTTCATGTAAGTCTAAATAAATAAATAGCATGACAATCGTAAACAGTACACAAAGAGAAAGGAACACAGGACGAGCAACGAAAGAAGAAAAGAGAAAGAGAGCTTCTATTGTATTGTTGTGTGTGAAATTTCGAAGCTCCGTTCCGAAAAGATGTGGAATTTTGTATAGTAGTTGGTAAGGAGCATGAGCATATCTATCAGTATCCACCAATCAGCCACGGGGATGGGATGGAAGCATAGCAATTAGTAGCAAGCAAGAATACTAGGAAGTAGAGAGAGAGAGAGAGAGCCACCTGGCCTGGATTTCTTGGAGGCGCCATTGCCGTTGAAAGGAGGCTCGTGCCTTCCCCTCTTGCGATCCATTGCCCTCTGCCTGCTTGCTCGCTCGCTCGCTCGCTCGCTCAACCAAAAAGGACAGCGCTAACCCTAACCCTAACCCAACCCTGTCCCTAGGGTTCTTTCTTTTCTTTCGATGCTGTGCAGCCCGAATGAACACGAGAGGGAAAACAAAAGAAAGAAATAAAGAAATAGGGTATTCTACTTTTATTTCTATTTCTACTTTTATGGCTCGCTCGCTCGCTCGCTCACTCGAATGAATTCACGTGCCTCCCAGCCTCACGCTGCTAATTTGCGTATTTTTCGTAGATTGATATTTAAAATTTATAGTAACAGTATTACCAGAAATTGCAGCATTAGGTGAGGTGAGGTGTGGTGACCGCGTTACAAAGACGCGTGCCACGCACGTCACATGACTTAACATATATCATTCATGCCCATCATCCTCCATCTATCTCATTCCTGTCTTTTTTTTTTTATTATTATAACTTTTATCCAACAAATTATTTAATTTATATGACTTTTTAAATAATAGATATTAAATTTAATTATTTTTATTGATATGATAATATATAATTGAATGATAATATAAATATTTTTAAAAATTATTTATGTATAGAAATTAAAATTTTTAATATTATAATATTGTTAATTGTCATCCTAATAACACTAGTTAAAGTTTCTAAAATAAAAAATTTTGATTAAAAAATTAAATTTTTTAAGTTACCAATGTATTAAATGCTTTGAGAATATAAAAAAATTTTACTATTGAAAATCTTAACCAAAGATGATTAGAAAACCCTTAATGTTATTATTAATGCAAAGTATTATGGCTTAAATAATTATTTTGAAGCTGAATTTTTTTAATAATACGAGAATATATATTTAGTCGACAGTAAAAAATTCTAATATTAATAGTATACTAAAATGATCTTTTTTCTTTACAATTTTATTATTTAATTTCTCAACTAATTTGATTTATTTTTAGAGTTTAATTTAAATATGTAAAATAATTTTACAAAGTTGATAATATGTCACATGATAAAAGTACCCACTAACTAAGAAATCTTGCTAATAGATCAATATGATTGGTTGACAATATAAATCTTTTTATACACTAATTGTGTATTAAAATTAAGCTCTTATTTTTATTCTCATTTATCAATTTTATTGTCATTCTTATTATTAATTAATTATTTAAAAAATTAAGACGTTTTATAGCTATTTAAACTAAGTGCAATGAAATACTCAAAATGCCAAAACCAATTTTGTTTCGACTTTAGTATTTTTATTTTATTTTATTTTGTTTTCTGTTTGTAATAACAAGTTTACTTTTTTGTTTTGGTCATAAAAGATCGACTTTAGTTGAGAAGTGAATTCTGTACTCACTTGTCGGGTTTTTTTTTGTAACACTCACTTACGGCTTTAGAAATTCTCTAATTTTATGTTTCCTTGGATCAGCAGAAATTCACTGAAGGCTGTGTTTGCTATGGAGCCATTTTCATGTTGGGTTCAACTTGTTTAGCGGGCTAATGCAATTAACTATGTAATGGGTATCAGATTTTTCAACTGGTCTCGATGCATCACCCCTCCAAAGGCCCTTAATGGATCCAACTCTAATGTTAAACCTTGCGGTCAGTAACCAACCATGACGCAAGGCCTATATCTAAAGGCCGACTTTTTCAAGTTTTAATTTTAGTTTTCAGATTTGTGAAAAAAAAAAAAAATTGAAATCTGAAATTTTGAAGTTTTATTTTTTAGCTTTTCCTTCACAAATTTGAAAACTAAAACTGGCAAAATAAACAGTCCATAAATTATTCTAAATTCTCATAAGTGGGGGAAAATAACTTTGATGTCTTATTAATATAAATTTTTATATAATTATATGATATATTACGTAAGATGATCAATCCTCCACTCATGCATTTGCATAACACTGGTTCATCTTTTGATTTACATAAAAACTTATATTTATTTCACTCTAAGTAAACAGATGCAATTTAAACTTGAGACTTATTCGCGATACCTTCTTCTTTCTCCATTGAACCAACCCATTGGGGTTTGTATATTATACTATTTGGTTACTAAGAAAGTCTAATTATCACAACATTACTAATTAAGTCTTATTATTTCAATAATACACTAACACATCATTAGATTAAAATACAAACTGTGACATTGAATACGTCAAATTACAACTGTAAAAGTGTATATATATATATATATATATATATGCAAACACACAAGAATGTAAAAAGCCAAAAAAAAAAAAAAAGTTGACAAGATATAATTATTAGTTATTGAAAAGCCAAAAATTATATAAAAGTTTATAAGTCATGAGTTAAGAAATTATTTCGGGCTAATCATTATTTTTATTTATTTTTCCAAGTCGCATAAGACACCAAAAAAACCCATCACATTATTAAAGTGCGGCTAATGTTCCTGTTAAGGCACGCTTTCCTCCTGGAAACCGGCAACCTTGGAACTTGAATTTGCTTATTAAAAAGGTTAGCAACGTTTGGTTGGTTGCTAGAAATGCTAAGTATCAATGGGCAAATAATAGAATGTGTAGTGTTACTGAGAATTGTCAACAATTAGCTACTTTTCCGGGTGAAAGGGCCCGTTCTCACTGTGGAATATTTTTCCACCCCGTCTCATTTGATCTATTATTCTCTTTACTTTGACAAGAACATCTACGTGATCCCTGATGATAACAGTTCCTTGAGGGCGAACAATCCGATACATTTCTATAAGCATGTCAATAATATCACATCTGCAAAAAGGCACCATGCAATATCCTTAATTACCGATTATATATGTATATATATCCAAAATATATGGTAGTTGTTTCTACCGCTATGGAAACATATATGTCTACCTCATTATATAAAATGGCTAGCTAGCAATGTTGAAGAAGCATTCGCTTGCAAGACATGACTAATGCCAACTTAATGTAATAATAGCATTTTTCCTTTCACTGAATATCAAGCGACGGATATGTTGTATTTTTATTTAATTTTAAAAAAGAATGTAGAGTTATGAGTAAATGCTATATGAAGCTTACTTGTCCATATACATGCTGAATAAACCACAGGCATGTATGAGATCATATGTTCGAGGGTATGTTGAAAATGGTTCACACCTGCAACCAAGGTAATAACACGGATATGTATACATATATCAGTGCGTGCATTGTAATCCATGCATGAGTTCAAATGTACTAACAATTAATGTTTCAAAGTAGACTAAATTACACTAACAGGGGATTTGGAAATCCTTAGAATTCAATTCCATCAAGGAATTGAATTGAATTCCATGCTTTGAAATAACTTAAGTGAAGGAATTGAATTTCCATGGGAATTGAAATCCACCAAAACTAATGAATTAAAATCAGATCTAAAGGGGTGTGATTTGGTATGGGAATTGAATTCCAACAAATGAAAATACCAAAATAATCTTACTTCAATATAATATTTTGTTCCTAACCTATTAATGAAGGATAAAATAGTAAAAATAATTAAATTTATTTATTTTTAGACTCATATTCTAAATAAAGAATGAATTCAACTCTTTAATTCCTGTTATTCCAAATATAAGAATTCAATTCAATTCTATCTCTATTAAACCTTCCAAACGTCATATAAGGCCATGATAGAGAGAATAAAAATGAAGAGAGTGGCAAGAAATGACAAGGCTAAAGTTAAGTGACCATTGTTTGAAAGTAATTTTAGGAGAGTGACATGACTAGCAAGGGACACTATGTTCTCCCTGTTCTCAAAACCAAGCTTTTTGCCCTTAAATTTGGGAATCAAAGGAGGGAATGAAAACAATTTCCAACAAACAAGTGACATAATCTCTTCCACTTACTTCTTACCTTTCTTTTCCGGTCCATTATTAGCCACTTTCTTCCATCATCTATAAAATAAAACTCTCAATCATAGTCTGCATATATTAATTGCAGTACAACATCTAGCTGCTTTGGGTTAATACATATATAACTAGCTTTTATTTTGGGGGAATCAATGAATTATCAGACAGTGAAGCTGAATATATATATATATACTCTAGTGAGAGGAACAGTTGAACCAAATAAGCTAAGTAAGCGATTTTAGAATTTTACAAAGAATAAGAATGTAAAACAGAATGAAAAAAGTTGATTTTTTTAACCAAAAAGAAAGAAAGAAGTGATAAACTGCGAATACCAATTCATGTAAGATCCAATTAGGCCTCGCTCGTAGATAATGCCAAGACTGCTGTTTTTTGCATCATAGGGAACAACATTCATAACCCACACTGGATATTTTGCTATTGCAGCCGCAAATCCCCCAAAGCCAGCGTTCATATCCATGACATTTCTATGCTTTCCGCCGGCGGCAAGGGACTTGACTATCACTTCATAATGTGAAACTCTCCTTTTCCATGTCTGATTATCTTCATTAAAGGTTCTAAGTGTGATTCCACCATCTTTTGCATTTCTAATTCTTGGTGGAGCAGCACTCAGCCTTTTAGGCCATTTTTCAAGGGGACCACCGGATGTTCCATAGATATCTTTAACTTCTGGTAGAGGAACAATGCATGCTTTCATTCTTGTGTACCTGTTGAAAACATTAAATTAAGCTCATGCCTACTTAGTATACATATAGAGTAATCATGCATCAATTGTTGAAAGTCTAAACAAAAATGCCAAAAACAAGTTTGTTGCTTAGATTTTGGTCCACTTATCCATCACACTCTTAGTGTTAGCTGCAGATATATATAATGCAAATGTAGTTTAAAACAAAGAAACTTACCAAGCAGCATCAGCATCAGCATCAGCATCAGATGAGGAGCAGAACTGAAGGGACTTCCAAGCCTTTAGCTTCTGGATGCAGTGGATATGATTTGTAGGCTTCTGCCAAACTGCGATTGGTTCTCTCTCAGCAATTTTTTTCCAGCACATTCGCCTTGCAAGGTCTTCTAAAATATTCTGATTGTTCTCCAACACCTTGGGCTCTACTTGCCATCCTTTATAGTGTTTTCTCCAAGTTATGGGTGGCCCAGACAGCACCCAATATCCACCAGGGCGCAAAACTCGGTCAATCTCTAGTAGATACAGCCCATCTGTATTGTGTATGATGCATCACTTAAACTCACCAGTCATCGGAGAATAGCATAAGAAAAATTCAAGCACTCGAACCAATCATATTTATTTTACAAAAATGTGACTGATGTTAAAGTACAAGAATTAATGAAGCAAATTAAAAATACCGTAAGAAGTCCATGGTACAAGACATCTGGAACAATGAGCCATGTCAAATGATCTTGAAGGGAAGGGGAGTCTATGACGGCTTAGCACTCCAAGCATGGCTGGAAGTCCCCTTTCAAGGGCGAACTGTACTTGAGCTTCGTGTAAATCCTTTGGTGCAATCGACATTGTCAAGATGTTATAGTCCATTAGAGCCGCTCCAAAGCTGGCAACCTACAACAATGTACATCCAAATTACACACACACACACACATATTCCCGACCCCAAATTAGAGAGAGTCAAAGCCAATAAGAGCAGACACAGAAGACTCTACAAAAATCTTAAGCAGTTGGTACTTGATTCCCTTTCCCCTGTGATCGACGTGATAGCGAGACGAGATGTCAAATTATAGTGTAAGAGCCAATGCATATTAAACAGCTTTGGTTGGATTAGATATAAAGCCATCACATCACATTCACGTGAATATAATTTTGGACAGGACAAATACTAGTTGGGATGGATCCTGCAGACCTAAGGAAGGAGGAGTGAAAATTAAACAAATAAAAGTTAGTCCAATTTGAAGATAGACAATTTAGGCTATTCAATTTAAGTTAGTTAGTGCAGTGATGAACTCATTAGCCCGTCCCTCCCTGTCACGGTATTTTTCCACATAAATAATAAATAGAAATATTAATATTCCTTCTAAGGTTAATTCTTTATTAGTGAGAGAACAATAACCAATGTTAACAAGCAATATTATTGCAATTAAGGACAAGACCGAGCAACCTCATCCATCCTTTACTACACTGAGGTATGAGTATAATTTCTATGTACTGACACATGTGAGGAAAGTTTGTTTATGTCTACAACTTGAAAAATCATGAATAAGATAATTTGATTAGATGACACTAACAAGGAAATAAAATCAGCAACATGAGGAAGAACAAGAGAGAAAAAATGTTAAGAACACAAAAACAAAACGTACCCCACAACCAACGTCAAGCACTGTTCTGATGTTGCCAGATTTGAGAGGCACAACACGTTTGATGACATCGACATAACCTTTGACTCCAGCGACAAATGAGGTCCCCCCTCCGGGGAACACGAAGCGGTTGCCTTGCAATGTAACCCAGTTCTGCGATTTCTTGTATTCGGTGAGCTTACGAAAAGGGACATTGCTGAACCAGGCGGTGTCTCTGCTCTTAGGCCATGGAAATGGCTTGCGGTAAACGAGTGGCCTTGGGGTCAGGCATCCAAATCCAAGCCGACTTTGACTTTGAGGGCAGTGCCTCTCCTTCTCGAAGCCTCTTCCATCCACGAAGCGGCCCGATCTCTGTGGGTCATGGTCATGGTCATGGCATGGACAGTAGTTGGTGAAGTTAGTGGAGCAGTGGCTGAACAAGTGGCTGTGCTCTTGTTGTGGGACTGGGAGAGAAGAGAAAGTGAGTGGTGGGCTTCAAACTCAAGTGGTGATGGGTCTGGGAAGTGGTTGAGGAGGGTAGAGACATTGGCATTGACACTGACATCATCACGTTGTTGGTGGAGGAGGCAGGGCTCATGAAGAGGAAGCGAAGAGGTGATGGTAGTGGTGGTTGTTTTGGTGGTGAAAGAAGCAAGGGTGTAGAAGAGGGAGCAGAGTATGGTGGTTAACAAGATTCTCAATAAAAGGCTCCTCACGGTCAGGGGTTTTGAAGTGATTAGAGATTGGAGTGCTGTTGCTGCTGCCATTGCCATTGCCGTTAGGTCAGGTGTTAATAATTACTTTCACTGCTGCTTTCAGCTCTCAGGTGTAGTGTAGTGTGGCAACACTATGCTATAGCAGTTGAAGCCTGCAAGGTGCTGCAGCTGGACTGCAAGAAAGTTGATAGATACTTTACTGTATAGCTGTACATCTTTCTTGCTCCTGATTGATTATTACACGGGGACAAAGGGCATTTTCAGTGGCACTCACACTGTCACCCTTACCCAATACTATATTATTTGGACAATTCTAATTTCATTTTAATTTTTTTTTATATAAAAGCAATGATAAAAGTATGGTAGAGCCATTGATTATAAGACATATGTGGGTGGACCATATCTTAGGTCAGAAGGCAGATGGATTTTTCCCAACATGTACCCTGCCCATGATAAGGCTTCTACATTCTATATATATATATATAGTTTGTTGGACCAGCAGGAAGAGTTTCACATTTCTGGGCCTTGCAAGAGTGAAGTAGTGGGATTATCAATTCCTCAATTGATCTTGGGTCACGTTATAAATATTTCATGCCCAAACCCGCCTTGCAGCTAACAACAATTATCGTCCCATCATTATCAATAACTCAGCTCAAATGAAAAAAGAACTTGATTCTGATGCAGCATCATTCTAAAGTTAGTTATCCTATTCTGATCCACTCTTTCTTTCCATCTGATCTGAGTGAGGCTCCTTTTATCTCGTCCTTCCCATGAAGGTGTTCCTGTATGTATGTGGAGGTGTATCTAGCTTGATTCCGTTATTCATTGATGTGAGCGAGACAGACAAGCATCACCCAAATAATAATAATAATAATCATAAGTGTTGGGTGTGTGTGAGTGAGTCACTTGCTTGTCTGTCTCAACTCAAACAACAATAAATGGACGGCTGGCTGCCAACAATGTCCTGTGGAAGTTGGCAACTCCGCACAACCGTTACTTTACTTGCTAAAATATAGATAGATAAATGCTCATTCTCATTCTCATGAAATGAATCTTTTTCACTCAACAGTCAACACACTACCTTCTCCTCAAAGCTTATCTCAGGAAGCTCAGCAGGTCCTTCATTAACCATAAATAAATAAGCTAATTAATTAACGTAGTTTCTGCAAAAGGGTGTTTTGCACAATTGCAACTTTAATGCTTGGATTTTGGACTAGTCCTTCCCAGGGATTTGTATTGTATGACTATAAGGTAGTACTAGTAGAGTAGGAAAAGATGATCACCTTCCACCAATTGTGGAGCAGAAATACATTAATAGGTCTTGGACTGGGACAGTTTCTTTCTCTCATCACTTCCACAGGCTTCATTTCTTCGGAATTAGCTAAAAAAGGTTTGCCTTAGTTTTCATATGCTGCATCCTCAAAATTCTCTCTTTTGGACATTCTTAGAAAGTAACCGACCCCCCCAACTTGCACTCCTTATTTTATTTTATGACTATTTTTTTCTTCTTTTTCTTTGGCCATAGACTACACCTATGCTGAGAGCTTGAATTTCTTTACAAATCCTTGCCTCAAATTGTCTCAAAAGACTAACATGTTGCCTACTAAATTTAACAATAAAATGCTCTGTTCTTCCTTACTTTTTATTGGCTCACTCTCTTATTTTTTGGTCTTTGAACGCCTATTACAAATTTTGTCCTTGTCTATTATTACCATTTTAGAAAGACATGGATACTCCTTTTTTGGTCTTTGAATGTATTTGTAAGTGTAACTAAAAGCGAATGTTACGGAAGAATGGTATCTTAGATGTCTATTAAAATTCTCCATGTCTTTCTGTTTGTTTAAAGCTATTGTGGATGAACGATATATCTTAACTTCTTAAGCAAGTTTCAGATGTGACAATATTCTTGGATGCTGGTAGCAAACCACACAAACTACCGCACTCATGTTTTACTTTGTTAGCATGAGACATGCTATTCTTTAACTTGATTAAAAAGAATTACCTCTTGGGGATAGGGGGTGAGAGCGCTGCCTTTAAAATGATATACTGATATGCTCTTTCTACTCTGTCTTCCTTTCAACATCAAACATTTAAAGACAATTTCATTGAAGTCATATGGTACTTACGCAGGCAAAATGGTATTATTATGTGCTTCTTGGATTGGTTGATGTTGAAGCAAATTTTCTTGGTAAGTGTTTCCAATAGCAGTTACATAGTGAGCATTGTTGAAAGTAATTTATCCATATGCAATCCACTCAAGCAACATCAGGTCTGAGAAGAATTACCTATAGCCCCCAATTTAACTGTCCAGATATGGATTACTGCTATGCTGTTTAACTTTAATCCTTTCTTTCTAATACATTTACTGTTTGGGCCTTCCTATTTGTTAAAACCAAGCAAGTCATGTGCTGAGTTGGATGATATTACTTTTGATGATTTACCAGCTAATGCTCATCTTATGAACAGTTGTGAAGGCATATCAATACACATCACTAACAAGGGTGATGCTGCTTGACTGCTGGTCCATTCCATCTGTCATGCTTCTTACATGAATTTTCTTGAAAACAAAATATAGCTCACAAAGATAACTGGTGCAGTTGTTTGCATTGCTGGCCTTGTCCTGGTTATATTTTCAGATGTTCATGCAGGCGACCGAATCGGGTAGGTGGCTTTTCTGTACTTGATGTTGACACCTGTATCTTATGTTGGGGGATACGTACATACATGTATGCACCCATTTGTTGTGAATCATTTGCTTGAGTAAATTCTGATCTCGTCATTTGTTGCCGTTACTTATTAGTAACACATCTCTCTCTTATGTTTGTTGTTTGATGTTATATGTACATGCTACAGGTGGCAGCAATCCTCGTAAAGGGGACTTTCTTGCTGTTGCTGGTGCTACATTGTATGCTATCAGCAATGTTAGTGAGGGAAGCTGAGCACTTTTTCCGCTTTTAAAACATATTTCAAGAATCACGTGATCCTATTGAAAACAAACTTAGTTGATCCAAACTTTCTAGTGAAACTAAACTTAAATCTGGCATGTTGACAGCAAAATGCATTCGGGCTAATTCTTGAAAGGCATCAACACTTGACAGTGTCTACTAGTATTTCATCTTGAGTAATCTCTTTTGCCATCGATATTTCTTTCCAACTGCAGGAGTTTCCTGTGAAAAATGCTGACAGAGTTGACCTCATGGCAATTTTGGGTCTCTGTGGTGGTATTGTCAATGCGATTCAAATGTATCCTTGAAATTGATTTAATTATGAAGGAGTAGGCTAGGATCCTTCAATTGAATAATTTTTCTTACCTAACTTTACTGTCTATCAGGTATTGTATATCTTCAAACATACACTTTACTAATTTTTCATTGGGGAATCCAATGGTTGTTTTTGTATTTAAGTGTCTAATTACAATCTTCAAGCCAAATTCAAATGGTTGTTTTTGTATTTAATTTCCCTTTGTCTTTATGATGCACAAAATAGAAGGATACGAGGATTTACTGCACTTAGTTTTCGTTATTTTTGGTTTTGGCCTTGATGACTATTACAGAAGCTTACTTGAGCGCAATGAGCTCAAATCTATTCACTGCTTTGCTGCAGCTGTAAGCTCTCTTTTCATCTTACTCACTTGCTTTCTCACACATAATTTTTTAGGAATTGAAAAAATTCAACTTCAGTAAAGTTGCCTGCAAGGTTGCGAGTGTGTATCACAGATTTGTGTGTTTGATTGACTACGGAGTTATTGTCTTTCTCTTATTTCAAAGATTGTAGAATCTTGCTTCAATGGTTTGGTCATGTGAGGAGAAGGATTGTAGAAGCCTATTTAGAAGAGTAGATTACTTGGAGAGTAGCTCAATAACTAGAGTCTAGGGGTTGAGAGAAACCAAGAATAAGTGCAGAAGAAAGCATTAAGAAGGACTAAAATTTAAATTACGTATCTATAAACTGGGTTTACAATATGATAAGGGACAATGCACCTGTAGGAACAAACTTGGTTGTTTCTGTCGTGTTCTCATAGTAAAAAATACATTGATTACCTGCCAAGTCCCTCCGCAACAGCAAACCAGCCCGTGAGGCTGTGCCTTAAGAATAATGATCCGAGATTTTTCTCTGCTTTTGAATTTGGTGATACATCCTTATTGTTGTCTTATATCATGTTGTAGCAGCAAGAACTTGAAGTGCTTTATTTATGCTCATTGCTTTCAATGTTGATTTCAGGCGCTTCCTTTTGTTGGATTTGCAGTGGCTGTGTTTATGTTTTACTCGTTGGTCCCCGTCCTGCTTAAGGTGTGGATACAAAGTGTTCAGTTCAGGTTTTCTATTTGGAAATATATTTGTGATTATGACTGAAATAAAATGATCATGATACCAAAGAGAATTTACAATAACAAAAAATTGTTGGATGCGATTCTTGTTTTTCAATTTTGGAATGATTCTCTATCATATTTTACCAATTACCTTATGGTGTATACTTGTCCGGCTGGTTGGAGCATCTCTCTTGCATTGCATCACATGACTGACATGGTTAAAAGTGTCTGTCAGATGAGATGGTGTAAACCATCCCTACCAAAAAGAGAAGTGTGATAAATATCCAGGGAACTAGCTAACTAACTAACTGGTGTGATAAAGAATGCTTTGTTCTTCTTTCTTTTGTCACAGATCAATGGTTCCACCATTCTGAATCTGTCTCTATTGACCTCTGACATGTGGGCTGTCTTGATTCGCATTTTTGGTTACCATGACAAGGTCTGACTGACTGACACTGCAACCTCTACTGTCTCTATCTCTCCACTCCTCTGAACATTTTTAGAGCTAATTTTCCTAACTTTACAGGTTGATTGGAAATACTCTGTGGCCTTTGGTGCTGTTGTTGCTGGGCTTATTATCTACTTTTAAGTATCTACTATCTATCTGATTGCAGAGGTGACAGAGATGAGAATCAACATGCTCCCATTGTTGCAGACCAGAGAGATGATGATGAAGAAGCCAATTGAGAAAGTGCTGATGCTACAGGAACTGGAGCTGGAAGCTCAAAGAATTAACAGGTTGTTTGGTTTTCCCTGTTTTCTGTTTTTGATTTCATACGAAACAGAAAATGAAGGAGAGAAAATATGCACGGTTGCAGTTGCAGGAAATGCAGCAAAATCTTTTGGAGGTATTCGTTTCAATTAAATTGGTTGATTCTCTTCCTCCAGAGTCCACTATCTGTTTGGAAGAATCTTCCTCAACATCAAGCAAGGACTCGAGGAAACCTGTTCCAATCTTCATTCAGTGGCGACTGGTCCTTTGATTTGTCAATTCTAGTGCCAATACCTTCAACAAATAACTCAACTCAACTCCAACTCGTGCCCTCCACACTCCCACACCACACCAAAGGCATCAGGCACGGTGGAGGAACACAAGAATGTGATCGCAGACATGGGTCGGGGAAAGGATAACCAAACATGTTTTTCAAATCTATGGGACGAAGTATTCATTGTTGATCCTTATATTATCTATATATTTATAATTTTCAATTATATTTTAAATAATTAATGTGTTACCATGTACAAAATTTACCATAAACCTGAATATATATATTAACATCATTCTATGGACTGTTATCAATCACCATAGGTCGTTTTAAGGTTCATTGGACCGGCAGCAGGAAATTAACAAACACAAATGTAAACATTGATATTAGCAGGGTATAACGGAAAAAGAATATATTAATATCACCCATAGGTTGGTATTGAAATAAAATGAGGAACAAGCAAAGAAGAAAGCAATAACCCAAGCCCAGCCAGGTTATTCCATCCAGACACGGGTATACAAAAATGATGCCACAACATCTAATGAAAATGACCAAAAAAAATAATAATGGTAGTAGCACATACAAAGCAAGCGTAAACATACGTCAAACTGAGTCATTTTACAGGGAGTAACATCTATTGTCAAAAATACAAATGTGAAGTTGTAGACAGACCACTTGTAGCACTGGTATTGGCATGCCATCTCGTGATAGTTGTGTAATATTGCTATCTAAGTATAATGCTCAATCACATACACGTAACCTTGCTATCTAGGTACAAGATAAATCTCATCGGTAGCCACCACCACCATAAGGCTGTTGAGGATAACCACCAGTTCCCATCATGGAGTTATAATTACCTTGCATGCTGGACCCAGGAGGCAACCCAGTGGGTGGTTGCATCTGCACTCCTTGCCCCATGTCCCATGCCCATTCCCATACCCATACCCATTGGTGCATTCATGCCTCCATAGCCCCCCACACCCATGCCAGCACCAGGGCCATTGCCCATCCCCATCCCCATGCCCGAACCCATCATTGGGTTTGGTGGAGTTCTGAGAGCACCAGCACCAGCCCGGCCTATGCCTGACCCAGATCCCATAGCTTTACCCATGGTTACAGTTGATGTTACGGCCGTCGTGGTGGGTTTCTCCATCCTCTTTTCCTTCCTATTAATGGCATCAAAGTCAATTCCAATATCTGCTAAGGGATTTATTTTAGCTGCACATAAGAATCATAAAAGCCAATGGTTACTTCAGATAAGATCAACACAATCGCTTTGGTATAGAAACTGAAATGTTAAAAGCAGCAGCAGGGTGGGATTGAGAAGGTACAAGCACTCACCTCCAGATATATTCAAATTAACTAGTCCCCTACTTAGGGTATCAGCCCAAACTGTTGATTTTGTCTCAAACTTGTCCTTGGGTGGTTGAGAAAGCATATTGTTTGGTCCTGTTGAAGGCACAGGATACTGTAAAGCATTGGGAGTGTTTTCTACTTGACCAAGTAAGCTACCTACAGCTTCATTTTGTTTTCCGCCAGATACGCCATGTGGTTGATGGGTAAAGGGAGCTGCATTCCCCTGTTGTGCAATGAAGTTCCCACTGCTAAACTGTAATGCTTGATTCGTTGGGGACTGATAAGCCACGGGGGAAGTAGTGTTAGCACTCGATGCTACATGCTGGGGGAAGTAGTTTGCACTCTCTGACAGCTGTCCTGTTTGAGCTTGGGAAGTCATGTGTGAAGGAATAGGTGCTGTAGATCCTTGGGCTGCAAGTTCCCAGTGTTCATATGTCCATTATGTCCGCTTTGTGGTTGAGGAAACATACCCGAAGCTCCTGGAGTCAGAGATCCATCCTGCGACTGCAATCCACCATATATATGACCAATTGACTGTCCAGGTTGACCTGCATGAGCTGAGACAGGTTGCTGTGCATGTTGACTGGTAGGTGCTGAAAAGGGTGGTTGTACCGGTTGGCCATTAGCAGCTGAAAAGGCTTGCTGAGCAAGTGGGCCAGTGGGAACTGAAAGGATTGTGGAGCAGGTTCACCTGAGAAGCCTTGCTGCGTAAGTTGGCCATTTTGTACATGAAAAGGTTGTGATGCCATTTGATCAGGGGGAGCTGAAAAGTTCTGCTGGGAAGTCATCCCGGGTAATGGTAACAGTGCAGGGGGAAGAATTTCTGCAAGAATATCAGTTTCCTGCTGTGGGGTAGACAAGTCTTGAGATATAAACTGTAAGTTTGTCGAGAAAGACTGCGTGTCACTGACACCAGATGTAGAGTATGGTACAACAGAAAATGAGTCCCCAAACCCAAAGTTGGAGACCGTTTCTGTAGTAGTAGGAGTAGGACCACTTGATTGGGATGGCTCATGCCTCTGATTCGTCTGGGGTTGAGATGGAGCAGTTTCATGCGAAGGAATGGCCTTAAATGGTGAATCACCAAATGGGTCTTCAAAAGACTGCCAAAAGTCAAATCAACAAATATTGTTTAACAATCAACAAAAAAGAGATTGGTATTCATAAAAGGAAACTAGAGGGACTGTTTTAACACCAAGGTCCAGAAGCATCTAAAAGATTATTCTAAGCATAAGCACAATAATAGATATAAGCCCTTTATAGAAACATAGCACTTCCAATTTTCAGAATTCTGTCAATTCATCCTGGTCCACAGACAAATGTGATAGTAATTATTATGCTACATTGCTTACCAAGAACTCATCCTTGTACCTGTTTACATCAAGCATGCAAAATCATAAAGGACAGAGGCAAGAACACAAAGTGAAAACTAGAAGCATTCCAAGTCATACATAAATCCATAAAGTACAGTGTATTAAAAAAAATGAAAAACCATACACACTTTCTTACACTAGAAGGTAGAAACAATCAAGCAAGTTCCTACCTGATTGAAACTATTGGAACTGGGTGGAGGTGCTGCAAAGGAAGCTGTTGAATCAAGGTTTACATTGCTTTCAGTGGTTGCGGCTGCAGTTGCTGATGCAGAAGGCACTAAAGACAATGCATTTGAAGAGAATGACTCTGACAGGGAGCCAAGCAAGTCCATTTCAACATTATTTGTAGTGGCCGGGGCAGCTAAGAAGAAACAAAGATATCATGAGTATAAAGCCAAACAAATGTTTCTAGCAAATAAACTAGCATTAGAGCATTAATACAAGCTAATGAAGACCATAAATATTAAACTGAAACCCCAGATGGCTGTCAATGGATGTTCATCAACCCTCCATTATGCCATTGAGTTTGATGTGTGGGACCAAAGTGATGTATGGATTGAGTGTTACATGTTGCCACACACCATAGTAGAACATTCCTTGAGAGCAATCCCATGTTCAAGTTCCAACTGGCCCATAGCATACTTCTTGATCACACACTACTCAAAATGCATATAAATGAAGAAATACAAATACGAGCTTCACTAGTGAATGGCCAACTTTCCCTCTAGTTGATTAACGGATATTCACCTCATTACTTGATCTTAAGTAACATTCAGTTTCAAAAATCTTCAAATTTACTGTACATAATTGTGCACATATATACCACTCCATAGTATGTTTGGCAGTCAGTTACTTGATTAAGTGACAGCAGAAGCACTCTACAAATGCCTTACAATGTCAGCAATTCTCAAAGTGCTAGAATAACCCACACTACCTTAGGACCAGAAGACCACATTGTTAGGAGTTAGAACTTGGGAGCACAATAGATAAACAACACTCAGGAGCACTTAATGAGTTGTCAAATTAAAAGTCCATATGTAACAAGCTGCATGCAAAGAAAACTACAGTTTGTTCACAACTTCCAGTCCCACAATTGGGTAGCAACCCCACAGTCCCCAACTACACCTCTACAGTGGAGACAATATACTGAATAAGTTCTTATACGCATAAGAGCACAGGTTAAACTAAGCCAGCTCCAACACATTTGAGAATTCTCCAAACTAAGAAACAGAGGAACTGTTACAATCATACTGTGGATCAACATAACTAAATTCTGCAAACTTTTCACACCTGATACTGGACCACGAGGATCAAATTCATCAGAAGCCTCAAGTTCCTGGTTTCTAGATGTACCAGTACTGGGAGCAGCATTCGCTTCTGTTGAATTATTGCTTACAGGGGGAGAAGACCCTGTAGGAGCAGAGATTTGATGTGGGTTATCACTTACAGGAGATGAACCTCTAGGAGCAGATGCTGCTGAAGCTTCTCCATCCCTGCAATCAAGATAATATTACTATATTAGTAACATTCACTTGTAAATAAGTGATGTTGGTATTATAACCTTCATACCTTTCATTGTGTACAGGGCTTCGAGATTCACCAACAGCCTCTTCATAACTAGGCAGTGCACCCATATTTTGCTCTGAAAGTTTCCGCTCTAGCCTGCCCATTGTATTACATATCATAAATTAAAATAATGCCAAGCAGAAACATGCATAAATAAACAATATATATATATATATATATATATATATGAACAATTTACCTTCCTTCCAGTGAAAGGTCTTCAGCCTTGGCACTGCTATCTCTGAGAAAACATCACATAAAAGATGGTGTTAGCACGAATAAGGTGCATCATACATCAATCCCCATGTTTTCATGATATATGGAAAGGCAACTTATTAAAAGTGTGTGTGTGTGTGTGTGTGCATGAGAGAGAGAGAGAGAGAGAGAGAGATGCATCTTCAAGTGAACTCTCAATCTTGATGAAAACCTAACTGCCAAACATGGCCACTTTTTAAACCTTGTTTTGGGCCTTCCTATTAAGTCTTGAAGGAGAAGACTTCATCATATTAAGTCCCATCGTGTACCACTTTCTCCCACCATGTGAAGTAGTTTATACTTCACAGCCTTTATACTATTTCTAACTTATTCATGGTTGTCAACAGGAAAAAAAATCATCACTAGAAATGAATAAGAGCGCCGAACTTGTTATTTCACAAAGTAATTGTCAACTAAATCTTTACACAAAACCAAACATCAGTTCTTACAAAAATTTGTCTTTATTTTTTCGTGGTTTTCAACTCACCGGGACATTCCTTAAAATTGTATTTTAGAGTCAGCTAAAAATTTAAGCAAGATGGCGAAAGTATTGACATAAGAATATTAACAATTGTGCAATTTATTCCACCTTAAACCAATCAAGGATATAAATCCAAACCAGGTAGATGTTGAATGGTAATAGAAGCAGAAAACAGATAAACAGGTAAAGAGCAAATGCATATAAACTGAGTGTGTATATATGTATCCGTGAAAGGATGAAGAGACAACTGTGATAAGCAAATACAGAGAGAGAGGCCTTGAGCACTAAGCAGCTCAAACTCTCCTTGCCTAAAACAACCGAATTCCTGCCTCCCCTTAATTCTAGAGCCAATATACCCATTTTTCCTAACAGAATTCACGTGACTCCCCCCCCCAAAATCGCACTCACTCCTCACTCCCCAAAACCGTTAGCCCTCAATTCCCCGCTGAAGGCCCACATGATCCTTCCACCCCAGCTGAGTCAGCCAGCACCCCTTTTCCTAAATTGCCCTGTACTTCCTCCTCTTGTAAACTTTTATGGAATCAGGGAATTTATCCCTAACAACACCCCCATCTTGAACTACCACCTTGTCCTCAAGGTGGAACGTGGGAAACTAAGCTTGATGTCTGATGCTAGCTCCCATGTGCTTTCAAAATCAGGTAGGTTTTTCCAACGGATCAGTACTTCATTTTCCCTTGCTCATTTATTCGAACTGCTAACACAGCCTCTGGTTCCACCTTTAGCTCCCATTCCTCGGTCAGATTTGGTGGTAGTGGTTGGCATTTGATCTCAGGGGCTAGGCATTTCTTGAGCAATGATACATGAAATAGGGGTGCACCAAGGAACCGAAGGAAGTGACAGTTTGTATGCTACCTTTCCCACCCTTTCCACAATCTCAAAGGGGCCATAGTATCTTGGACTCAATTTCTGGTTGGAGCGTTTAGCCAAACTCTTCAACCTATACGGCTGAATTTTTAAAAACACCTTATCCCCACTACATACTCCACTTCTCTTCTCTTCTTATCTGCCTAAACCTTCATTCTTTCTTGGGCTCGGTTTAGGTACCACTTCAACTCCTCAATCATGGAGTTCTTTCAGCAACTAGCATGTTCACATCTTCAACAGCCGATGGCAGCAAATCTCCCTTTATAAGCGTGGGAGGATCTCTCCCATATAATATCTTGAATGGAGATGTGTTTGCAGCTGAATGATAGGTGGTGTTAAACCAGAGTTCAGCCCAAGACAACCATTTACTCCACTGCTTTGGCTTAACACTAAAGAAGCACCTGAGATAAGTCTCCAAACAGCGGTTCACCACTTCCATTGCCCATCTGTTTGGGGATGGTAAGCGGAGCTGTATTTTAGTTTTGTACCTGCCTGCTTGAACAATTCCGACCAAAAATTACTCATAAAAATCTGATCCCGATCAATCACAATGGAGGAAGGAAATCCATGTAAACGGACTACTTCTTTGATAAAGAGTGCTGCCATATCCTTAGCAGTATATGGGTGCTTGAGGCCTAGGAAATGGACATATTTTGATAATCTATCAACCACTACTAAGATAGTGTCCATACCTTGAGCTTTTGGAAGCCCCCCAATAAAGTCCATTGAAATATCCTCCCAAACTCTAGACGGTATTGGCAAGGGTTAAAGGAGACCGGCAGGTGATAGTGTTTGGTACTTGTTTCTACACACTTCAAGTTCTCTATGTATTTCTGAATTGCTTGCTTCATTCCTTCCCACCAAATCAATCCGACAATCGCTTGTAAGTTCTGAAGAAACCAGAATGGCCCCCTCAAACAGAATCATGGAACTCCTGTAGCAACAACTGAATTCGGGGAGTCCCTAGGGATTACTATCCTCCCCTTGTAGTATAACCTGCCCCTTTGATCTCAAATCCCTCTTGTCCCTCCTTTCCTTCAATTAGCCCTTGCATGATCTTCCTCAATTTTTCATCAGCTTGTATTTCCTCCTCTAGTCCTTCCCAATTCTGAAAGGTGACTGAAGATATTGCTCCAAAGCTAGTTCGCCTGGATAAGGCATCTCAGCTCCGTTTCTCTCTCTTTCCTTATACTTTATTTCAAAATCAAAGCCTAATAGCTTTGTTATCCACTTTTGTTGCCCTTCTCCCATTAATTGTTGATCAACCAAATGCCTTAAACTCTTTTGATCAGAATGCACAATGAATCTTCTGCCCAATAAATAATGCCTCCACTTCTGAACTGCTAAGACAATGGCCATAAGTTCTCTTTCATAAACCGATTTCTGTTGAGCCCTTGATAGCTTCTGGCTCATATATGCTATTGGCCTTCCTTCTTGCATCATTCCTGCTCCCACTCCTTTGAAGCATCATCTCTATAACAAAAGTCTGTTCAAAGTTGGGGATGGCTAACACGGGTAATGTAGTCATGACCTCCTTTAACTCGTCAAACGCCAATTGTGCTTCTACACTCCATTGGAAGCAATCCTTTTTGAGTAGCTGTTTAGAGGCCATGCAATTTTGCCATAGTTCTTCACAAATCTCCTATAATAACTGGTAATCCAGAAATCCTCTAAGCCCTTTTAAATCAACTGGAGTTGGCCAAGTTAGCATTGCCTCAATTTTCTTTGGTCTCCTTACCCTTCCCCTGAAATCACGTGTCCCAAGTATTCAATCTCCAGCTGACCAAATGAACAGTTTTCCTCTTAATGAAGAGACTATTCTCTCAATAGCTCAGCACCTTCTCCAAGTGCTCCTTGTGCTCCCCACTGTTTCGCTGTAGATGAGGATGTCATCGAAAAATACCAAGGCAAATCGCCTCAGGTAAGGTTTCATAATCGAGTTCATCAAGGCTTGAAAAGTTGAAGGGCGTCGTGAGTCCAAACGGCATTACTAAGAATTCGTGATGCCCTTTGTGTGTTCGAAATGCTGTCTTCTCTACATCTTGATCCTTCATCCGAATCTGATGATAGCCCGATTTCAAGTCCAGCTTTGAAAATATTCGGGCTCCCCCTAATTCATCCAACAACTCATCAATGACAGGTATAGGAAACTTGTCCAAACTAACCTTGTTCAAGGCTCTATAATTGAACAGAATCGCCAACCACCATCTTTTTCCCACTAAATCACAGGACTTGAATACGAACTAGTGCTAGGCCTAATAATTCCAGAGGATAGCATTTCTCCAATAATTTTCTCGATTTCATTTTTTTGAAAGTAGGGGTACCTGTAGGGCCTTATGTTGGGAATGGTCGCTCCCTCCCGAAGGGTGATGGAATGGTCTTGTGGTCTAGGAGGGGGTAGCCCTCTGGAAGATGACAAACATCCTCATACATGAGTAACAATGTCTGAAGCTCAGCTGATATCCTTAAAACCTCTACCGATTCAGACCCCCTGGTCTCTTCCTCACGCACGGGGCTACTAGGTAGCCTTCGCCCTGGCTTTCAAAACCTTCAGGGTTGTTCGCCACGAGGCTTGTGCCATGCTCAACAAAGGATCCCCTTGGATATGCCTCCATTCCCCATCTGTCTTCCACTGAATATATTGCTTCTGGAAGTTGGCTCTAATATCCCGAGTTCCGCTATCCAACGGTAACCTAACACCACATGCGCACTCCCAAGATTCAGCACAAAGAACTGCTTGATGTGGGTACCTTAAATCTCTCTCTATAAATTCTCGCACATCCCTGACCTTTGAAGATGTCACCCGTCCCCACTTCCACCGTAAACGGAGTTCATTGCTGCGGGGCTGGAGGCGCTCCACTAGCGAGAGAGATGAAATTCGCATCAGCCCAATGTCGACCAAAACGATCACCTCAGTTGTCCCCTTTACCTTGGACCTTGAACAATTTGTTTAAGGTCGTGAGCCCTTGAAAGCGTTCAAGGTTAGGTGAAGTGACTTCATGGTTAGCTCCGTTCAGGTTCCCTTCGTGATGGGCTTCTTCCTCCTCTCCACTTCGCCGTCCTCATCAACTTCAGATTCTTCCAAGAGAACTAGCTGGTAGTGTTTAAGTTTGCAAACGTGTTCGCGATCCCCGCTCCCCACATTTGAAGCAGGTCCCTTGCGGCTTCTTTCGTTGAGTTCATCTTGGGTGAGGCCACGATGAGATCCACCACGTGCCCCTTTGAATGTCGCGCATGGCCACCTGTCACGGATCCTTGCTCCCACCGCTTCTGGAAACAAGAAAATGGGGCTTGAAGGGATTGGGCCTCGCCCTGATGGAGGCCCTTATTGAAGGCCCTACGCCCCTCCCTTCCATTCTTTGTTTCGTTCTTCTAGCATTAGGGCCCTGTCCTTGATTTCAACTAGTGAGCCCAAATCGAGGCTCTTAAGTTCGGCCCGTAAACTCCCTTTGAGGCCATTCAAGAACACCCTTAGAAGCTCGCGATCAACGTCCGCATTGGGCCAGAGATGCGTTCGAACTCCTCAATGTAATCCATTACGAGCCCACTTGCCGGAGACGCAAGAGAGGCCCATAAGGATCCTTGACAAAACCTGGCTGAAAACGGCGAGTGATTGCTTCTCGGAACGCACGCCACGAAGGAAGTGCTTGTTCTTCCCACGCCTGGTACCAGTACAATGCCTTCCCTTCCAACGTGAGCATCACTACCTCAAACTTTTCCTCAGCTTCAATCCGTTGATCAGAAAGTAACGGTCAATCTTAATGAGCCATCCTAAGACGTCATCGCAGAAAGCGGAAGCTCCATTCGCCCGCGGTCATGGCGCCGGAGAAAGGTATCGGAATAGGGGCGAGGGCGATTCGGCCACGGATGACGTTCCAGTGACGATGACCATCAAGGGAGTGAGGGTAGCTTCGTCGTCGCGGTCGCGTGACCTTGACTCGGTGCTCTCTGTGAGGGGAGAAGGGGTTTGCGTGTGCCCTTGTTCCCTCTTGAACCTCCATTCCAGCGTCATCAGAGCCAACTCGGAACGAAAGCCGTCGCGGTGGTGAGCGGCCCCTTGAATGATGGCGGCGTGAATCCTTCCTCTCAAGTAAGTGCATAACGCGGTCAATCCTCCTTCCTAGCTCAGCAACTTGTTCCTCCATCTTGTAGCTTCAGTGAAAAATTGAGCTCACCCACTCCCAAGAAGAATAGGCTGATACCAATTAATAGAAGCGAAAACGGATAAACAGTAAAGAGCAAATGCATATAAACTAAGTGTGTATATATGTATCCGTGAAAGGATGAAGAGACAACTGTGATAAGCAAATAGAGAGAGAGGCCTTGAGCACTAAGGCTGAACTCTCCTTGCCTAAAACAACCGCCTCCTCCCCCCTTAATTCTCTAGAGCCAATATACCCATTTTTCCTAACAGAATTCACATGTGACTCCCCCCCATCGCACTCACTCCTCACTCCTCCAAAACCGTTAGCCCTCAATTCCCCATTGAAGGCCCACATGATCCTTCCACCCCAGTTGAGTCAGCCAGCACCCTTTTCCTAAATTGCCCCTTACTTCCTCCTCTTGTAAACTTTATGGAATCAGGGAATTTATCCCTAACAAATGGATTGGGTTCTCCATCCTAGATCAAAAATGTTAAACTAAAAATAACATAAAATACAGATGATAACAAGAAAGCTAGGATCCAAAACCAACAACCTCTAGAACTATAATTATTAATCATTTTATCAAGAAAAACTTATCAAAGGTGATATCTTGTCCAAATATAGGCTCATACCGTGATGAGCGTTGACCACCATCATCATAACTACGATCATGATCTCTATCAAAGCTCCTGCTTCTGGAGCCATATTGGTAATCATCAACACTTTGACTTCTCTCCTGTACTGTCATCCCTCTTGCCATCTCTGCTATAGCGTTCCTCATAGTCTCTGCCATAACAATCTCCATCACGACTATACCGATCATCGTCTCTATAGACCCATTCTTTCTTGGCCATAACCATATCCACTTCTATCTTCATCCCTGCTTCCGTAACGATCATCATCATATCTATCACCATAGGGTCCATTGTTTGAATATGAACCTGGCCTATACATTCCACCTGTTGTATTGTTGCGAAACCTGGTGAATCAAATAGGGAAATTACATATCTCCTCCAAAGTGAGAAACCCACATTCAAACTTCCATATTACATATAGATGATCGATACAAATCAGGAAAATAATAAATATATGCTTAAACAGTGCCTGGTGCTTCCTAATTAACATGGCTGATATAAGTTTTTATGGCAATAGGGAAATACCGAAGTTCAAAACATCAGTAAAATTAATGAGGTGAGAATTACTTGTCCCTGTTAGCAGCAGCCTTCTGTCTAACTTCCATGATTCTTTCTTTATCATTCACAAGGATAATGAGACCCTGTGATTTCTTCCTGACATTGTTTCCCTGATCTCTTCCACTGGAATCAGTATATTGAAAATTGGACAATGTCTGTTCACATTGCAATAGCATCAAGTTGCATTCTAATTTTTAGATCATTTCAACAATACTATGAACTTCCATGACAATTAACAGTATATAAATATTATGAATGATTGACAAAAATGGAAATTACTGATATTTGATGGGCATGCTCTCTAATATCCTCTATGACTCGCTCTGACCCATGACCTACCAAGTACTCCAGGACTATCAAAGCCTGTGATTAAGAGTTAATATAAAAACATAAGCACTATGCAATTGTAAGCAAGTACAATCAGCAGTAAATGATAAGACATACAAGACTGAATTCTTAATAGGCAAGAATCCATTATGATTTCCATGGACCACAAGTATTAAAAACTAATTTCAGAAGTGCTTTACTTTATGGGTGCATTGAATTGTTGTGAGGGACTAGAAAGAATCATGACAACAGACAAGAAATAAGATTAACAGAATCCAGGAGTGACTGCAACTAAAACTTAAAGCTGTTCTATGAGCACCTTGTAGACATGGCGCCAATTCTTGCCAGTGTCATTAATCCGCTTCCAGATTACTGCCATGATCATCTGGTACTCATGACTGCATTGGAGCTCAAAAATGAGATATTTCTTAAGGAAAAATACAGAATAGAGCATTTAAGAAAAAGAGTTGAAGCTCACTAGTTTCTGGTTGCCTGAGCAATATCTGCAAGAAGTGATCCATGAGGACCCCAGGATTCGTTGCTAGTAGCATCAAGAACCTAGGAGAGAGGAGAGTAACAAATATATAATTAATATTTGCATGATAAGATTATAAGATGCACAGTTCAAAATACTCAGCAAACTATTTCATGAGCAAGTATTTGAGAAAATTAAGTCCAGAATTCACACAATCCTTTAACCAATTAGCAAGAGTTTTGCAATCACAGTTTTACAGTGACTGTTCAAAGAATAAATTTACCTTCTGTTCTATCCCAGGAACTTTCAGCACTTTCTTATTTACTTCTCTTTTACTGCAAGAATACAATGGAGATAGTAAGGCATTTATAAAACAGGTTCGGATGCTGAAATAGTAATAAAGACCCAAATTAGAAATTGCATTCATGCCATATTGAATCATAAGTTGATAAACAGTTAGACTTACAGTTCCCTAACAGTTTGACCAATGGCCTTCTTCATTGTAACTGGTTTTCAGTAAATGCTATGTGTCAGCACCACAGACCGAACTGCAATGCATTAAATAAGACCCCTAAAGCTTTTGTCACACATTGATTCATGAAAAAAAAATACTTGGACTTTCTCAACAACAACAACATAATGGTTATTGAAATTATGAAAAATATTATTTTATGCAATATTCTTTGTTTGTTGTTTGTATTAACATTATAACATAGCAGTTTACAGCTAAAAAAATTTCCCAGTTAGTTTGCAACATATTTATTCATCAAATGACAAGCAGTAATAACTAATAAGCAAATATCAATATCTGCACGATTTATAACAGAACAAATGAGCAAAATCTATGCTTTTAAAATTCAATTAAAATTGAATGTCCAATTCAATGAGAGAGAATAAGTATCGCAATCTGAAAATAAGTCTTACGTGAACTTTCAGAGATCAATCCAAACTCAAACATACAAGTGAGCTGCCAGACAACACTACTATGCTTTGTTACGAATCTCATGAGTTTCACCCCCATTGTTTATCAAGGGATACAAGTTCAAACAATCATAAACTCTTACAAGAACAAATTGAAAGTCATAACATAAAGGTCAGCAAAAGAAGTCATACCATAGGAAAAAACAAGGTCAAGCAAAGTTGAGTTCGAAAGAGCAAAGAAAAATAAAGAGGGGCACCAACCATAACTAACTAAATTTGCATCCAAAGCTAACAAATCAAAGAAATGATCAAGATCAACTCTATTATAAACATTGACCCAAGAAACAAAGAAAAGAAAAAAGTGATTGTCCAGCAACGAGACACAATATTTTGACAAGCCAAACATATTAAAGGAGAAATAAAGCACCAAAAAGCAAGATCAAAAGGGGTCAGCATTCAGACCCAGAAGAAGTATGACATGAAATGTAAAGAATTGAGATAAAATTAGATCCAACACATGAAAAAGTGAAGAAATTGAAGGAAACCCAGATCCGGGTATGCACAAATGAGATCGAACCTTGATCCAAATAGTGGGCGGAACCCGGAAGCTGAAACCTGAAGCTGGGTGTTAGAGAAGAGAGAGATATCAGAAACAAACAAGGAAGCTTGTGACCTTGTGTGAGTCGTCGTTGCAATTGTTGTGGTGTGGTCTGTGTGTGTGTGTGTCGCTCTCTCAAGACATAAAATAAAACAAATTACGAGGGAAACAGAAGGCAAAATACTACAACACAATAATACAATACAAGACAAGGGGGGCTGCCTCCGAATTTTTGGACTTGTTTTGGTGGTGATTTTCTCTCTGCAAATTCGGAGTCTAAACGAAAGATAAAATGACGACAAACGACAGTGCAACTTGCAGAGAACTAAGGAATTAAGGGATGAATACAGAATATCACCAACAAAATTAAGGAATAATAATCATTTTATTTTTATAGGTGTAATTACTCACGGTCATGATATTTTTAAAATTTTACTCAATTTTTAATTAAGTATAATTTAAAAATTTATAACGAAAGTTTCTATATCATGAAAAAAAATTGCAATCAAATCCTTATGTTAAAAAATTTATAATCAAATTTTTATATTATATAAAAATTTTACATCAAATCTCTATTGCCATCCGCTATTATAAAAATATCAAATTAAATTGAATATATTGTGTAGAATTTGGATAGTAAATTATTGTTTTGTAGTAGTGGGATTGGATATTTTTATAAATATAGGAATTTAATTACAAAACTTTTAAGCTTTAGGGGATTAATTAAAAAATCTTATATAATATAGAGACTTATCACAAATTGTTAAATTGTAGGGACTTGAACCTCTTTATGTAATATAAAAACTTGATTATAAATTTTTGAACCATATAGACTTAATTAAAAATTAAGTAAAATTATATGGACTTCAGAGTTATTAATCTATTTTCTATCAATACTAAACATTATTGTAATAATAACTATTATTCTTATGATAAATTTTTATATTTTATTCATTTGTTCTCCTCATTTATTAATTAATACATCGATTACTATAAATGAACAAAAATAGTGGCAAAAAAAATGTAGACCATGAAATTAACATGTCAAATATAATGTATGAAACTTAAAAAAATTATTGTTAAGCATATAAAAAATTCTATTATTATTATTGTTATAGTTTAATTTTTTTACATTGATAATATAAAATAATTTTATATTATTAATTAATAGATTCTCAATAAAATGACCAACCATGTTAAGTAATTATCTAGTAAACTAATTTTTCACCATTGTTAAGCACTTTTTAAATTTCTATCGATTGACGTGTAAAATTATTAACAAAAATATAATTTAATTTGAATACACTATTATTGTAAAAATATATACACATCTAATAATGTATTGTTACGTGAGCAAGAGTGTTTGATTGAATTACCCATCATCTTAAAAATCATACAACTAGAAACATGTGAATAAATAACAATATAGGACTCTTTAATAATGATAGTGTATCAAAATTAATCTCATAAAATATATGAATAGGAATAATATGAGTGTAACTAATAAAGTGTTGGTTTGAATAGAAGAAGATCACACACTATCTTTTAAGTATAATATAGAGTAACATCAAATTAGTCATGGATTTCTGATGACAAATTTATAATAATTGTAAATATCAAATTGGTCTCATAATTGTTAAAATATGACATTATGAGTCTCTAACGGCTTCAATGCTCGTTTTGAAGAAGGTGAAGCGTTGGATTAAATATAGCTAGCAGAACAGAGCTGGCTAAAAGCTGGCATAGGATGAATAATGGTGAGGCTATATAGGCGTGTGACGGAGCAAACACCTTACATCCTAGCTCATCCCTCCTCGTCAAACTTACCTCGGCAAGGCTTATTTGGTTAAGACGAACTTCTCCTTCTCAAGTTGAACTCTTTTTAATCTCTCCCTAAGTCTACACTTAAATGCCGATAAGGACCTATAGTGTATATTTTCAATTGTAGTGATCAATTTGGGTGTTTATAATTATTAATTAATTTGTTCTAAAAGAATTATAGACAAAATTTGAGTGTTTACCTATAATATATGTTGAGTATTATGATTTCATGCTCATATATAGGAGAAGGGAATATTCTAATAGTATATTTGATTAAGGGATAAAAATGAAGATAATAATTATATAATTGGACTTTATATCTAAAATAACACATAACATTCATTTATATAGCTTATATATATATTCTAGAAAGCTTATTTTTATTATTTCTTTGTATAAGACAATTTGCTGCCAGGTGATGATTAGTCAAAATAGGTAGGTTCGCTCATTGGAAGCCAATATGTTTCCTAAAGTTGACTCGGTAAAAAGAAAAGAAAATTGAATATACTTTTCATTCAAAAGAAAATGACAGATGTTTGCGTCAACTCGTCCTCACAAGCCATTGCGGAGTCATGGAAACAATGAATAAACGTTAATACTAATATTCCACATTTATATTGAAAAAAAGTTTTTCTGACGTAGTTCCTAGGAAAATTTAGGACCATAATTTTTACAATTTTAATTTATAATCATAATTATTATATATAATTAAAATATTATTAAAAATTATCAATATTTAATAAAATATCTCTTTTATCATCTAAATAATAAATATGATTATCTATTTATTTTGAATGTCATCAAATCCTTCTTTTTTTATTATCTTTATAATCCTTTTCTTATTATCAAAGATAGATATTTAAATAAATATTATCATACTTTGTTTACATATTCTTAAACTGCATTCTATCAACTTAATGTATTATACATTGAATTGATTTATTATGCGTATAGGATTATTAAAAAATAAGTAAAAAAAATAAAGTAGATAATAGCATGTGCCAATATAAAGATCCCAAAATAAATAAAATATTAATACATAAATATAGAAAATAAAAAAACTACGAGCTGGAAAATAATCTTGAGTATTAATTATTTTTTAAAAAATAACCTTCATATTTCTTTATTATCGATGTAACCTAAATACTCTATATGAAATGTATGTCATTTATCGATAAACGACAATTGAAATAAGGCTAAGTGAAATATTATAATTGAAATAATTTAACTTTAAAATGATAACAAATAAGATAAAGGAAATGACAGTTGAATGCATTATTATAGTATTAAAATATTATAATTATAATATTAATAATTGATATTAACAAATAATTAGATAAGAGAAACAGCTATTATAAAAATGTTATTATAATAGTTTTTTGAAATTGTTTCACCATGTATTATTTTCTCATAACTTATATTGTTTAAAAAATTATTTTTACATTTTAAATAAAGGGTACTCTTCTATGAAAAATAAAAGGTATATTTAACATTTCATATAATATGAATACAATTAATTAGAAAAATTATAATTTTGAATTGAAAATCATATTCAATTGATGCATATCTTTTCACATCTACAATAAATATCAATTACAAAATTCAAAATCATATTTAAATAAGGAAATATTCTTAAAATTTTTGAAAAAATAAAATCTAAAATAATTAGTGAACCTTGAATATGAAGACCTATTATATTGTGATTTAGCTACATTTTTACATCCATGTTGAAGTTTTGAAAAATTCAAATCTATATTCTATAAAATTTATTCTTCCACATTTATATACCATATGTCATTTTTTCAAAAATTTTTTTAACTTTATTTACTTCTAAAACAAAAGCATATTTCAAAATTCATATAATTAATCAATTAAAAAATACAAATTTCAAAGTTTAAATATTAAATCAACTTTAAATCAATGTATAGTATTTTTATATCTACAATAATACATACTAGGTTTCAGGTCATTTTTCCTTGAACAAGTGCCTCTCAATATTGTTTCAATTTGTTAAGTTATTCTACTTTTTGTCTTAACACATCAATTTCTAAAATTTTCTATGTGAAATACCATGTGATTATTTGCTTTTCATCACTCTCAATTGTTGCCTTAATTTGTTTTTATCTACTTTATTGTTGATGAGTAGTATTGATTCATTTTCTTCGCTTATTTTTATTCTACAACTCTTGCATTTCTTCCTTATCATCAATATGTCATATAATGTCACGACCCGACTTGGGACGTGATCGGATGTGAGATCTCACAGCGTAAGCATTCTGGGTAATGTGTCTCTCTAAATCCATAATTTTCAATCTGAAAATATAATTTCATTTAAATATTTATCCATATCTTTACTCAAAATCCTGATATATAAATCATAAGACGAAATAATGTAATATACAAATTTCTAAAAACATCTTAACCAAACTCTGATAATCTGTTTAACACTTGAAACGAGTCATAAATTCATCTCTAGCTTGTTACATAAATTCTAGCCATAATCTCCAATTTCAAATCTATACTACCTATAAACATATATAAATAAATATTTCTAACTTGGAAATTAAATACATAATCTAAAAATAAATGCTTGACTTGGATCCTGCCTACACATCTCCTGGAACACTCGATTCTAACAAAGTCCTAATCTAAGCCTTACTACAAAATAAAGCTCACCATTGGATAGTGTCATGACCCAACTTGAACACATGACCAGCATGTGGAAATCTTGTTCGTAAGTCTTAATAATGGATTCCTCTATATGCACAGTAAATTATAAAACTATTTAAATTATAATCTTTTCTACATACAAATCACATGTCTTTAAAACATATAGTCATAATTTTCCAACTGAGTCTCATATTTTGTTTTTGAAGTCTGAACTCATGGGGTCAACAAGTATAAAGAAAGTTTAGCATATACAAAACCTTCATAAGTAGTGAAATCATATAATCCAGTCCAACAAAACCACATATACATAACATAAATCATGCACTATAGTTCAGAGATCCTCATTCCATTTACATCTGAAGCACCCTATTCTATATAGAAGGCTTCACCAGGATGAAGCTTACCTGACACTCTAATGCCACTGCGAGGAGGAAGGAGTTTGAGTAAAATCTCCAGTAGTTACTCTCTATAAAATAGGAGAAATAAGAGGGGTGAGTTTTGTAACTAAAACTCGAGAGTGAATCACCACAACCATGCATGGGACGGGAAAGGAAAATATATAAATACCATTAATGCAACATTCTCAAAAAAGCATAATATTCTCAAAGAATTATAAGAAGGGAACGGATTATAAGATCAACTGAAAAAGGTGCTCATTCCTCCTAAAAGCTCCTCACTAAGATATTAATGATTCCTCGTAAGGCGTCCCTTGTGGACTGATTTGTCTCCTGGATAATTTGCCCCTCGTGGCTGGTACCAAGGTTAACGATTTTCGTTAACTATAGCTCTGTCCTTTTAGAAATTCCTTATTCTAAACCAATCTTTTCACAATATTTCATGAAGGCTTCTATCCTAGGATTCAAAGCTTAATCCCATGAAATCAGACATTTAGAAATCATAAAATCGTTAATTACTCTGAGGTTTGAATCTATGTAACTCTAATAGTTGACCTTAGCATATTTGTGGTTGTGAAACCATGCCTAAGAGATCATCCATTGAAGGCATTATGGTTACACTTCACAAAGTATGTAACCGTAAACGTTAAGTCATACACAGACTTATATTCTAAAGCTCCTTTATGTCTTAGTTTATAAACAATCCAAATATCAAACTTTCATAGACTTGGGTTCTAAAGCCAAAACAATATTTTCAATAGTCAGGATTCTTCAGTAATCATATTCATAATTGGTTCAACATAAAAATCGTGTTAACAACCATGTATCTCGAAGTTGCAATTATTAACAATTCTACATAAAATCATTTCAACAATTATGGTCCCAAGCATTTTTCAAGAACACATTTAATGTTATTTCAAAAACCAGTTTTATAATGACAGAAATCTTAAATGTTACAAAATAAACTATAAAATCATAGTTCTTTTTCATGTTTTGTTGAAAATAACTATAATCACCAACATAAAGGTCATAGGCTAGAACCCACTCACCTAGAGTGGTGAAGATACAGAAAGGTATTAATTGGGTTTTAGGAGGTAGGGATAACACCTGTGTTTGTCATGGAGTTAATAGAACTCTAAATCAACTGCAAAACATCTAAATAACTCATATCTATACATAACATACTAGAAGACCCTCATCTATTGACCTATGTGAAAAACCATCAAAATCACCCTAACAACAAGAAGGAAATGGAAAAAAGAGTAAAACTAAGAGAACAACATACCTTAAGCTTGAAGGATGAAAGATTCAAGCTAGATTTGAGAGAAAATAGAAGAAAATGGGATTTGGAGGATGAAAGGATGTGAGAGGATGCATTTTCTGGAGTTTGGGGGTGTGGGAGTCGCGTTTGGAATGATTTGGAATCGAAAGGGGGGTTTTTTATATCATCTTGAACGCCAATGCTCACAGGGAGTATAAAATCGTCCCCGCATCGCCTTACTGTTCCCTAACCGCTAAGCTCTCAAAATATTTACATTTCTTAATTTTAAGGTAAATCATTTACTTCCTATTAACTTTAAAACATAAATGTAAATAAGAAAATACCCCCCATTTGGACTCAAATAAAATATTAGAAAAATCAAAATCCCAACAAATCAAAATCTAATTTTTGGGTTTTAGTTCAAATTCGGAAATCTCAAAGATTTTATAAACTTTTGGGCTAAAAATAAAATGTTTAAAGATTTCTTAAAATGCATTAAAAATCACTTTTTAACTTATTTTCTCTAGAGAACAATTATCGAAACTTTAATTCCAAAAAAATAGTTCTATTGTATAGCCCTCCAAGGGCACATAAGGTACAATTTAGTGAAATTTAGAACAAATGACAAATAAGGGTAGTGGTACCCTTCTTGGTTCGAAAAAAATTTCTAACCTTTTTATTTAAAACAGAGTATTCCAGATAACTACTTGTATGGGAACGGTGACTAAACTATGTTATTACCCAACAGTGAGGAGAAAGGGGGAGGAGTGAATCAACGGATTTAGTGAGTGGATTCTCACTCATCCCACATAGGACAACCAACAGGATCTATACATAATGTATGCATGCAACAAACATAAACTAATTGATATTTATAGACATAGCTACTTAGAAACGCTTCTCATTCCATGATATCGTAAAAAAACATGTCTAAATTTATTATCTAGCATGAAATTATTTTAACTGATGGTGTGGTAAAGTCTCGAGAAACAATACTCTGAACATGATATATATAATAATAATAATTATTATTATCTCTAAGTTTCTTTGATAGCAAACAGTTCCCCTAATTGCATCCAGAGACAAGTTATGGACACCTAACTAGGTCTCGTCTATGTACTCTGGCCCGTCAGCAACATAGTATACTAAGGTTAACAAGATAACCAATTAACTCAAGTCTATCTCTATATCTCCTGTAAACTAGTTTGAGCAAAATCATTTAGGTCTAAAACTCTTAGTACTCTAAGAGCTTTGCCTTCATGTAACTCTAGTTTGACCTTACCATAACTATAGCTGTGAGATCATATTCAAGGGATCACCCATTTATAAATATTGTGATTTCAAAGCCCAACAGAGTATGTAGTAGGTTGTTATGAATCGTCCTGAATTTCATACTCTTAAGTATCATGAAAACTAAAGTCCTAGAATCATAACTCAAGCTAACATTTTTTCATAAATGAGTTAACTCTAATATCATGCTTCAAAAAAACATGTTCCATAATCATAAGAACTTGAATTCATAATAACATCTATATTCAAAATGTCAAATCATATTACTGCTACTATCTTTCCATAGTAACTTGAACTTGGCAAAGCTTTTCCCTTTTTTGTAATATCTTGAAAATGTGACAATAGCGTAAAATCATAAAACGTATTTGATGACTGTCAGTAAACTTGTTAAATCATGTAATCTTTAGTGAGTTATCTTCAAAACATATAAAACACTTTTCATGACATGCAATAATCCAATCATGGTCCCATAGTTTTCTAAATCACATTTTTCATGATATAGTCAAAATCATAATCTTTGCTAGCTTGTCATAACTTGTAAAATCATATTCTATACATATTATCTAGTCTCATAGTTAGAAATCATAATGCATAACATACTCATAATGACAAAAAAATAAAGTTATGAGTTTGAATCCACTCACCGTTTGAAGGGAGTGTGTGGATGCTACCACCTTGACCTTGAAGTTTGGAATGACACTAACAACTACAATAGAGCAACATAAACACATGAATAATCCATAACAACTCTAACTTAACTCTTTAAACATTGGGGAGCACCCCCTTGACAACAATGAGAAACATAATAATACCCAACCCAACATGAAAGACAGAGGGAAAGGAAGTATAAATCAACAACCAAACTCACCTTGAAGTTTGGAGGGAAGTGGATTGGAGGTTGAGTGAAAAATGGAGGAAATGAGGGTTTGGGGCAAAGGTTTCGGATTTGGGTGTTCACGAGTGTGGGAAGGTATTTATATGGTAGGGGGATCGGTAAATGAAACTACGCCATTTTCTACTTCCTTCATCGTGGGTCCTCGCTGCGCCAGCTAAATCATGTTCTCGCTGTCACGCCTGGTGACACCAACAAGCTCGTCTGCTCACTATAATAAGGACTTCTCATTGGTGAGCATATTCTCATAATATTGCATACTTCCATAAGCATGGTTCTTAGGGCACTAGGGTTTCCGGGCACCAAAAGTCATGCCAACGTAATAAATAAAAACGTGAACATATTAAATTGACATATTAACTTATCAGGGTCCTTATATTTAACTTGACATATTAATAAAAACTTGAACACGACGTCATAAAAATTGAGTTAGAAAATCAATTGATTTACATTTTGCAATTTCAGGAAATAAGAAGTTAATTTCTAAATTTAAGACCAAATTAACTCACACTAACTCATGTGTAGAATTTCAATAAGGTTACTCATAAATGAAAGAGAAATTTATACTCATTTCCTCTAAGATTTAGTATAATTACACTTGGCATTCTCCATATTATAAAATTACACTAATTTCCGACATATATTAATTAATTAATTCAAGTGACAAAATATATAACATGTAACATATACATGATTATTAGTGATAAAACTATAATATTTTGACAATATTTGATATATATATACCAACTATAATAGCCCTATTTTATTATAATTTATAATTATAAATTTCATCTTCATGTGATCAAGAGGTATTTCATTCAATTATTATGATAAATGTTATTTAAATATTATAATTAATAATTATGTATACATTGCATGTTAATATTTTGTTATTTAAATTAACCCATTATTTGTAAAGGAGGTTATTATAATTTTAGTGAATTTCATTAGAGGTTTAGTAATAATATCAAAATAAAATAATCTCAACTTTAATTGCAGAGAGGTGAGTGTAATTTATGTGAATAAAGTGGTCTCATTGGTTGGATATGTTTGGATTCATGAAAATGGATAGAGTGTAGTAGAATGTGATGAAATATATTAAAGCTCCATTGTTTCAAGGGATGAAGTGGAATAAAGGTTAATGGAAAGGGTTCTCTCCAATTTTATCATTTTATTGTTCTCCCCTCTAATTTGACCAAAATGAGATAAAACATTTTTCATATTTTTTACTTATAAAATTACCATTATTTTGTTCAATTTCATAACTAAAGTATCCAAACAAATAATGGAGATGAACAATTATTTCACTCTATTTCTCTTCATTTCATTTACTCTCTATCAATCCAACAATATTGGGCAAAAAGAAAAATGTTTAATATACAATAAAATTTGACAACAAACACACCATTGATTTCTTTTCTTATTTTAATATTATTGGACTAACTTCCTTATTTCATCTTCTTCTATATCTATTATGTTGTACATTTGTTGTCATAATTATACATCATTAGAAATACGGGAGTAATATTGAAAAATAATTTGTTGGTCATTCTTAAAAAGAAATAACAATTTAATTAAATATAATTATCGTAAATTGAATATATAAGTTAATTTTAAAAATAAGTTAGTTAAATAATTAAATAATGAACAAAGTATAAAATAATATCATAAAATTTAATATCATGGACAATTGTATTCAATTAGAGCACAAAATTCATCTATAAATCATATTCAAAATTGAGACAATAAAATTGTGTAACTAAATTCAAATTAATTAAATTTAAAATTAAAAAATTTTAATATAATAATAGTATATAAAGGCAAAAAATGGAATTGAGCTTTGATCTTGATTCAAATTTTGAATTAGCAACCCATAATTGAAAACATAATTATAAATATTTTATACATTGGATTTTTTTTTATTGAAATATATCAATAATTTCATACCAAGACCATTACATTCCAATAAAATCATTAGTATTGATAACTAATATATATACATATATAATCTCAAATATTTTAGAAATCTATAGATTAAAACATACTAACATCAATTATCTAGTAGCTATCATTCATATTGTTTTAGCATAAATCCAAAAAAGATTATAATCCTATGTTTAAACTTCATTCCATATGTAATTAGTCATATCACTTATAGTCAAATTAATGTTCTTAACTATGAATAACTTGTACAATTCAATGTGTTTATTGAAGGATGTTTCTTGATCATTTAACTTGTTCTAATCTTGAACTATTTTCAAAGTTTCTAAAACAATAGGTAAAACAATTCAAATGTGATAATGATGTAAAAAAAAAACATAAACTAAAGAAAAATATTAAATATATAATAAAAGATGAAAAATATAAATGTAATAATAAAGAGAAAAATATGTAGAACTGATAGTGGTAAAAATTATTGTAAATTAAAATAAGGTGTACTACTTATCCTTATCAATTTTGATGACATTGAAAATTGTCTTTTTCCATTTTTCTGATAGATATGAATTTTTATAACTTAGATATTCTATAAGTGAAGATTCTAACATGAAATTATATGACTTATTATTAAAACTGATATGGAAAACCATATTAATAGATTAATTAATATTATATTATAAGATTAATACTAATTATATTATTGTATATGATAAATAGAGGACCATTCTATTAGTTGCAAACAACAAAAAAAAAAAAAGAATTATTATTTGATTTGTATTATTGATAGCATAGAAAGATAGGTATTGATATAGTAACTGAATAATTGTAGGAAATATAAATTATTATGATATTATTATTATTACAATTATAGATAGATTGTAAAATTATATGCATTAATTTACAAAAGATTTAAATTTTATATCAAATATGTGTTAAATATATTTTTACTTTGGCGAAAAGAAATTTTTTTAGAAAATTTAATATTACAGGTAATACCTGACATTACAATTATTATTTAATATTCCTAAATAATATATATATATATATATATAGCGAGGTTTAACATTTTAAAACATATTTTAGATGAAGATTTGCTTATGAAATTATATGATGCATCATTTGGACAAATATTTAAATTTTAATTACAATGAATTAAAATTTTGAAATAAATAAATTATTATGTTTATTATTTAAATGATAGTATGTAACTGTTATGGATTGAAAACACGGATTAACGTATTTGTTCAGCTTCATAGAAAAATTTCGGAGATCAGAGTAAAATTACAAGTCAAGGTTTAATAGTTCTTCATGATGGATGAAAAGAAAGATGATGGAAATCAATTCATATGCGTATCCTTAACTCATTCTCATATTATTAATTATGTGTAATCATTCATTAATGTAAGTTCTAACATGTACATAATTCTCCAACGATAATATTTTCACGTTATGGTACAAATATTTAAATATTTAATTAAATAGTGATAAGTTTTAAAGATATTTAATTTTTGTATTACAATCTTACTATTAAATGTAATTGTTAGGGATATTATAATAATATGTAAAAATTGTAGTTTTATTTTCAAAAATATAATTAGAAATTAACTTCATAAAAATTATGGGCACTAAATTATTCTTGTTAGAGATAAAAACTTTCTCTAAAGTCTAATATTAGTATTATAGATATAAATTATAAATGACTCTCAAATATTATAATAGTAGATTAATTTTCATATCATGTAGCAAGTGTAATGGTTTTTAAGCTAATTTGTTTATATATATTTATTTATGGCCCATTTTTTATCTTTTTTATTATTCTTTCTATTAAATTTGATCAAGAATTAATAATATGTAATAATTTTAGTTTTATTTTCAAAATATAGTTAGAATTAACTTTCATACAATACTAAATTATCCAAACAAATAATGGAGATGAACAATTATTTCACCTATTTCTCTTCAATTTTATTTATTCTATTCTACTCTATAAATCCAACAATATTGGGCACAAAAGAAAAATGTTTAATATACAATAAAATTTGACAACGAACTTACATCACTATTGATTTCTTTTCTTATTTTAATATTATTGGACTAACTTCCTTATTTCATCTTCTTCTATGTCTATTATGTTGTACATTTGTTGTCATAATTATATTGTATATGTAACATGTCTCGGCGGAAAAACTCGAGAGACTGGACGCAGCAGCAGGCAGAGAGAAAGCAAGAAGAGAAATGCATGCCGAGAATAGAATGAAGGATAGGAATAGGAATAGGAATAGGAATAGAGATAGGAATAGGAATAGGAATACTATATAGGATGGATAGAGCGCCGTCTCTTCCTCGCGTCGGGTAACGGAATCAACTCAAGGCCTCGGCCGCCCTTCCTTTCTTTTAGGTTTATTTTATTCATTCACTCTTTCTTTCATTTCAGCTAATACATTGATGCATGCTTTTTATTTTTATTTGATACCTTATCCCGATATTTCCTTTTGCTTATTTTTTCTCTTTTATTTTAAATACAAAGTTCGCACTGCTTGTTAATTTAGGATTATCGCGGGATTGCATTGGATAACTATTTGAACTGACTTTTTTTTTTTTCCTTAGAAGGAAAAACCATGGCTAAGAAATCAGTTAATTGATGTTCGTCATGTTGCAAGCATGTGTGCTTTGCTTTTGAGTTTTTAGATGAGATTCAATTGAGGTCTCTCACCAGTCACCTCACCCGCGATTTGATTTTGGTCACGTCGCTGCTCAATATACACTCTTTCAGCTTCCAGTGAATGACTTATCCAAATTTTACTTATGGCACTTGTGTTATATAATTTGCAGCTCACAATTTAGGAAATGCCAGACTGAATCCCTTGTCTGATTGCCTATATATTTAATTTAATTTGCTTACAATTTGAGTCGTGTACTGTTAGGGTATCTATCTGGTGGTGATCAGATCAGTGCAAACCTTTGATTCATCTCGTTTTAAGTTTTTAAGTATTGGGGAATTGATACTTGGATTGGATGGATGGTTAAATTCATGTTATAAATTCATATTACTCCTATTCTCTCTTAATTATTGTTTCTTGTTTATACTCAATCCATGACTGAGTACAATCGTAGCACGTTCTGTCTGATACATGATTTACATGTTTTGAGTGACGTGGTTCAGCTCAACAACTTCTTGTGTCCGGTGTTGGTACTAATTTATACTTTTAAGGCTCTAATATGAGTATGACATGCTTTAATTGTCTAGAGTGAAATGTTTTACTGGTAATTGCTGGTGAATGTTGACAAAAATGCTATTAAGTCTCATTCTCATAATCATGCACTTTGTGTAACCCTGCTTATGGGTGGGTGAATCCTACTGTTTGAAGAATGTTTAGGTTTGTGTTCCCTTGTCCTTTTACTTTACATCAGTTTCTTTTTGTGAAACTATCTTCTCTCTCTCTATATATATATCTTTTTTTTTTTTTTTTTTTTTGTGGGGGGGGGGGTGAGGTTGGGGGTGGGGGGATCCACTCTCCACTTGTCTCCCACCACCTTACTTCTACACTGTTATAAAAAAATGTGTGTAACACGAGGAGAAGAATCAAGAAAGTGAAGAAACCAGAGAAAGAGAGTATGAACTGAAGCAAGCTCTTAGATGTTGAGCTGTAGAAAATGTATCACTAGAATGGTGAATCTCAAAGTACAATAAGGGAAGTACAAGGCTTATATACATGATAATTAGGCAGGAAATGAATAACTGAAATACAACAACTATAACAGAACCAATCTCACTAACTAACTTAACTTTGTTCAGATAGAAGCTAGATGAGCTGGATATCATGTGACAGCTGTCTTTAATGTGACTCGAATTGAAATTATCTATATATTTTCGGCTCTAGTCATTTTTAACATCATGTTTGTTAAAGTGCATTAGAATTGAGGATATTTTACCCAACCCAACCTTAGCTAGCTCAAGGGAAAGAATTAGGGTACTTTGTCTATATGCCCACCCAGCTGATGTGGAATCTAACATGTTTTCTCACATAACAGTCTTTATAGAAATTCTGATATCATATACAAAACATTGGAAAAATGCTTAAAAGTGATGCACATTATTTTCAGAAACTTCTCTCGCCAAACCAGTTATGACCATGTGGCTAACTTTGTATCTTTTGATGTGTAGAGCTTTAAATTTGTTTGAGTAATTGAAATTCAAACTCTTTGTATCATTCATATAATGTCTTAATCTTTAAGTTTTGAACTCTTTGATTATATTGCTTTATTTTGATTGTAAAATACATATTTGTAAATGAGAATTTAGTATGTAAAGCACTTTGTAACCTTGATTTGCAGAGCTAGAGAAGTCATGATAGAGCAAGAGGCTCGGCAGACCCTTCGTGTGACAGAAAACTCAGTGGGAGCTGGGAGGAGATATTGAAGGTTAGTCTCTCAATCTCATTAGTTTGGTTTTGGTCTCTACCCATTTGTGTTGCGAATGATTTCTTAAAATCTCTCTACCATGTAGAAAAATATCAATATGACGATTTGCTCAAGAAGCATGCCAAGGGTAGGAGTTTTTACATTTCGCCAAGCAATGTCTAGAAGCTATCCACTGAGACAAGGTTCATCTTATAACCCTTGTAGACTTATTTAACTTCCAGTTGGATGTTCAGTTGGTCAAATTGATTCAGGTTACGAACTCACGATGATGATTTTGCATTGAGTTTCCTAAAACTGAAATTCCGATTGTCATTTTATTGTCTGTGTGTGTGTGTGTGTATCAGTGTAAGATAATGGGAGTGGAAGATGTTGATATTGGTGTGAGATCAAGCGCACACTATTGAATAACTTACCACAAAAATCCAATTTCACTGACTCTTTTATTCCTCTTTTTTTTTGGTCAACAACTTACTCATCTGTTAAATAATGAGATATTCTCATGATGATCAGGCATGTAATTTTATTTTAACAAAATAAAGTAGGAGATAATTTTTTATATCAACCAAGAAGATAATAATATTATTAAGTAACTTGTTATGAGTATTAAATTTTATGAACATGATATGCGTAGTATAAACTTTTTCTCCAGTTAATAGTAAGTTTTATGAGAAGTTTATTATATAGAAAAGTTACTTTTGTGGGTACATAATAAGTTATTTAAAATGATAATTTAAATGGCTACCTATCCAATTAGATGAGAAAATTTTAATCTAGTGATATAAAAGAAAAGTTATTAATTTTATAATATTTCTTCTTTTTTTTTTTGCACTTGGCTTTCCCTTTCAGTTATAAAATTTTCATTTTATACTTCTGGGATCTATAACAAAAACTCTGCCTATGCTGTGCATTATTGAAAATCTATTTATATAGCCAGTCCCAAGCCCAGTAAAAGGAGGACGGTTGTGTTAGGTTGTCGACAACCAACATAAAATTTTTTCCTTTTCAGTTGTAAACTTTTCATTTTATACTTGTGTTCTATAACAAGATAAAAACTTAAGAATTTGTGTATAAAATTCTTGTGTAAAACATCAAAATAATTTAAGTACACAAATTATGTATGGATAATATTTTGAAAATCTTATAAATTGTTATAGGATTTATAAATTATTTTTGCTGTAGAAGTAAAGTGTTCAAAATGCTCTGTAGCAAAAAAAAAAAAACTAAGTACTCTAAAACGTTAGGTAATGATGGCCAATTTCTTACATGCTAAATAGACCTCTTTATAATCATCTCGGTGCAGCATTAATGTTCTCTCTGTTTTAATACTCTGAAAAATCTAGATTACGGAGAATAGATCAGCATCTATATCAGCGAAGCGCACCAAGACTAATTTTCTAGTAGATGGTATTAAAATTGAAAGAGTTTCAAACCTTTTCTACCACTGTGTCTCCCCTTTTATGACGAAGTTGCCACTTTTCTAGTTGATTGATTAGTTGAACACCTTTTATTTTCGTGGTAGACAAAGTAATGATTAGTATGATTTTTTTCCTTCAATTTTTAAGTTAGTTTTATCATCCGGAATTGGTTAACGAAGAGTGATCATTTAATTCTATATGACAATCAACAATTATATCTAACAAGAACTAAAACTAAACAATTTTAAAATAGGTTATACCAAAATCAAACATTTTTTTAGTTCCAAAATCAAACTCTACTTATTTTTAAAAACTGTTTGAAGAAACTAATTCATCAATATAGCAAAGTGAAACGACAAACCGTAATGGGCTATTCGTGTAGCTTAGCTGGCTCCAATTGTACTTTAAAACTTAAAATAAAAAATGCCTGCCAAAAATTTATAGTTTGATGAGAGTCAAGCAGAGTTGATTGAGGATATAGACAATATTGAAAAAAAGTAGGCATCACAATCACATGGTCGGCCAGTATTTCTTTCGAGGCAAATGATCGAAAGACCTTGTCATTCCCAACTTTTGGGAGTATACAGAAGCAACGAAAAAGAAAAGGCTGATTGCTGTTTGTGAGAAATGTGAACCATGCATCTTCTCTCAATATTGCTTGGTAGGCTTTTATGTTTCATTTGTGTGTCTATATATATTTGGAAAACATGAACAAATTATGGATAGAAATTGAATGTGCTTCTTTATTGCTAATACTCTTATTGCAAACACAACAAAACGGTACAATACAAAAATGCCACAATAAATAGAAAAACAATCATACATGGCCATACTAGACTATGCACAAATAAATTAAAAAGATCACTAAAAGCAGACTGTACTTTTCACTTTCACTTGGCATTTACATTTAAAACTTGCTTCCTCGTTTTGATTTGGCTGTCACTTGAACACAGTAAGATCAGGACGTGGAAGATGGCCATCAAAGAAATAGAAGCAATCGTGTCTGAATCATTAAGATTGTAGCTTGGAGACGATATGTTCAGACTTTTATTCAAAGTACTTGGACAGGAAGCTAGATGTTTCACTTTGCTCCAAATGAAGCTTGCCTTTATTCCTTGATGAAAACTAGAACCTGCATAGAAATAAGAATTTTCATTACTAACGTTTATACATGTAATGATAATGCACATATTTGTAACTGTAAAGATTATTGACTTACATGATTTGTCATGATTGGGGCTTCTGCATTCTGAGCTTACTTGTAGATAGGTGGTGGTGGGGAAGCATAGATGTAAACAGGTGGTGGAGGTGATTTGTAAATGTATGTGGGAGCGGGAGATGGGGAGGGAGGAGGTGGTGATATATAGTGGTATGGTGGTGGAGGAGATGGTGAAGGTGGAGGGGGGCTCACATAGTGGTAAGGAGGTGGAGGAGATGACCTTGGTGGTGGAGGGGATTTGTAGTAGTAGGGAGGATGAGAAGTGGGAGATGGTGGAGGAGGACTTTGATAGTAATGAAGAGGGGGTGGGGATGGGGATGGTGGTGGTGGAGAGTGATAGTAGTAGGGAGGAGGAGGAGAGGGGGATGGTGGAGGAGGACTCTCGTAGTAGTATGGTGGTGTAGGTAATGGAGATGGTGGTGGAGGTGATTTGTAGTAGTAAGGAGGTGGCGGAGATGATGGTGGTGGTGGTGGAGACTGGTAATAGTAAGGAGGGTGTGGGTATGGTAGCTTTTTAGGTGGAGGAGGAGATTGATAATAGTAGGGTGGAGGTGGGGATGGTGATGGTGGTGGTGGAGATTTATAGTAGTATGGAGGAGGAGGGGATGGTGATGGTGGGGGTGGTGACTTGTAGTAGTAAGGAGGATGTGGTAATTCTTTTGGTGGCGAGGGATTTATAATAGTAGGGTGGTGGAGGGGATGGTGATGGTGGGGGGAGACTTATAATAGTATGGAGGAGGAGGGGATGGTGATGGTGGGGGTGGTGACTTATAGTAGTATGGAGGGTGTGATAATTCTTTGGGTGGAGGAGGGGATTTATAATAGTAAGGTGGAGGAGGGGATGGTGATGGTGGTGGAGGAGACTTATAATAGTATGGAGGAGGAGGGGATGGTGATGGTGGGGGTGGTGACTTATAGTAGTATGGAGGGTGTGGTAATTCTTTGGGTGGAGGAGGGGATTTATAATAGTAAGGTGGAGGAGGGGATGGTGATGGTGGAGGAGGACTCTTGTAGTAATAAGGAGGTGGTGGAGAAGGTGATGGCGGAGGTGGTGATTGATAATAGTAAGGAGGGTGTGGGTGTGGTAATTCTTTGGGTGGAGGGGAGAATGATAATAGTAAGGTGGTGGTGGTGATGGTGGGTGGAGATTGGTAGTAGTATGGAGGTTTTGGAACCGGTGTGGTGGAGGTGGAGACTTGTAATAATATGGAGGCTTGGGTAGTGGTGATGGTGGGGGTGGGAGACTGGTAGTAGTATGGAGGTTTGTGTACCGGTGATGGTGGGGGTGGAGATTGGTAGTAATATGGAGGCTTGGGTATCGATGATGGGGGAGGTGGGGAGTTATAGTAGTATGGAGGTTTAGGTACCGGTGGAGGAGGAGGTGGAGATTGATAGTAGTATGGAGGTTTGGGTTTAGGCGATGGTGGAGGTGGAGATTGATAATAATATGGAGGTTTGGGTTTAGGTGATGGTGGAGGTGGAGATTTATAATAGTATGGAGGTGATGGTGATTTCACTGGAGGAGGTGGGGACTTGTATATGTAACTGGCGATGGTGGGGGTGGAGATTGGTAGTAATATGGAGGCTTGGGTATCGGTGATGGGGGAGGTGGGGAGTTATAGTAGTATGGAGGTTTTGGTACCGGTGGAGGAGGTGGAGATAGATAGTAGTATGGAGGTTTGGGTTTAGGTGATGGTGGAGGTGGAGATTGATAATAGTATGGAGGTGATGGTGATTTCACTGGAGGAGGTGGGGACTTGTATATGTAAACTGGTGATGGTGGGGGTGGAGATTGGTAGTAATATGGAGGCTTGGGTATTGGTGATGGGGGAGGTGGAGATTGATAGTAGTATGGAGGTTTGGGTTTAGGCGATGGTGGAGGTGGAGATTGATAGTAGTATGGAGGGGATGGTGATTTCACTGGAGGAGGTGGGGACTTGTATATGTAAACTGGTGCTGGAGGAGGTGGTGACTTGTATACATAAGTTGGTGATGGTGGAGGAGGTGACTTGTAGTAGTAAGGAGTTGGTGAAGGTTTGTGCTTATAACATTCTTCAAAATGCTTCTTTGAAGCATAGGCAAATGGCTTAGCCTTGAGCACAACTTCATACTTGTCCTTTGATTTCACCTTCAAGTCGGTTCCTTCGTTCAACTTAGTAGGTATGTTGAAGGGAGAGTCCTTAGGTGGAGCATGTAGCTTAGCCTTACATACTGTGGGTCCGTATTTGGCGTAGTCAAAGTCCTCGACTGTGATGCTATACTTTCCATTGCTCTTGGTTTCACCATAAGCCTTGATGATGTGCCTGCCTGCCTTGCATTTGACCTCCACAACAGCACCTGTTCCATAGTGAAATGATTACAATTCACACGCCAAAATGATGATAATTCTTCATAAATTGTACATGTTATGACAAGGAAACATAAATCATCCAAATATATTACTGAAAGAACAGCGAGTTAAACTAATAAGTATTAACTAACCTTGTCATATTTGTATAGGAAAAAATATTCTCAAATTGTTTGGTATTAAATACGAGCTGCAGCTGGTGCTGAATAAAACCTTTTTTTTCTTGATAAAATTCCTAAATTGATCTCCTGAACTAATTTGAACTCTTCATGATTCTTAAGGGATTAATTCATTCAATTTTTTCAAGGAAGAGATTAAATTATCTGACATTTTAAATTGATAGGGATCAATTTATCTCGTGCAAAATTTAAGAGGAATCAATTTTGAGATTTTTTCTATTTTATATTTTAGAAAACAGTTAAGACGTTTATTAGTAATGCAATGTTGAGTGTACATTGTAGCTTGAAATGCCTATCAACCCTATTACAAAATATTCACCAGCTCTATAAATCTTTCAAGAGTCTAATTTTGGCACTTTAGTAATTTATGCATCGAGGATAAATGTATTTATTTGCTTTATAGTTTGTTCAAGATAGTGTAAGCAAATTCATCAAAATATTCCCTCAAATCATAAATAATTTATTTTGATTAAAATGGTAACTGTCATGAAAAGGTTGATTGTTAGAATGAGACAATTAAGAATAAATGCTTTGTAAAATGCAGCAAAAATTTCAATAGACAAAGACATTGATCAAAACATATAACCCTAACACCAAGAAAAGTAAAAGCTACTTGAACATAAAGGGCAATTCACGTCACAAAATCACAAAAATTGACAATTTAAACGTAACGGTACTGAGACTTCTGAGCTAAAAATGATATAGACAAAAGAGGCCAAAATCAAAGGATAAAGAAATGAATGTTATGTACCTTTGAGGTGTTTCTTGTCGTGTGACTTTTCAGGATACTCCCAGTCGTAACACTTGAAGCTGTAGACTTTACCCACAACCTTCACAATCAATGGGTGATGGTAGGGATGTGGGTAGGGGTGTGGAGGATACACAACAGGTGGAGGAGGAGAATTGTAATAGTAAGGAGGGGGGATGTGCTTGGGTGGTGGTGGAGATTTGTAGAAATAAGGTGTTGGGTGAGGAGATTTACAGGAGGTGGTGGAGAGTTATAATAGTAAGGCGGATGTGGAGTGGGTGAAGGGGAGGAGGAGACTTGTAGTAGTAAGGTGGATGGGTTTCAGAAGATGGAGGTGGAGGAGATTTATAGTAGTAAGGTGGTGGAGGAGATGGTGAAGGAGGCGGTGGAGACTTGTAATAGTAAGGTGGAGGAGACGGGGGAGGAGGGGATATGTAGTAGTAAGGTGGGTGGGGTTTAGGGGATGGAGGAGGAGGAGATTTGTAGTAGTAAGGCGTTGGAGATGGAGACTTTTCTGGTGGTGGTGGAGACTTGTAATAATAAGGTGGGGGAGGAGATGGTGAAGGTGGTGGGGGAGATTTGTAGTAGTAAGGAGGTGGAGGTGAGGGAGAAGGTGGTGGAGGAGACTTGTAATAGTATGGTGGAGCCTTGTGTTCGTATGGTGGAGGAGGAGGTGGTGACTTGTACACATAAGGTGTTGGGGGTGATGGTGATGGAGGAGGTGGTGACTTGTACTCATAAGGTGGAGCCTTGTGTTCATATGGTGGTGGAGGAGGTGGGGACTTGTACACATAAGGGGGAGCCTTGTGCTCATATGGTGGTGGAGGTGGTGACTTGTACACATAGGGGGGTGGGGGTGATGGTGAAGGAGGAGGCGGGGACTTGTACTCATAAGGTGGAGCCTTGTGCTCGTATGGTGGTGGAGGAGGTGGTGACTTGTACTCATAGGGGGGTGGGGGTGATGGTGAAGGAGGAGGTGGGGACTTGTACTCATATGGTGGAGCCTTGTGCTCATATGGTGGTGGTGGAGGTGGTGACTTGTACTCATAAGGAGGCGGGGGTGATGGTGAAGGAGGTGGTGGTGACTTATACTCATAGGGTGGAGCCTTGTGCTCATATGGTGGTGGTGGAGGTGGTGACTTGTACTCATAAGAAGGTGGTGGTGAAGATGGTGGCGGAGGTGACTTGTACTCATAAGGTGGTGGTGGTGGAGAATAGTAAGGGTAACCATCAGCAGCAACAGAAACCACAGCAGTAGAAATCAAAACAGTGGCCAATGCCATGGCCATTTGTGGCCAAAGCTGGCCCCTTCCGGGGTCCCTGCCCCTAGCAGTCATGGGTAGAAGAAAAGAGCTGGTCACCTCCGGCCAATGCTTCTTATCAGATCCTCACTGCTTTTCTTAGAAATGGAGGATTCAGGGAAGGTGAGTGGAAAAAAGAGAGTTTGGTGCTAGTGATGACTGAGAAAAGCTGCATGAAATACTTAGTACTTATAGTGAAAGTGAGTCGTTAAAGGGTAGCTGTCATGAGGGACCAATTCAAAAAAATCCAATTGGTATCATTTTGATTTTATTGCTTTAAATTAAGTTTTCCCAGCTGGCCTCTTGACTTTTTTAAGCACTCTTTGTAAACTCTCTTTCCTATTTGTTTTCCTCCAAATGGCCAGAACAAGTGTCTTCCATTTTCCAACTACTAATTAAAATATAAATCAGCATCTCTACCCTAGTATGGTATTGAACAGAAGTTACACAGCCGTCCTATTCTTTTATCATTCCATCCTAGCTGCCCTGCTGAGTTGCCTATCTTGACGAAAAATAAACTCCAAAATGCTTTTTACATCTCTCTTTTTCTCTTTATTTTCCTTTTTATTTCTTTCCTGTTATTTTTGCGGGAAGGTAAAGTGATTAGTGTATTTTGTATCGTGGATCCATGAGTGACTGGTCATGATTTTTGTTCTAGTCCTTGATGGCAGCTATTGCAACCTTTAGATGAGATCGGATCCTCCTTTGATTAAGGGTGAAGATATTTGACTTTTCATTATTTCTTTCTGTATGTTTCGAACATACAGCTTTTGGCAGTTTGTGATAAAGAATAATCCAAAGCAAATTTATCTCCCTATTTTGTTACAGTTGCCACGTGTTTGTGGGGTTAAAATACAATTGAAACTACAATGAACGTTATATAACTCAGTTATTCATTATATTTCTCATATACCCCTGCCCCTAGAAATGTTTTATGCATGATTACATACTTTCATTAAGAATATTATTTGGATTTAGTTCACCCAAAAATAATCAAGCGGGGTGGACGCAATATGTAGGGAGAAGGGGACAGAATGAGAAGTTGCGGTGGGAGGAGTGGAAGATCATCTCCACTTTGCTTCACTTATTTGCACTTTGCTTTGCTTTTCTTTTCAAGAATTTTCTAACCTTTGTGCTTTCTAAATGATGAGATTCATAAGTGATGTCGTCAACAGTCAACACCCACATAAGATGCCCGAACTTAGATGGAGGAAAAGCTTGATGTACAATAACCAGGAAAAGAATTTAGTTCTTTCCATATTAATATCATTTCGTGAAAGTAATGATAATTGCAGTTTTTTTCGACCTTGCATTTTAGTTTTGTCTTGAATCTCTGGAAAACGACAAGCAATGTCTGTGCCATCCGTGATCATAATTATTATGCCTTTTTTATTTGTAGCAAAGGAATATAATATAATAAACCTTTCCTAATACTTCTCTGTTTGGGTACATGAAAAATTTCTGAACACTCCAGCGTAGCAGCATTGGTCTGAGCCCTTAGCAATTAAGTGTCGTCGGCTTTGTATCATGTCTAGGTCCGGATGCAATTATTTCAGCAACGTAGACACAAATTATTCCGAGTATGAAACGTGCACACGTAATGGAAATATCCTAATGCTGAATGATGGAGCTATTATATAGAACCGGATTATTCGAAATATGCTAATAAAAGAAAATCTAATGCCAAATGCTACTGAAATTTTGCTGCAATTACACTTGGGAAGATAATTACATTTAATGTATTTTCCTGTTAAATTCGTCATAATTATGTGCGCATTTGCGCTAATAATACTATGTTTGACATTACTCCTAATAAGTTAAATTCCTTGTAAAAATAACAATCAGTTAAATGCGATATTCATTTAATTGTCTCCTAACGTGTTTCTTTAACTCCAGAGGAGTTGAGGTGAACTTACTTTTCTTTGCTGGATGCATCGTTTTTAGCACTTGATCAATGTCGGCTGGTAACATAAAATTATGACATCAATAAACGAATGAAACGTGCACACTATAGTACCCTTATAAAATTTGTGTTTGGTTCTCTTGGATAATATAATATAATTGGACAACTAAGCATTTACCAATTAAAAATAGCCCTCTACACACCGAGACGAGGAAATCGCGTACATTTTTTCTCTACTATCATGCTTCGAACAAAAGTCTAGCTTTTATTTGTTGAAGAGTCAAGATTCCTCAATAATCTCTATTTTTCTGTGGAAATGAAAAGGAATGGGACCATACGATTGATGTGCAATGTTTTGAAGGGAAAACGCGGTAACTTTCTGGTTTTGGTACAATAAGGTCTATTTATTTACTGTTAATTATAAACGCTAAAGAAGCAGTGAAATGAAATCATATCCATCGTACTTAATGGTATGTTATGCATGCCCCGTTGGTCAAAATTACCATACAAAGCGTGCATTAACTGTGTCCCCATGTGAACCTACTATCACAAGATTTCTCGCTAATAGCCCTCTCTCTCTCTCTCTCTCACTGTTTATGTAGTCAATTCAATGCCGTGTAGTAGAACGTCTCTGAAATGAGGTGTAAATATAACATCGAATTCATGAAGGTTGTTGAGATTAAAGGAAAATGAATCATATTTATTTGATTATATTAGTACTATAAGTTAAAGAATATAATTGGATATTGGTTCCATAATGAAATAAATAATGTGGTAGCGATAGTGGGGTGGGAAAAGCTAGAGAGAGAGAGAGAGAGAGATTCGACAGTGGGAGACAGTGAGTTGGGAAGGGAATAATAAGATGGAGGAAACGTGAGTCCCTTTCGATGCTTATAATGTAGGAATGATATGAGTAAAGTAAATCATTCAAAGAAAGAAGTCTGGCTTCTCCTTTTAGAGAGGCTAATTATACATGTTAAAGTCGTTTGGAGGACCTCTTCATCATTCACTTTTGGTACTCAAATTCTCCGGTTTAGGTGTAGTGCTACCGGACAGGACAGGTTGTTGCATTCTGCAGACTCAAGTTATCTTCATCTAACCATTAATCTCAGGACCGCATCCAACTCCTCTCGAGTGCGCTCGCTTTGTTTTCTTTACATTTTTTTGCTTTTTAATTGTTCGTGTTTTGGGTTTAGGGGTCAATTAAAGACTAGTTCATGCTTTTGATTATTTAGATGAAAATGATTTATACTATATGTAGCAAATTGAATTATATAACAAATTTTTTTCATAGCATTTGTTTACTTAGCCTATTACATACTCCTGTAACTCCTCTATATCGTGACGATGACTCTCACAGGCAAATTGAGGAGGGGAAATGAAATTAAAAAACATCAAATTGGGTGTGATATCATTCATGCATCTCTTGTTTCAATCATATCTCTCTTTGTTTTGCAACAGAGTCATTGACTGAAAGGCTTAAAAGGGCACTTAGAATACCAAGACTAAAAGTAAAAGGTCTCCAAAAACAGGTGAAACATAATAATTGACCTGTTTACGCCTTAAATTTTTATTCAGGGATAGTTGGGTTAGTGTAAGCAAGCATGTGCATAGCCAAATTTCAAGGTTTGTTAGCTGAAGCAGAATTCATCATAGAATCAGATTAAATTAAAATTATATGGGTCCCAAAAAGGAAAAGCAAACACGGAAGCCAGGATGACAATGTAGTACTAGAGTTAGGATATGAAGGGCATGGAAATTTACTCATGTATTCATTCTACTGACCGAAAAATATTTTTTATACTTGTATAGACATGATATTGACTCACATACTATCTATGGTTGGAGGATATTAAGTAGGGTTACTCCCCATCTAATGATGGATGAGTTGTTAGTTAACATAATATCTAATATCCAATAAATATAAATAACATAACTCTTAGGAAAATGAAAGTTGTGTCTTTATCATAAATGTTGATTGGAATGTGTAAAAGCCAAAAAAGTAAAAGGAAGCAATGCCACAAATGAGATGAGATCAAAATTACCACAGAATAGATATGGATTGAAACAACATAACTCTAGGAAAATGAAAGGTGTATCTTTATCATAAGTATTGATCGGAATGTGTGAAAGCCAAAAAAGTAAAAGGAAGCAATGCCACGAATGAGATGAGATCAAAATTACCACAAGATATGGATTGAAACAAAATACATCCAGTGAGCCACTCAATTATTAAAGAAAATCTTCAAAATTGCTCCTTTTTGGAATATTTCTGCCCGATATTCAAGGGATTATATGAGATAGCAGTGAGAAAATTGTTCTCCCAGTCGTGAGGCCAAAATTTCACTGAAATTTAAAATAGTGAAGTAAATCTCAGTCTTTATGCATGTGCTGATGGCTGAGGGTATTTTTGTTTAGATCTACCACCATTTTGCATACAACTTGTTGGTACTTTTCCGAGATGTGGCAGTGTAGTACTTTATCTTTCACTGGAATGCAGTGCTTTGTTTACAGCTAAGAAGAGTTCAATCTGATTATTTTTTTATGTTCTTTAAAGTGCCTTGACCCATACTTTCTATTTGTTTATCAAAGGATTATAAATTCATCATTGTGTTTGGGTGAAGTATCTTTATATGATAATGTATTTGTTTAGAGAATTTCAAATAATTTATTATGAATTTTTTTTATTTAGATACTAACACAAGGAATTTCGAAATTTTGAATATTTTTATAAGATATTTTGAAAGCTCGAAAAAAGTGGATTTCAAACTCTTTCTCCACAAAAATTGTCTCATAACTCTCATTTTTCGCAACTGTATCAACCACAACATGTTGTCATTACTTGCCGTTAATTATTAGCCGCCTGCCTACCGCTAGATGCCGTTGCTAGCTATCAGCTCATGCTAAGGGTGGGAATAGGCCAACGGCCCATTAGGGGCATGTGGCCTAGCCTAGCTTGCCCTTTTTAACAATTGAGCTAGATTCAGGCCTTCTAAAAAGCCTAGGCCTAGGCTCAGAAGCCTATTAGGTCTGGTAGGCCTACCTATATATATATATATATATATATATATGTAAAATTTAATTTAGGTGTATGAAGGATTTAAACCAAGGTTCTTAGCATTTTGTGAAAGACCAAACCACTTCACTAACTTACTTGTTTGATATTAAATTACTCAACTAGTATATTTATATTTGTTTTTTAAAAAAAAAACTAATTAAATAATTTAAAAAATTAGAATCAGAACTCACAACTCAAAATGCATCACATTACAACTTACAATTACAAACCCTGAATCAAATTTAGAAACCTTTTCCTGTCTTAAGGCGCCATCCCCACCCCAAGCATTGTCGCACGGCCACACAATGCACAAGACACAAGCCACACACCTCACCTCAACCTTGCATCGTTGCCACCTCACTTCTCACTCCTCAACCTCGCACCACACCACCGTTCTCATTCCTCACTCTTGCACGCACACAAGCACCATTGTCAAAGTATTGAAGAAGCCATCGTCATCGAGAAGCCAGCGCAAACTATGCCCTCCACCCAGTGCAAACCACCATCAAACCATCAAAGAAGCCATCGTCATCAAGAAGCCACCGTCGAACTCCGCCTTCACCCACCACGCAAACCATTGTCATCCTCAAATCTGAAGAAGAAATCCATAGTTGATTCTTGCATCTGTCCTAGTTGTTCTCTGCAAGTGTTGTTCTACAAGTCCATAATTGTCAACTCTCCATCTTTGTTGTTGTTGTTGTTGATGATGATGATGATTAATATATTTTGTCTATTTGATTCATTCTAGAATTTTGTCTATTTACTAATATTTTGCTCTTCTATTGAGATTTTATGTATTTATTGAAATGTTAGACAAATCTGTTCTTTAGATTTTGTTCTACTATGACTAAAAAAATTGCACTAACTATGACTAACCTATTTCAAAGATCAAATTGAACTAACTCAAATAATCAAATTTTAAAATTATACTTAAGATCTATAAAACTTATTTCACTAACTCAAACAATAAAATTTTAAAATTACACTAAAGATCTATAAAGCTTGTGATTAAATCTCATATAAAAATAAAATTTATGACTAAATAAATCGTTGGATATAAAAAATATTTGAACTCTTGTGAAAATAAGAACACCGATGAAAATCCCTAAACTTTAAACTTTGAGAAACATAACATATTAAATCTATGTAACGTTTCTCAATTTGTTCAAATTTCTTGAGAAAACCTTTTTAATCACGTAACGTTTAGGGAAAAAATAGTTTTATAATAATTTATAACTTATTCTAATATAAAAATAAGGTTTTTATTATAGTACCTCAAGGGTACCAGGTATCCTTTTGAATTCAAAAATTGTATGAATATTTAAAATATTAATAAATTTAGTAAGTGAAACACATAACAAATTTTTAGCCACAAGTTATATAAAAGGTACCTATAATACCCGATGTACACGTGTTAGTGGACAAGTTCCATACGGCTCTAAGATCCCTGGGACCCACCTATGGTCCTAAGTCTAAATCACACTAAGTCTAGATCGTACACGTCCTTGGAGACCTATATGATAAAATCATATTCTAGATCAAAAGTCAGGTATTGGTTCCAAAAGGAAAATAAGTTAAAGAGCAAATTTTAATGAATTTTATGAAACCTTTAAATATTTCGTTTTTAGCCCACAAGTTTAGAAAATCTTAAAAATTCCTGAATTGAACTAAAACTCAAAAGTTGGATTTTGATTTGGATTTTAATTTTAAAACTCAAAAGTTGGATTTTGATTTGTTGGAATTTTAATTTTATATTTATTTAAATCCAAATTGGGGTATTTCTTTGTTTACATTTATGTTTTAAAGTTTATGAAGAGTAAAATAAATGAGGACATTAACTAAATGTAATTAAGTGAATATTGAGACAACCCAGATACCAAAATAGGAAAGATGCAAAAGCTGGGCACTATAGGTCACAATGCATGACTTCGGGGATTTGGTGGTTGAGGCTATAGTAGTCTAGACCACTATAGTGGTCGTAAGTGAACCGCAGGGGCACGAGTATGCCCTGACTGTTATAATGGTCCCTTTGGAGCATGAATAGTGGGAAGCGGTGTCGCTACACTTGCTGATACCTCTCCAACTTTATAAAACCATTCCCCACTCTTCCTTTCCCCATTTTCTTGGGCCAGGAAACCCCAATCCCCTCCCCCAAACACATTTATTTCTTCTTCTCTCAATCTCACTCAAATCTAGCTCCTCCAAATCATCAATGTATGTTTATGTTAATAGATTTTGGTCTCTTTTCTTCCCATTCTTCTATGTGCTTGGATTAGGTTGTTATAGTTTTTCTTTATTGTCAACTAGGGGTGCTTCCTCAATATTGTTAGAGTTGTGTTAAGGTAATCTAGAGGTACTCATAGATCGTTAATAAGTTTTATAGTTATAATGGTAGACGTTGGTGTCATCCTTCCTCCTCGAAGCTCTCCAGAGTTGGTCCTTCACGTTCTACCCCTCAGTGAGTGGGTTCGAATCTTGTAGCCTCTATTTGGATCATTATATTTATTTTCATTAGATTGTGGCATTATTGCATGATTTTGGAAATGATTTTAAAGAAATTATGAATTATTATAGGTTATGCCAAGTTTATAAAATCGTGGTTTTCAACTATCATGAATTATATGACTTGAGGCTATCTTAGAAAAGATTGGAGAGAGTTGTGATGATTTTAATTTACCAAGCTTATGAGATTATGATTTCAAGAGTGGAGTTTGCATATATAATAGAGTTTAAATAGAGAAAAACTTAGCACAGAGTATGTAGAGAAATAAATAAATAAATAAATATATATATATATATAGAGAGAGAGAGAGAGGACAAAATATGATTTAGTTTGTGAATAAATATGTTATTTCTTGTCAGAATTATTATGTTTATGATTATGAATTCTGGTGTTTTGAGTTATGATTGTAAATTATAAAGTATATGAAAAGATATGTTAGATTGAGATAAGATTTTAGAATTTTAGCTTTATAGTACCAAGAGGTATAGAATTCAGTATAATTCGTAATAACTCAGATATATATTTTGTGAGCTTAAAATTGGAATGCCTACAAGCGGGTGATCCTTTAGGCATGATTTCACAGTCAAGGTTATGCTAAAGTCAAATTGTTAGAATTATATGAGTCAAGAACTCTCAGAGTACTAATAATTTGGGGGCTCATGAGTACCATCTTTCAGCATTGTTATTTTTATTTATTTTCAGTTAAGTTTTGTATGATGAATAGTATTAGACAGCCATGGAGGCAATAGTGTTAGACAATCATGGAGGCAATAGTATTAGAGTCATGGAGGCAACAGTCTAAATGACTATAGAAGCAAATCCTTTTAACGGCCATGAAGGAGTTTTGATGAGAAAGAATAGTTACGGATAACTATGACCAGTTGTAATACCAATATATGTGTCAATAGACAAGTTCTGTACGGCCTCAGGGTCCCAGGATCCAGGTTGGGTCCTAAACTTCACTAAGTCTGACCCTACATCTCCTTGGAGGGCTATATGTTAGAGCCACTTTCTTGGAATCAAAAGTCCCAATAATTGTTCCTAGAGGGAAAACAAGTTGAAGAGTGATTTTTAATAAATTTTATGAAACATTTAAATGTTTCGTTTTGAGAATCTTGAAAACTTCCGATCTGAACTAAAACCCAAATTTTGGATTTTGAATGGTTGAGATTTTGATTCTTTTGATATTTTATTTGAATCCAAATGGGGGTATTTTCCTATTTAAATTTATATTTTAAAGTTAATGGGAGGTAAAATTTACCTTAAAATTAGGAAATGTGAATAAGTGAAGTGAGTATTAGACAACCAGATGCCATATGGGAAGAATGGTGAAGTTGGGTCCTGTCACGCTCTGGCGGTCCGCCGCCGGTCGCAGGAGGATGGTTTCATATATTTAGTGGTTTGAGGACCGCTATAGTGGTCATAAGTGCACGTGCGGGGTGCGGTGTGGCCTGGACTCCTGGCGGTCCCCTGGAGCGTGAACAGTGCCAGAAACGATGCCGTTTCATTTTTTGCCCTTTTTAAAATCCTAAATTGGGCTCCCCTCATTTCCAGAAGCGAAGCGAAGCTCCCCCCTAAACCCTCATTTTCTCTCTTCTTCCTCAATCTCATCCCAATCTAGCTTCCTTAAATCATCAAGGTATGGATATGTTGTGAGTTTATGTCTCCATTCTCGTTGTTCTTTCATGATCTTGAGTTAGGATTTGTTATTTCTCTCATTGTTATCAAGTGGGAGTGCTCCCCAAAGTTGTTAGTGGGGTGCTCCCTAAAGTTTTTAATGTATGTTTAGAGTAATATAGAGATACCCATAGAGTATTCATGAGCTTAATGGTTAAAATGGTAGGCATTGATGCCATCCCTCCTCCCAGAACTCTACCTGAGTTGTTTCCTAACGTTCCACCCTCCAGGTGAGTGGGTTCGAATCCTGTAGCCTCTTTGTGGATCATTATAGCTATTATCACTGGCTTGTAGCACTATTACATGATTTTGGAAATGATTCTAAAGAGAATATAAATTACTATTGGTTGTTAATTTTATGAGATTATGATCATGATTACATTAGAGATTTATGAGTTTCTGTGATGAATTCAAGAGTAGAATGTATATATGATTAACAAATTATTATTTTATTAAACATATTTCAAGAGTTTATGATATCTTTATGCTTCAAGAATTAAGATTTCAAAATATGATTATAGAGTATTATTTAAGATATTTTGGCAAGAATATTGAATAGAAATGTTATTATTAAATTAGAGATTTTATGATTTTGAACCTTCCTGTTATAAAGCATGACATTAGAGTTATTTAAGTTATGAAAATGTGTTAACTGAGAAATGAGATTTTAGAAATTTAGTTTTATGGTACCAAGAGGTACGAAATTCAGTATGATTTGTAACAACTTAGATACATATTCTGTGGGCTTGAAATCGAATGCCTACAAGCGGGTGATCCCTTGGGCATGATTTCAGCCATTATGCCAAAGTCAGATTGTTAGAATTGTTTGAGTCCAGAACTCTTAGAGTACTAATAATTTAGAGACTCGCGTTCGCGAGGGACGAGTCCGACTTTTAGTATTGTTGTTTTTAATTATTCTTAGTATTATGTATGATGATTAGTATTTAGATAGCCATGGAGGCAACAGTGCAAATCAGCCATGGAGACAAATATTATGAAACAACCATGGAGGCAGTATAGTAAATAGTCATGGAGGCAATATTATGAAACGGTCATGGAGGTAATAGCAGTAAACAACCATGGTGGCAATTTCAGAAAACGAGACCTAATTAGATGCCCAGCTTGTCCATGAGGGACCACATGAACAAGGAAATTAGATGACAGCTATTATTATTATTTTCATTATTATTATCTTTATGTATGTTTATCAAGTTCATAGCATTATTGACTATGACTTAAAGGAGTTTAGAGTTTTTTTTTATATGTTATATATGGGATTGTTAGCAAGAGTTTTAGAATTTATTTTATTATTGTTATTATTATTGTTATTAGTATTATTATGACTTTTTTGCATTTTGATTGTTGCCCCATGAAATGAGTTACGAGTGAAAATTTACTCACTGAGTTTTATAACAAAACTCGCCCTCTTTCTTCCTTTTCTCAGATACAAGTATAGCTTAGATCCTCCTCTTCCTCCCCTCGCAGTAGCCTATTCCAATTGGTGAGCTTCATGTTGCCGTGAAGTATTTTGGGTCTTTTTTGGTAGAATTCTCCAATGATATGACGGCCAGGATCTAGACCACATTCATTCATGGATTTTTTTTTTTTTTGCATATTGTTTTACCATGAATTAGATTATATTGTGATTGCGTGATTATAACTTTCATGGTTTTAAAATCTATACAGAGAGTAATTCAGTATATGTTGCATTATGACTATAGATTTTAGAATCTAATTATGAAACTAATTATGACATTTTAGACTTCAAGGAGAAAATGATTTGTGTTAGATATGAATTTATGTTTGAAAATGGATTTTATGATTTAAGTTTTATGCAAATAGAGTGACTTAGCGATCACAAGGCATATGTGGGAATGAGATTCCTTATGTGTCGGTCACGATTAGATTGGGTCGTGACACCAGTCCTATATATGTATATATATGTGTGTATGAAGTTCAGAGTGTTGAGCAAGGAGGCATGAAAGTAGAACTCTTTATTATTTATTGAATAACTTTACACTTAGCACATTGGTTAAAGCACTTACTTTCACTCACACTTTGAGCTCTCTACTTCAAGCATACACTTCTTGAAGCATTTGCTCACTCTCACTAGCACACTTAGCTTGTTGTACTAGTACACACTTCTTGAAGCACACTATTACTTGGTACACAATGGCTATTTATAGCCTTCATATGGTGATGACTTAGCAAACTAGATTAGTCTAGAATTTTACATTCCTAGACATTTCCTCACCTTTAATTACTAAAACATTTGTTCTAGAAAAGTCTAGTTTTGTTACTTAAAAAATCAATGTTTCATGCATCTTTTCTCTATATGTGTAGAAGGTTCCACCATCTAGTGCTAACATTTCACAGTACTATAGATTACGACTTAGAGTAGTTTAAGGGTTTATTTTTACAATGCTCATGTATATATGTTGCTCCTGTTTTGGACTTAGTATATTTTATTATTATCATTATTGTTATTGTTATTTTTGTTATCATGCTTGCTACGCACTTTGGTGAGAATTCATTCTGAGTTTTAGATAAAACTCACCCCTCTCCTTTTCCTTTTGCAGATACGCTAGCTATCCGAGTTTCACCTAGTCATTTCCTTCCAAGCAATAGAACGTTTGGTCAGCTTCACTGGGTGAAATATCTTGTTGGCGATATAAAGTGCTCGAGTGTCTATGCGGGAGTTCTGGACCATAGGAATAGTCTTTGCACTTTGCATACCATGAAAGTATATTTTGAGTTGTAATTAATGATTTAGCATTCATGGTTATTTTGTAGTAGGGCGGCTCTATATACGGATATGTTCTGTATTAGGATTTATAGTATTTATATTTGATTTGTGAAATATTAGTTATAGTTATATTAACTTTAAGAAATAGTGACTTATATGTAGATGGTTTAAAAGGTTTTTTTTTTGAGTTAAATATAAGCATATAGAGTGACTTAGATTACAAGGTACGTAGATGAAATTTTCAGGTAATACAAGTCGGGTAATGATAGTATCAATGCCCATGAGTTTTATAGGTTCAAAAAATTTCAAAAAATAAATTTATTTATAATTCAATCATCAGCGTTAGTGAATTCAAACAAAGAATATGTAATAGTTATCTCACCGACACCGGCGACAGTCCGGTAATATGGCCGTTGTGAACATACATTGCAAAGAAATTTCAACACCGGTTTCGGTGGGCTATTGTTTTGTTGTCTTGTCTCCTTTTTTATTTTGCTTATACGAGTATTTAAATGTTGTAGTTTTTATTGACTTCACATGAGCGTTGAACTTTGTTAGTTGATCAGTATTTGACAGTAGGATTCGACATTTAGTACTGGGAGTTACGTTTATCCGTAGCCCCTGCCAGAGTCGACAGATAATTGGTTAGTTGATACTGATGTACATTAATTGTTTTCTTATACCTACTCATTTCAAATGCTATTGAGATTATCTTTCTATCATTTTCCTTCCATAATCCGTGTGTGCATTCAACCTATTCGATAAGATAGTTTAAATATTTTTGTTTTTTTTTTCTCAATCTCCGAGCTCGCTTATTCGTGGATCTTGCGAAAAGAACACTTATTTTGAGAAAAATATTTTCAAAGATAGAGTTATTGTTTATTTGTATTTATAAAAAATATTTTTTTGAATAATTTAAGAAAAAAACAGGAAATTGCTTCTAAAAAATAACAGTAAAAAATGGAAAAAAAAATACACAATAAATACGGAATTGCTCTTTTACCAAACTATTGTTAATCTTTTTTAGAAAAAAAAACGGCTATCACCCTGATTTTTTTCTTTCTTTTTTAATATCATATATCCTTAATCATAATTTTATAATAAAATGAGTTTTTATATCTCTCATATCTAATAACTTCACAACTCCTAATTAAAATAAAGAAATACTTATATAACTATATTTAAATATAAAACAATATTTCGTTGGTTTGAGTAGCGCAGGGAGAGCATTATTGCATTAATTAATGATGTAGGTCTCATTTCATTGGTTTCCATTTTTTGCGGACTTTTCGTTTTGTTGTTTTGTCTTTTCCTTGCTATATTTTTATTTTACTTTTAATTCATTAATGCAAATATTTTATATATTGACAGTGAATAATATATTGTGATACATGTACAGCCATCAGATAGCCATTGTGAAAGTGATTTTTTTTTATAATATCTTATACATAAGTGAAATGCTATATAATTTATATATATTGAATTAAAATTAAAACTTTTTAAATATATGATAAGTGTCAAAAAAGTCTTACATTTGTATTCTTCATTGACTTGTTTTATATTATTTAATAACAATATATATAATTATTGACTCATGAAATAAAGTGTCAATATTAAGCCACCAGATTAGCCTATTGTGATGGATTTGGATAATATGTATGATGTTATTGGTTCAAATCTTATTGGCTTGAAATAAAAAAAAGGTGTCAATATTATATTATGATGCAATATTATATGATAAATACAATTTTTACGAATATCGATTTTTATTATATTAGAAGTTTTTAATCTAATAGATGGGAAAGCAAAATGAGACATGGGATCAGACAAATCATTATGAAGACTGTGCTAATTAATTAGTGTTAATGTTTATGCCTATATTTCCTACCATTCTCAGAAGAACAGCTATATATCTTTTTTTTCATTGCACTCCATTGACTCCTGGAATTATGTATCTTCTGTTTGAGGACAAAGAAGCAATAAAAAGCAACGCCCATTCGCAAATGCTAGTCTTGAGAAAAGAGACGGACGGAGATCCATCGAAGACATTTTTGCATCCCGCTTTATGTAGTAATCAAGCAAAATACGTATCTGCTTGGAAACTTCTACTGAATTATAAGTAACGACAAGATGTATACAATTAAGTTTTCGGCAAACATGCACGAGGAAGAGATTGAATTTTCACTTATTTTAAAATAAAATCAAAACTGACCATACGAAGCACAACATCTGCATGTAACACTAAATTAAAGTAACGTTTGTCTATCAAAAAGGGAGCAAAATCAAACTATTTATTAAACCAATAAGGAAAACTATAACAGTAGCTCCAGAATTCAAAAGTTAATTCTGCGGTAAGTTTTTTTTTTTTTGATAAATAATATTGGCTCAACCCCAAATATGGAGGAGCAAAAGAAGTCTGATAAGTTAAGTTTTTGTGTCATACTTTATATATATGTGTGTGTAGTGAAAAAAAAAAACAAGTACTCTTGTGTCATACCACAATTAAGCAAATTATTTCACTATATCTTTCCTTTAGAACTATATTATCTTGGCTTTTTAAAGTGTTTGAAATGTCAACTTTTAGTTTAATTTAATTTTAAGTTCTGTTTATTTTACACATTACCTGGCCTCCTATAATTTAACACTTTTTCACCCTACCTCCTAATGTCACCAAACTTGTCGTAGATTTATAGACACATGATACCAATGTAGCATCTGGAATGTATGTAAATAAACGGTGAAGAAGATATTTTTTGGACAGTTAAAAATGATGGTGAAGAAACGAATCTGTTATTTTCAATCGACAGTGACTTTTTAAAAAGGAGACACAATGCTCTTCATTTTAATTATTATAATCTTGCATTGTTTAAGGATATATATAATTAATATAAATTTTATAAGAGTTTACATAACCTCTTATCCACACGAGCTATTTTTTAATAAAGAGCTAAGTTCACTCAATTTTAAGAACAATTAAATAAGAATCAAATCTTTGTTGCAATTCACACTTCTATTTGTCTTATATTTGATAAATTTTTTAAGTAAGGGATGAATGAGAAGTCCAAAATTAGTTATAAACTGAAAAATAAACAATACATTTTAGCAAGGAGTAAAAAAATTAAATTGATTTTTTGAAAACAAAAACACTAATGGTCAATTTGTGATCAGTTCAAATAATGATCTAATAACGAATCACATACATCCGATTCACCAGTTATCCATATATTTGAAAGTCTACTTTCTATGCCTTGTTAGAAAAGCCAAAGGACTAAGTTTTCAATCTAGAATGATGATCCAATTTTGAAAACAAAAATATATACATAGAAGCCTCTTTAGATTCATAATAGCAGATATTATCTCTTTAGATTATCTCGCAAGATAGGGTATTATTGGATAAATAGACATTTAACATGCAGTTGTATTATATGAACAGCCAGCTGGTAGGTATGGTTGCCTCTCATCAGGAAAAGCTATCTAATGATTGTCCCAATATATTAATTCAGAATAGATAGTACAACAACTAGTGTATGTCGTTGTTTATCAATTACTTCAAAGGAAGTCTTTGTCTCGTTTTCTACATGTTTGAAAATGAAAAATAATGTGCATAGAAAGTAGACAATATTCCGCTAATCAACACAAACCAGATGCCCTTAGCTTGTATAGGGGAATATAATGATCTGTCCTCATATGCGTCAACTAAATGACCTAAAATTAAAGTCTATATCTTTGAATAGCAGATTCACTGTTGAAAGACATCCAAATTAATCAACATCGTATACTTTTTCCCGAACTTTTTCTATAATTATTTTTTCCGAGCTTCATCATGAACTCCAGAAAAATCAAAGAAAAATGAGGATTTTACTTTCCCACCACTCCTATTAATCTTCTCCAATCCACCATCACAAAACCCTTTTGCTTCCCCACTTATTTCTTTCTGTTAGTTATTTAAACTTCGGTTTGTTTTACAGCAGTAATCTAGTAAACGAATAAACGGAAGCTTATATCATCTGACTGTTTGAGCAATTGGTTCAAATTCAGTGTTTCCTTTGAATTGCAAAAAGATTAATACAGAAAGGAGCCATTATAATTTTATTAGTTAAAATGCTAGTTTCCTTAAACATAAAAAGAACATGACCTGTGTTTAATTTGATACGCACCGCAAGCGTATTTACGCTCCACGTACCATTTACAGATTAGGATGACGCTAAATGAGTGTAAACTTCTATTAATAGAAGAAGGTAAATAATAATTAAAAAAAAACATTGTATAGTTCAACTCGAGCTTTGTACGCTCCAGCGTTTCACAATATCACGGCCCTTTACATTAAATTAAATATCAAGCATCAAAATAATCTGGTAATCATTTTGAAAGCGCTCAAAGTGTATATATATATATATATATATATACACACACTGAAAGAATGACTACTGTATTTCAATTAATCCATTTTATTTCATTTACCCTGTTTGCAGATTGAATGCAGTTCAAATCGAAAGTCATTATATCTCTTATTTATCAAAAAAAAAATCTCTAATTTGTATAAGAAAAAGAAAGATTAAAACGGATGAAAAAGGTAGCAACATGGTGCAATTTGAATATGAATTGAAACTTACTAGGATGGGTCATAACTCATAAGGAATATCATCGTACGCTATGCGTTTCATTAGACAACGTTATCGAATAAGGGTCAATGCTTCAGTATAGTCATGCATGTGCATATAATGGGACGCTTCAGACCATTTCATTTTCTTTGAAAGAAAAAGTGAAATAAATCAAATTATGATTCATTATAGTAAATTTGGGGAGACGAAAAATGATAGTAATTGTATTACATGTCCCTTTTTTATTTCAAGTATTCTCATGTTTCAGTTGCCATTTATTTTTGTTTCGGGGGAATAAAGAAAATAATTAACAAGAATAACTTATAACAACACCTGTTGATGGCATCATCGCTTGCAATATTTCATGAATATTTTGCACGAAATATTTCATAGTAGTGAACAGGCATCTACAATTTAATTAATTTTATCGTACAGTCATACATATATGGAATATTTTTTGAATGAATCGTGTTATTATCCACAGTTCGAAACTAAATAAAGTCTTACTCGATTATATTGCATACAGCTGTGATTATAACTGCCGTGTAAAGGCACGTTACCATTAATCATTGCTTGTCGAACCTCATCACCTCACTACGTTTGAACATAGCAAGAGACAAATTAAGAAATAGGCACATGACGAGGTGATCACAAAGGGGGACGCATTATTCGAATCAGAGCGCCAAATCTGACCAAATAATGGTCACTTTTTATGGTAATAAAAAAAAATATTTGTTTAGAAGGCATGATTGATTGAGAATGAAGCGTGGAAAGAGTGAAGGACCACATGCATGGTCGATATTCATGATTCCAAACAGAGGGAGAAAGCTAACATGTCTCTTGGCTGATTGCCCGCCTGCGAGAGCCGGCGGGCCCTCCACCGCATTATGAATATCATCTTATTGGTTACCTCAACTCAAAGTTCAATGCCCTATATCTATATCTATATATATAATTAGTAATATTATGGCTCTGCTTTGCCCTTAGTTCACCTTCACTATAGTACTCCTCCCCACGTCGTCTTAAATATACTCACATACATTATTATTGCCTAGGTAGATGAGTCAACATGGGTTCGGTCCACGCACGTACGTATGTCAAATCCAAAATTTTTTAGTCGGGTAATCGTACTTTTTACTAGTATTAAGTTTGAACTACGATAGGTGATCAGTTTTGTAGCGGATCAAGGTTTTTACAGTGAAATTAAATTTTCTATGCATTAAAGCAAGTGGGCCTCATAGCTCAAATGCGAAATTTATTAATATTGCGTGTGCATTTTTTCTCTTAATCAATTGGGTTAATGATCCAAATCCTTGGCTCGAAAACGTGATTGACCCGTTTGACACTTCTGGATCGTTAGAGCATATATGCTACTATGCATTTAATAAGAGACTCATGATAAATAATTAATTACTTTGCAACGGTTTTGTTACAGCAGTCAAAACCAACAATTAATGTCATGGCAGCAGCTTCTATGTAATTGGAAAAAAAAATTGTTAACGGGGTGTTGAGGGTACGTATTCTTTAAAAATCTTAAAAGAAGAAGATTTTTTTTTGTCTTTATTATAATAGTCTAAGGTTATTCATACTTTTTTTAATATAATGGATGAGATTTATTTATAAATATTTAAAATATTAATAAATTTAGTTAAAATATGTTATAAATTTTCAGTTATAAGTTATTTAGAAGATATTGATATTCGTGAATTTTATCGATTCCTGAAAAATTATTTTTTTTTATATATAGAAAAGTATTTTTTTTTAGAGTTTTCAGTCAATGCATTAAAAATTATAATTTTTTTCTTTTGCTTTAGGCTCATTAAAGAGCAATTTTAGCATACTCGTTAGCAAAACTAAAAAAAAAAAAAAATTGTGGTCCTAATTTTGAAACTTCGATTAATGTCCTCTACATCAAGTTCAAGATTAATTAAATTAATGTGCGGTCATATCCCATGATTTCTAGACAACTTGCAACAGTCAATCTTGTTTCGAATCAGTGTATACTCCTATATCTTATGTGATTTTTATGTTCTTGCCTTCGGGTTATGGGTTGATTAACATATTAAGCTGGTAAAAAATATGTACTATATTTTAAAATTTGGACCTTTTTTAATTTAAAATTGGACTTTAATTAGGTGAGAGATTGACATGCACTGTGATAGTTAAAGTACTTAACAAAAGAAATTAATACTAGCATAATGTCCACGCTTGTTGTTTATGTTATTGATTTTCACTGGATACAGTATTATTTAACACACTTTTTTTTTGCTTAATTATTTAACACACTTTAACTCCGCATAAAATGAAGTGTTTTTCTTGATGCAATCACTAAGCTGTAGTTTAGTTGGATGTGGACAGGAAGACGTAGATTGTGTCGGTGAAAACGGACTGTAGCTGTAACTCGATCGTGTGATGTGTTCTATACTTTAATTCAGATGGAACAACTATATATTCTTTTATGTCAAAATATCATTTTTCTTGGGAAAACACACTCTTGTAGCGAAAATTCTTGGATTATCTGGTCGTATTGGACTTTCTTTATACTGCATTTTGAATTGATACTAGAGCAGTGTGCTAATCAACAGTCTAACGTTGCTCAATTTCACTAATTTTATACTTTCCCCGCGCCTGCCATTAATTTGGTCGATCGAGTTTCACGCTTGCCCCGCGCCTGCCATTAATTTGGTCGGTCGGTCGAGTTTCACGCTTGCCCCGCGCCTGCCATTAATTTGGTTGGTCGAGTTTCACGCTTCCGGCGTTCTGAGATAAGTAAGTCCCTTCCAATCCTATGCTTTTCCAAGTTGTGACTTGTGAGGCGTCACTCTCCTTCCTTGCGTATACATTCCAAAATCCAGAGACTCTTTCTATATTATTTTGTAAATTCTCAAATATTTAATAAAAAATCGATTGACAATAGCAGTAATAAGGCTGATGGATTTTTAAAATTTAATTAGAAGGTTCACGTGTGAAACTCTGGATAATAATGGATGGGATGGACATTGGATACCAAAGAGGAAGAGGACAGGGAACTCACAGTGGAATTGCAAACCTTTTCGCAGTGCTGTCCTTTTTCTTATTCAATAATGTTTGGTGTGCAATTTATTACATAACAACATTACTATGGCAATATTTACAATGATATTTTATCTTGTAATGTATCAAGACACATTTTTACTAAAAGATAGAATAATATTATAAGTAGTATTGTAATATTTTTATATAATTTTATTTTACATATAACACTACTCTTCCTTTAGTTGTTCCCCTAGTATATTCCACAAAGGTTGCGGCATATATGTGCTGTTTTTTTCAATGTGTGTATTATATTTTTTCAATAAACTAAAAGTATGGTGAGAGTAAGTGTCCATATCTCATCGAGATAAGAGAAGACCCTCCACCTTCTTTAAGGATTTATGGAATGACTCCCTAGCCTTTTTTATGATTAACATGAGAGATTATATATTGCTCTACCAATATAATCCTCATATTGATTAGAGGATTCAAAGTTATACTTTTATGAATATGAATCAAATTTTAATCAATTGCTCCACCTTCATTGGCTTTCCAATCAGTCTATAAGTCCTTGTATGTCCTTATTGCAATTTTTTCATTTATTTTTCCTTTAATAATCCATCAATTATGTTCCCGACTTCAATTAATTTGCTACGCATCAAATTTTTCTAGGAGTATATAAGTTAGATATCCATCTTGGATGGAAATCAAACACTTTCGCTTTTAAAGGCTTTGTCATCACATCATAAGATTAACTCTTTTTAGTATTTAATATGTAAAAATACTTTTTATTCAGAATTTTATTTTTTTGGTGTAAGATTTGGTATCTAATTAGGAATTAACGCTAACGCTTAATCTAAAAGGTCCATACAGTTGTGGAAGTACGTTTAGTAACAATAGGAAATCATATTATTTTGTTCGATCTGTATGTAAGAATGAAATAAAAACAACAGAGAGAAACGAATAAAACTCAATTATAATATAATTTAAACAATAATATATAACTAGACAACAGTGTCTATTTCTAGATGCATGCAATTTTCACTTTGATCTTCATCATTTCGTTTTCTTTACTTTTATTTCATCATGGCAAAGTGTAACTTTATTGGAGTGTCTGCCATGTCCCGAGTCAAATATCTTGACCCTTATACTATATATATACGAAAAAGAAATCCTTTGCATCTCATTTTCTGTCCATCAAAAAAAAAAAAATAACATGTATACATTATGGGTAGTTATTAAAAATTAATTTTTAAAAAATTTAAAAGTTATATTATATAATAGTTCACTTATCAATATATGAATAAGAGAACAGAAAAAGGGGCAGGAAAATAGGAACAGAGGATCTCAATCCTACTCATGCAATGTGATAATCAAGTGTGAATAAAAGAAAAATTCAAAGAATGCATCACCCGTCTTATCTAATTTGAAAAGGAAAAGAAACAGTCAATTAAGTCATATATATTACCGTCGGTATCAGCATTATCAGAACAAATTAACAAAGCTATATTATCATATGAATATCCAACATCAAATGTCTCTTGCTTAACAGGGGAGGTTTAAGTCGTGGCATTGTGACGCAGATGAGAGAGCCAATGCTTGAAGCAGTACTATCTTAACCGTACGTATCCCAGAAAAATTATTGAAGCAGTACTGTCTTAACCATAAGAAATGCAACTTAAGCCGAATAAAAAAAAAAAGGAGTACTCCAGAGATGGGTTGGAGTATGAAAACGGAGATTAAAAATATATCAAATAATTTTAAACGAACTAAAAGGCAAGAGACGAGCAAATCAAATCAAAAGTAACGTCTGAATTTCCGTCACTTTTTCTAACTAATCTCAGAATGATTGCCCCACCAACGCCAGTTTAATTTTCTTATCCCAGCTTAGCTTCGAGGTTCATTATGCGAACTTATTTTATTTTAAATACAATTAAACCTGTTTGATCACTAATAACGGATTCAGAAAATTTTAACAAAAAAAAAAGTATATATTAATAAAAAATAAATAAATTATATTATATCTTATTATTTTATTTCATTTAAAATTGATGTGAGGTCAAACTTAATAAAATTATGAATTTAAAAATTTATATTATTATATAATTATTAAAACAAATTAAAATTGTTGTGGGGCATAGGTCCCCGCCTCCTATGAGGTGCATCCGGCCCTGTCGATCACGATTAGACACTTTGGCAATATATTACATGAGACTGGAAGCTTCCGGTGTTTGGTTGAGCATTTGCCACTGCACATCAAACTTTCATTATCAACTTGGTGGCATTTCTTGAAACTTCTCACTGATTTGGTACCCTTGTTCCCCTAACGAATTATAATTGTACTTACCTCAAGACGTGGAGCGCATGGCAATGAAAATTCTAGTCTCCAAATAAAGCAAAATATATGAAAACTTTATTGATTAATATTAAATTTATTTAAAGGATTTGATTTTAATGTACTAATTATGTAAAATTTTAATCTAATCAAATTTTTTTATTTTTATAATTTTTCAAGTAGTAAAATATTTAATTATTTTTATTAATTTGACAATACATAATTAAATGATAGATTAACATTATTAATTCATAAAAATTAAATTTTTATTTTAATTTATTTTATGAAATAGGCACAATTTACAAAATGAGCAAACTGAGGTTTTATTTTTATTCATTTTTTAATTTCTCATATTGAACAAAAAAATAGTTTTCATTGTAATCTTGCACCTTTACTTCTGCATTAAAGTAAAGTAAAGAAAGCTACGAACTAGAATCTAGCATGTGTCATATTCTTTTTTTTTTATGCTATATATGTAGAAGAAATAAAACAAGCTACGATCTCACATGGAAGGAGGAAGCTTCTCACATGGTCATGGTCGTGATAGATGGTCTCTGTGATGGTCTTTGTAGTGCATGCTATAATAAAAATATTAGTCAAAATACCTTTTTGTCCTTACTTTTCTACATTTATTCCTCTTCTCTCTAACACGCCATATTTTACTCCTTTCTTTTTTCTTTTTGATGAACTTCGGGACTAAAACAGCCCAAACAAAACAACTTACATAGAAATAATTCTTGGGAACATGGTGCCTCTCATGTCCGCATTAAAGGACAAAGAAAGAAAACTAGGGAGAGAGTGATAAAACCTAAACTCATCCGGCTGAGTTTGACCTTCCTTGGCTAGAATATCCGCACAACCTTCTCTATATGCATGGACAAGCTGGACTCTCCAGGATTTATCCATAAGGACATTTTCCTCCTTTCTTAGCTTGTTCCCTGCAGATCTTCCTTCAATTTGTCCAAGGAGGACATCTACCTATTCAGTATTTTTTTTCGTTTCTCATTCATATGTGGGGTTTACAAGATTAGAGGCACGTATATTTACTGTGTAAATTAAAACAAAACCCAACACTCTATCAATCACCCTCACTTGACTATACTGCTATATATCCACACTGGCGCTGCCATGGTTGGGTGAAATACAAGGACTGTCAAAGTCCAAAACACAACCAGGACCATCATAGAATCCTCCCATGGAAGGAACCTGTTCCGTAATCATTAAAATTAAAGTCCCCGTAACCCTTTGGGAGGGTCCTCAATAAAAGGTGATGTCGTTGCCCGCTCCAATTAGCTCCCACCTTCGCACATGCATTAGCCTCACTAAGCACATGGAAAACAGGGACCACCCACTCCTGGCCACGACGTCCCGAATTCATATTGTAATATTCTCATTATTTTTTATTCGTATAATTTTCTTTCTATCCGTGTCATGTTCTCATCATGCATGCTACTTTTTGTCAAGCAATTAAAATGTCACGTCACTTTTACACTTTTTAATACGCATTAATATCAAATTCTTAAAACCGGCTATTTAGGTACCTTACCTCACCGCACATGAAAATATACTTCCTCCATTACATTTTATCTCTTAACATTTTAAGTTTTTTTTTGGTAAGGATTTTAAGTTTTTTTTTAAAATATCTGTTCATTTTTTATATAAAAGATTTTATTATTTTTTTACTAATATTGCCTTAATGTGTAGTTAACTGCCCCTTAGCATGCAGGGAGAGGCGTTTATTAGAAGGGAATAAAAGAAGCCACTACCTAGAATTGATTTATTTGTGAGGAGTTTTTGCAGTATGTATTAGATTTTAGATTTAAATTTTATTGTGATCATTATAATTTTAGAAATATAAAAAAGAAGAAAATAAAAGATTTAGGAATTTTTTTAATAATAAAATTTATAGAGAAAGATACCTTTTAAATAATTTGTGACTGAAAATTTACTAATGTCACTAAATTTGTTGATATTTTAAATATTTATGATTAAATTACAACCCTTAAATTTAAAAGGATATCAATAATCTTGGGATACCAAAACAATAATCAAAAAATTTTCTTCTCACAAATATTAAAAAAAATTACAATTTCATAATTTTACATAAATGTATCTTGATTTAACAAAAAAAAAAAAGTTTTGAAAGCTTGAATGCAAACAATGTTACGTTTATAATCGCGTGAGATGCTATCGTATGGTAGAAAGAATCTAAATAGGGCTGCTAGGTGTCGTTAAAAAATGTAAAGGCCAAAAACGGTAATAAAGAGTGCGGAAGTACGTGGGGCAGCAAGTGTCGGCCTTATCCAGAGTACGACCAAGTTGTTCTCTTGTCTAACACTGCATGATGTATAATATTTCAACTCTCAAAGAATAAATATTTAATTGTGATATTTATTTTATTATTATTATATAATAATAATTTTTTTTTTATAAATTTATTATATATAATAATAATAATAAATGAATATTTAATTAAATATTTATTTTTAGGTGTTGAAATAATAACACAAACACTGCATCAATGAGTTCCTCAACTCCCATGTTTCAAATTATGCATTTATAAGTATAATATAATAATGTGATTGCACAACGGTAACTATTAGTAGCAATTTAAATACTTCTAATAAATGACGCCTAATTACTTACTCCCTCATTATTTTTTCCCCATGCTACAACATTAGGGATGTTTTGGATCATTGCCCATGTTTGGTGTGACATGTTTGGTCATCACGCCGAGAACACATATCGTCAAAAGTCGTAGTTATTACTAGTTAGCAGGACACCTGTAATATTATTGTGCAGGACAAGTAGAACGTACGTGGCTAAGTTGGTATCAACCACCATTCATATTGAGAAGAGGGCATGGAGGACCATCCCAACTATACCTAACCTAGCTAACGCTGGAAACTTCAGCGCAGATCGAGTAGACACACCAATTTACATAAAATAAATAAAGCAGACACTCCCAACACTGTGGCCTACTCATCTTCTCCATGGAGTAATTCTACGGCATAGCTATTGTGTGTTTGTGTGTAAATGTTGTAAACTGTCTTTTCCCTCAAAAATATTTATTAGAAATTGTTAGATTAGTGGACCAAGACAAATGGCACAAAGCATTTTGATAGTCACCCTCAACTAACCTAAATTAACGCTGTGCTAGACTAGATGCATGCATTGTTTAGTTAGCACTTAGCAGCTTTGTTTAGTTAGAAGAGGCTAGGCCGGCCCGCTCTAGGTGTTATTACTGCGAACCCCAGACAGCCGATAACGTAAATTAAAAAGCTAAGCTCGATCAGGTGTACGTGCAGGTGTGCTCCGTTATATCATATCATATGATTTTGGGTAACAAAAATGAACGCACAAATATTTCCAATTAAATTTGTACGGACAAAATGAAACTCAATTTACACAGCCAGCCCGACCGAATGCAGTTTGAAATGTCCAAATCATATTTCAAACAACCATGCATGAATGCATGCTACCAGTTGAGAGCAACCTTACATCACCAGAGAGACATAAGGCTACAACCGCGGCGGTAGGTACAGACTCGAACCAAGACAACTAGACGGCAGCCCAGAAGCCGTTTTTCACTACAGGGAAAAAAAAACTACTCTTTAATATATATATATATATATATATATATATATATATTGAGATAAATTTAATTTTTTTGTTTTGACCATCTAAAATATGGTAGGTAATTGTAAGCGAATAGTTATTATTTTTATGGTTTGTCATTTTGATTAAATTTTATCGGTTGACACCATATGTGACTAAACAATAAATTGTTTTTATATAAAATGAAATGATTATTCGTTTGATATGGGAAAAAGAAAAATATCTCCACAATCGCAAGAAGAAGAGATAAAGGAGCAGTTGCAAGTGAGGGAAATGGAAATATATATAAGAGCATTTCTATTGGTGGGACTCATTTTGATCCTTCTTTTTTGCTCCATCATGGATACATAACCAAGAGTGTCTCTATTCTCTCAAATGAAAGGGAACAACCTTGATATCCATTTGAATCTCACATGTTTTTTATATTAAAAAAAGCAAAAATTAATATCTTTATAAAATGGATTAATTTTTTGGAAATGGATTTTGAGTGATAAAATTGTGAAAATATGATATTTATGTGGAAATGATTTTTGTATGAGATATGGATACATAATCCACTAAAAGTGAATTGCAAAAAACTTGGTAACAGAATCCGCTACTAACGGATTGTGAACCACAATTAAAAAGTAATAAAATTTGCTTTCCCCATATTAGAGATTTGATAAAAAAAAAAAAAAAAACAAAAACACACTAATAGAGGAATTTGCTTAAAGTAGATTGTGTACCCAAGAAAAAAATGGAAAAAACAAGCATACAACGGTTGTTTTAATATTTTTTAATGGAATCATAACATTTAAGAAGGGGGTTGAATTAAGTGTTCCTTTAAAATTCCTACACACTTAGTATACAAATTAGGACGTCAACAGAATGTCTCTTGTTATTCAGGAGATTTTGTTATGAATAAAACAATAAAGATTTGGAATTTGAGCTCGCAGTAGATGCTTTGGTTTTAATGAACAAATCAAAGGATGCTTTTATCAGAAATAATAAAACACTGGTTCTCAAAGATCTTAATGAGACTTATATTTTATAAAAGATAAAATTTGAAAAATAGATTTAAGTACAAAATAAGTTCTTTTAATAAATATTCTTATGAGAACTTTCTTGATTAAAATCTTGAGTTCAAGTTCAACAAATAATCCAGTATGAAAGAAATAGGTAGAGAAGATAAACACAAGTATTTATACTGGTTCAATTCTCCAACTTAGAACCTACATCCAGTCCCATCCTCAGGTGAATGTATCCACTATCAATTTACACAGGCACGAACAGGTGAGTGTTCTTTTACAAACCTCTCCAAACTCTACCCAAGTAGTATTTTCAATGAGTTTCTCTAAGCTCGATAAGCAGCTATATCTCACAAGATAAAGCCTTATAATAACAATTTCTGATTAAGATTTTGTTGTTTCATTCTCAAAAGAAATATAACACTTAGTACAACAGCTCTCTAAATATTCTCAGAACAGAATAATAATAACTATGACAAGCTAAGAAGAGGAAAAATGGTTTTGGCTTGACTTTCAAACTTTGAATATTGCAGAAGTATATCTCTTGATTTCATATTCTTTCCTCTTAGCTTGAATGTCTTCCAAGTTCACATTTTATAGGAGGATGGGAGTTGTATCCATTGGATGGTGCTTGGAGATCTTTAGCTCATGCTTCTTGCTAAGTTCTTCCTTTTTAGTGATTGATCCTGCTCTTTCTTTTGTCTGTGGTTGTTGTGCTATTCAGTTTTGCAACAAAAGGGAAGTGTCCATTTGAGAGCTTGAGAGAGTGTGTGTCCTGTCATATTTTGCTTTTGAACCTTTCTAATATGATAGCAGTAGCACACCTATCTTGTCTACTCCAAGCAATGTCACATGAGTTTCAAGGTTTTCCATTCTTGGTAAATGTTGGTTCGCACTCCATTCCTTCTACCTTTAACATAAAAATGCTAAAGTACCAGCTTATTGTCTTGGTTTGCTCAAGAATAGAGTTATCAATGCAAGTCAACTAAGTTTAAATATATTGAAACACTTAATAAGGTTAGTCAAAAAGTTCAGCAAATAATGCAAGATTAATTAAGATAAATAGAATTTGCACATGAGGTTTTGTCATCATATTGGGATACATAAACCAACATTTTTCAATAAAAATGCTACCCATTGTGAACAGTTGATGTGCTTGCATTGGTCTTTCTTTGTCCTTATTCAGTTCCAGCACATTGGCAGCACTACAGTATCCTCTCGTCCTTGCTCCCATCCTTCCTCCATTGCGCATCCCACGTCCCTCGTCCTTTCATGCACAAGAGGGATGCCGCAATGGAGTTGCTCTAAGGGAGTTGGAGAGCGATGAGGTTTTCAAATTAGATGTAGAAAGACATTAAAAGCAATTCAAGGGAGGGTAAGTTACAATTTTAATCTCGTTAATAGTTTTCTAATAAATCAACAATAAGGGTAAATATGGTAAGAAAAATTGGACCCCAAATTCAGTTATTCCTATGAATTCCCTTTATTATAACTAGTGAATTGAAGACATTTGCGTACCTTTAATTCATATTTGTTTTATTTTTATAATTTCTTTCAATTTTTTTTAACTTATTTCATTTGTTTTTGTAACTTCCTCCAACTCTCTATGCATTAAGAGTATTTTAGAAAATAAGAATTTTGGACACCAAATGGACTATATATAGTATAGATATATAGTATAGACTAGTATTCTGCCCACTTCATTGTCAGTCACATTTTTAAATTTTTAGGTACAAAACCATGAATTAGATATGATTTTCGCTTTGTTTTTTTAATATGATCAATTAGCTAAAGTAAGATTCTGTTATTTCATTTTTGAAGTTGTATTTTCTATATCATCGTTATTTTAATTGGAAATAAATCCCATTATGTCAAATGTTATATATTATAAATATATAAATTTTTAGGGTGTTTTGTCTAAGTCTTACTTTCTTAATTAGTGGAAAAAAATTCACACATAATTAAGTTATAAAAATTTTCATTAAGGGTATATTTGGTTAGGAGGTAAAAATAGGTTGTAAATTTTAATGGATGAATTTTATGTGTAAAATTACACATAAACCTCATTCATGGAAAATTTATAATTATTCTACAACAAACATACCTAATTGTCATATCTAATTAATTTGACCACTAATCCAACATAAAATGATGTATACACTAACATATTATGCACAAAATTAATTTACGTATTGTGTCTATGAAGCTCCATTATTTTAACTATTTATGCATAATTTTTTCATTTTCTTAGAACTATAATATAAAAGTAATAAAAATAGTCACCCTAATATTTCTGCACACACTAACATTTCTCTCCTCGTTAAATTCTATATAATTCTTTATTTTTTATTTATTTCCAATAATCATGTTACAATTCTATAATAAACTCAAACACAAAATTCAAAATTCTAGGCAATTCCAATTGTACTTCTATATTACAATTTCAATTTCAATATTCAAAAATGTATTTCATCAATTGCCCAAAAAAGTGTCACAAACATATAAGACAACCTATAAATGCATAAAACATGAGCATGTAGTAGGTACCAAGTTCTTTGTAATGTCTCCACTAAAAAACTGGAATTCCTCATAGGTAGAAGAATGCATAAGTGGCATAATCTTAAAATCATAAGTGGTTGGTGAAAAATTTAAAATTAAGAAATAATAATACAAAGATAAAAAGAGAAACCAAGAAAAGAATGGACTGTGTGATACTGTAATTGGTTGCAAACACATATCAACAAACTTGAAGCACTATAGCAGAGCACAAAAGGGCCTTGCACAGGTTGGAGAGGCATGCAAGGGAAAGGTACATAAATACCACCATGCATATAAGCAGCGAAAGGTTTCATCAGAATGCTTGGAAATGCAATTGTGGTGAAAGTTTGATTGTGTTAATAAAAAACGGTTTGATTGTGAAGAAGGGGAATACCATTTGAGAGAGAGAAATTGAAACCTCTCATAATAACTTCCACAGTTACTATAATTTTTTTTTATCAAAAAAAAAAAACTACCCATCATTCTTTTTAACTACCATTCTCTAACCTTTGTATCAAACAGAAATACAAATTTGTCCTCGTTGTGCAAATTAATAGAATGCATAAAAGACCAAAACACAATTAGAATACAATGGCATTTTAGGGATTCTAAATTTTGGACACCAAAAACAATTTAAGAGGGAAATTTCCTTTATATATTTAATAGATTAAATAGATAATAGATAATAGATGTATAGATGAAATGATTATTCGTTTGATATGGGGCTCTAATATTCTGCCTAGCATTTGAGTAAATAATAATTCTGAAATTCACCTACAAATTAAGTGCAAGATGGATTACTACTAATGATGAACATATTAATTGAACTCGTCGAAAATGATTTTTTTTTTTTACATTTTTTTATAATTACAACCAAAAAAACACATTCTAATGCACGCTATCTGTTTCTATTTTATTTTACCTAAACTAGAAAAGGTGAAGCGGTGTATACTTTAACGTATAAATAATATAGTCCAATGGAACCAGGATAACCACGATATAAATGCAAGTAGCGGAGAGGCGTGGCTTAATGGCTTACATTTACACCTCAAAATCTTGAAATATTTTTGTAATTATTTAGCACAATACACTATAATTATTTAGCATTTACTTAATTATTTACACATTTACACAATTCATCAAGCATCTATATTATATTTATTTAGCATTTACTTAATTATATTTTAATTTCGCTGGGCTGAAGCGCTAGCTTTGGCCGAAGAAATTTTCTTAAAAGCTCTTCAATTAGAACTCAGAGAGACATTAATTCAGACAATAAAAGAAAATCGGCATGGTGTGCCAACATGAACAAAAACAGTGGGCAATTGCCCAAAGCTGGCCCAACAGCACAGAAGTTGGAGAGAACGATGACAAATCTTTTGTTGGAGATGAATAATGACTTCAAAATCTGTAAAGGAAAAAGAATAAGAAGAAAATGAGCAAAATCTTCTACATATGCACGTGTAAACACGCCTCTATATATGCATTTGTAAACACACTTCCACAAAATTATTTGCACAATTAGAACTTGGCAGATGTCAACTGTATAATCCGAAAACAGGGATATGGTACTGAACCGAAAGGCTTTCTCAGATGACTAAAAACCACTGCAACCAAAATCATCAATGATAAGCAGAGGATGATAATTGGATAGAAACACCTGGTTCATACGACGACAGCCATATCAAAGACTTGGAGGAGAGTATGTTTGTGAGTTTGGATTTTTGAGAAAGGAAAGGAAAGAGGAGAATTCGCACTATAATTTTATACTATAAATCTTCCTCTCCCTCCCTTTCCTTCTAAAATCCAAACTCAAAACATTAATGTTAAAAGACCAGTAGAAAGAGGAAGATAATTTACAATATATGTAAATTGCGAAAAATATATGGATTAACAGGATATAATGTATTATATATATATATATATATATATATATATCATGAAAATAAGCACATATAATTTTCTTAGAATGGTAATCTACTCTTCATAGGAGAGCGAACTTGTCAAAACTGAACGCTCATTCCCTGTTATAAATCTTGATCTCCTTGTACGCATCACTATACAAAGAACCCGAGGCAGAAAAAATTAATCCAGTTGCGATTCACAGTCAATGGCAGAGTGATCACCAGATTTTTCTTCCCAATATAGATCAGATGATGTGAGGTTCCATTAATTGATCTTGAGCTTTCAATATCTTTTGCAAGGCATCATGACATCTGCAAAGTCGAGCATTTGACCAAAAGAAGTGTCAAAATTTCCTCAAGAATTGATCAATCTCTTAGGAATAGGAATGATGAAAGGACCAGATGGTAACTTGCCATACCTCCAAGGGAGATGATCAAGGAACATGGAAGGTGAAACAATAATATCTCTGAAGCTCTTTCTGTTTGCTATGTAAGCTCTATAACATTTTCCCGTCCCCTGCATTCTCCACGATTTATTAATAGCAGTTTGAGGCCGATTCTGTTCTGGTACAATATGAATTACAAGTCCTGGCAGATACATCTCTGGCGGATCACTAGCGGACTGATTTTCAGAATTTGGAACAGTATCTATGAACTGAGCCACTGGATCATTAATTGAACGTACATCTGTTGCAAAAGGATTTGTTAGTTCAGCATTATCAATTTCAACAATGTGGTCCCTTTCCCTAGTGTCAGCCCAGAGTGAAAATTCTCCACGCTCATTCTTGCCTGTTATATAACAGAATACAGTTAGCTAAACGATATAAAGTATCATCATGCAATAATAAAATCATTTGCAACCTTCACTACCAAATGGATTTGCGTATTCACCATGGTCAGCTGTAACACGATCCCTTTTAATAGTCTCAGTCCAGAGTGGTTTGTCTTGAATCTCCTGTTCCTTGCTACCTGCTACAACAGGGAGAATCTCGTTAGAAAAAGTACCTTCACCTACCTCGTCTGATCAATCATGAAAGTAACGCACATTATTTCCATCACTCATTGTAGTAACAAAAATATGCAGTCTCCAACATGCCTACATTCTTATAAAAGAGGAGAAACCTTTTTTGTCTGTCTCACACTGGATTCTATAGATTTCATGGTTTAGATCTTCCTGAACAATGGCCCCTGAATAATAATCAGATTCATCCGCTGCCTCAGATTTATTTCTCTGATAGTTGCTTATATATAGACACCGACGGGCTAGTCTGAAAACCATGGCACTATCCGCTGTAGGATCTTGTGACAGTGATGTGATTGCAGCTGCCCTTAGCCTCATAACAGATCCAATTGAAAGACGAGATGAAAATTCATTTCCATATATAATACTGCATCATAAGAATGCAATCAATCAACAAAGAAACTGAAAATGCTACCAAAAGGGAACCAACCACTGTCAAACTAGTGGAATAACTTTACAAGTACAATTACCTCGTTACAAATTCTGAGCATGCATTTGCCACAACTAAATCCAGACATGGGAGTGGCCCATATGAGTAAACATGCAGGTTAGGGTAGCGATTATACAGCTGTGGAAAAGCTCAGCAATTTATTTAAGAATGGAATCAAATGCTTAGAAGATAATGTAGCATGTCAAGAAAAATATGACAGGACAAATATTAGCAAAACAGAAAAAACAGTAAAATAATGCACTGATATTGAAATTGTCACATGGCAAAAGACCACTTCAACATAAAAGAGTTTGATAACTGTATAATTTTGAGTGATAAAGCACTCAATTTGTATGAAAAGTATTTTGATTTTAAGTGATGAAAGTATATTAAAGGATATTGTTTACATAAGTTTTGTTAATGGAATTTGGATCCTCTAAAGTGAGGATGCCACTTTAGAGAGTAGAGTGAGAAGTTTCACCCTTAGATCAATAGAATGAAAATGACTCCGCTTCCAAACTTATAGATCCAAAGGTAAAATTCCCCTACTTTACTATTTAAAGTGAGATCCTTACTTTAGAAGATCCTTATTCTTGTTCCTATATGCCCCTATTAGAGTAAAAAAAAAGATACTATTAAATGAAAACTACAACCATTTATTATTTTGAAAATCTAAAACGCATTAAATGCTTTCATCCTTAAGTTAATAAATGTTATTAAGGGCACATGTTAATAAAGCCCTATTTCCATTAATGAAACACAATTTCAACTACTTTGTAACTACCCATATAATATTCCCTCCATTCCACTATCAAAAACCAAATAACACACATATTAAGTAAAAAAAAATCTTAGCAACTGTATAAAAGTATATGAATTTACAAAACTATCCTATAATCATTATCACTCATCTTGGTAAATGCGTTGATTACTTAACTAACACATTCATATTAAGGGTATAAATGAAAGAAAAAAAATCCATACTACCTAGATATTATAAATGGACACATTTTCTGAAATATAAAAAAGTAAAAAAAATGACAGTTATTTTAAAATGGAGGAAGTAACAACAAAGCTTTGTTCCACTCCGGTCGGCTAAAGATTCACTAAATCTTCAAAGAGGTACTTATTGTGTAGAAGTATTAAACAAGGTCCCTATGCTTGTAAAAATTTGTTCAAAATTGTGTTTCAACTATAGCTAGTTCTTAATACAATCAAGTTTATATCTACAGGAAAAGCAAAATTATAAAGCAAGATCACATCCTTTTGAAGGGAGAAATGCCATACTTGCAATCCAACCAATGCTGCTATGGAGCCCCAAAATGTCCAACTATGCGGACATTATATCCATAGCATTCACAACCAACTCTGAGTAATTTAGAAAGAAGCCCATAGGATTCAGGATCTGCATTTCCATTTAAAAAGCAATGTCATAAAAAATGGAGTTGATTTTATGTACGAAAGTCAAATGTTTTCAAATTAAATAAAATTACAACTTTATTTTGGTTGTTGAATCATCCATATATTAAAGGAATAATATTTTACCTCGTTGCATAACCATTCTATGGAGCCAATTTCACTCTCACAATAGCCAAAGTGTTTCTCATAAAAAGCAGGAAAGAGGATGAAAAACTAAATAGATAATATAAACTTTCTAGAACAAAGAACCATGAGTTTAAAGAACCTGAAGCATTCTTTACCATGCTCATCAGGATTTCCTTCAATCTGCATAAAAAGCTCCCGTGCAGCCTCCACTATACCTGAATGCCCATAATGGGGAAAGATGAAGTCACACTTTTCTTTATATCAGAATGAATGTGACTACTGCTGCAAACAGGAACATGAACATTGAAGTGAGGAACCAAGATAGTGTCTGAAGATGTAAAATATATATATGTGTGTGTGTGCAGTTTGGGGCAAATAATCCATTATGCATTTGAAATGAAACTGAGTGCCATATAGAAGATAAGCTACAGAGCTTCCAGTGGCATTTTCTGTAGAACTAAATAGGGAAGTCCTTCAGCATTGTGTAAGGCTTAAAAAACATATTTGATAGTACTGCAGCATAACATCATAAATCAGATTCTGAGTTATGTGAGAACTGCAAACTCATTTGAAAACCATATTTCTGATATGACTACAATACCAGAGTATACACAATTGTCTGTTTCTTTCAGATGACAGAATCAGTAGTCCTAAATTTTAAAGATTATTGATTTTGTGTGATAGTTCACTCTTCAGGTGCTCCCCAAAATCACAAGTGAATCCCTAGGAGGGAGCTTCTTCCCCAATCTATGAATCGCATACAAAATGAATTCAGCAACTACCAAAACAGTATTTCATCTATTTATACTAAACTAACTAACGGTTCTAACTGACAGCTGCTCATTTGTTGTTTTTCAGCATTTCTCCTAAAATAGACCCTTGTATCTTGGGTCCCTAACAATAAACTCACCTAAAAGTGAAGGAAACTTTGCCTGCAACGAGCTTAATAGTTCCCAGGAGTTGTCATGTGTTGGGAGGCTTTCCATTGCACCAGGACTTCTACCTCACCTTCAGCTGTGTGACATCTCTGCAGAATTTGGTCTGGTTCTACCTCCAATATCCCCTCCTTCGTTAAACCTTGAGGTAATTCTGCACCTGGTGATTGGGTGGGACAGCAGCTTTAAGGCGGCTGATGTGAAAACAGGGTGAAGTTTGCAGGTGGCTGGAGTGCTAACCAATAAGCGACTGGGCTTTTCTCTAGCACTTGGAATGGCCCATAGAACCGGGGCTGAGCTTTTCATTAGGGCGTTCATGCCAGAGATCTCATGCGATAGGGCTGATGCTTTAGGAAAGCCCATTCACCTACCTGGAAACAAAGTTCTTCTTTTCTTGTCAGCAAAGTACTTCATTCTCTCTTGTGCCAAGTTTAAATTGGCTTTTAATTCAGCCAAAATTTCATCACGTGTAGCCATAAGAGACTGAACCTCCTCTACCTTAGAAGGGTATGTATTACCCTTGAAAAAACATAAAGTGCCTGGAAGGGGGTCATTGCCAGTATTCTGCCCATGAAAGCCAATCAGCCCACATTCCTGACAAAACAGCGGAGGTATGTTTCTAGGAACGATTTGTCACTTCCGTTTACCATCCGTTTATGATAGGAGGTGCTATTTCAGCTTTGTGCCAGCAGCTCGGAACAATTCTGACCAAAAGCTGCTCAAGAATAAGGGTGTAATAGCGGCTGGAACCATGGAGTTTGACTACCTCCTTGAGATTTGGGCCACATCCTTTGCAAAAAGCAGTGGCATGAAATGAGCATATTTCGTGAGACGATCAGATGGAGTCTTTACCCTGGATTTTGGTAGCCCTGAAATGAAGTCCATTGATATCTCTGACCAAACCTAATTGGGATTGGTTGCATTCATGTTTGGCAGGAAGCTACATAATCTTTCACCTGCTGTCCCTCCAGTAGAAGGCTGTGGATAGCTTCTTGTATTCTGAAAAATCCAGAATGACCAACCACTGCCGAATCATGTACCTCAGCTAACAGAACAGGAATTTGGGATGAATTCTTAGGCAAAACAGCTCTTCCCCTGGGAATTCAGTACTCCTTGCTGCAGGTGCCGAATAATGAGCTGGAAACTTCGGCTTGGATACATATCCACTGAAATGGCATGGAACATCATTTGTAACGCATCAGCAGCCTTGTTCTCAAGTATTGTATTTCAAAATCCAAGCCCATGAGTTTGGATGGGTCATCCCCAAGTTTGATCAGAAACTTAAATGATAATGAAATGTCTCCCAAGGAGGTAATTTTTTGGACAGCTTGGCCATCAACTATAGATCGAACTTCTCCCTCTTGGACAACGCTTTCTGAGAAAGGCTATTGAGACAGTACAGCCCCCAAACCTTGGCTATCAGTTGGCTGTGAAAAATCTGGTACTGCTAAAATCGGAAGATCTCCATAGCCTGCTTCAGATTGTTAAAGGCTTGTTGTGCCTTATCACTCCAACTGAAACTGTCTTTCTTTGTTAAATCTGTCAGTGGTTTAGCGATAGTTCCATACCCTTGGACAAAGCGTCTATAATATCCAGTAAGGCCCAAAAATCCCCTCAAAGCTTTCACATCTTTAGGTATGATCTAAAACTCCCTTTGCTGACACAATATGACCAAGATACTCCACTTGGTGGACAACAAATTCACGTTCAAAACCAACTGATGCTGTATTAGTAAACTGAAGACAGCAGAAAGGTGTTGTGCAACCATACGAATTTCCGGGAAAAGGACATAGAATGTCATTCATTAGTGCTTGGCAACCCAAATGGCATTACGAGAAACTCATAATGTCCTTCATGCGTCGGAATGCAGTCTTTTCAATATCACCATCCGGATTTGGTGGTACCTTCAAGTCAAGCTTAGAGAAAATGGTGGCACCTAAAAAATCACCGCCTGGATTAGTGATCCAATTCAAAGCCCGATAGTCAACACAAAAACGCCAACTCCATCTACAAGAATAATTGGGCTCTAACACTCCTGATAATTCCAGAGCATTTTTGAACTAGTTCGATTTCATTTTTGCAATTGGGAAGCCTCAAGGCTATAGCATGATCATTATGGGGGAAACTGATCAAAAACTGATGGGGACTAGAACCTTGAATGCTCAGAATGCAATACTTGGACAAATCCCAACATTCCCTCTAATTCTTTAGTGCTGATCTCAAAGCCAACCCACTGGACATAGCTGAATTGCAAGATCCCTAGGTTTATTTTGATGGATTTACCAAAGTCTATGTGTTTCCCCAATGTATCCAACCATGCCAATCCTATTTTGAATCATCCAGGTGCTGTGTCATGTGAATAGTAAGGGCATTTACCAGTCATGGCCACATGTACTACAAAATGTGAATCCATTTGCTTTCTTGAAGTCTCCACAGAGAATGAGGACGCACAATGTCTGTGAAAATGAGAGGACACATGTAAGCCCAAGCTCATCCTGAGCATCATGCCAATCTCCTTCACTATCTTTCTTCAACAATCATCAATTTCAGACTTTTGGTGGAATGTAATCATCACAAAAGAAACAAAGCCCTGAGGAACTATTAATTGCTCAACATGGATTGATTTTCCTTAACACTGAATTCACCCAAGGCTTTGGTGTGGATTATGCAACAATCTATATTTCTACTAACTTAGTCATCGCATCATCTAAGGATTCAATGAAATGTAATTTTAGGAGGGAAGAATCAAATAGTGTTCAGGAGGGCTTGAATACAACTTTGACATCTTAAAAGAGGATTCTATGCTAGCTTTGGTTGAAAAGGTTTGATGACCGAAACACCACCATGAATTATAATTCTCCCACCAACGGAAGGGATGATGCCTTGCCTTCCATTCTGGCAACAACCATAACATAACTGAAATCTAGATCGTAAGGTGGAAGAAGCCCATATTCGGCAATTTCCATCCATTAATAAATATCGTTTCCAAGACCAAAGGTTTTTTACTGCAGTTCTATGTTTTCAAGATGAGATTCGCTTAAACCTCGCCATGAAACGTACAAAAAATGGTGGTTAAATTGCCTGAGTTTCTTCATTATTGATTTGCCTGCTGAATTTTCCATTTTTGGCAATGGAAGCTCAAAATTCGATTCACAAGGAATCTGATTCCAGTGATAGGCAGAATTTAAGTAGTAGATTATATTGATATGCTCCTGGTAAATCACCAAGGAGAAGGAGAACCCTAGGAGGAAGCTTCTCCCAGATATGAATCGCATACAAAATGAATTCAGCAACTACCAAAACAGTTATTTCATCTATTTATACTAAACTAACTGACGACTTTTCTTGTTCTAGATGATCATTTGTTGTTATTTCTCTAGTCTGTTTCTCCTAAAATAGACCCTTGTATTTTAAAGATTATTGATTTTGTGTTTGTTTAATGTTCACTCATTCAGAACTGTGTACTGACAAGAAAAAGTTCTCAAAATTGGGCATTTTCCTGGTCTCCAAATATTATTCTTAGTCCTGCCATGAGCTGTCCACAGTATCCCTTCATTCTGAGGGGAAGAAACTGATAAATCAATCATGTTGTCATCAAAAGTAGTAACAAAGAAGGCATCTCTCAACTAAAACAATATTTCTTCGATCACTTCCAGAGAAAAGGCTTGAGCAAAGTCTAATATTGGACTACAGCTACACTGTCTATGTAAATAGACTTCTGATTTGTGGGTTTTCTGTCACTCACTCATCTCTACAATTCTGAATTCCAATGAAAATATCATATGCAATTTTCTGTTGGCAATGTCAATTGCAACTCCAAATGAAACTAGCTCTACAGTTAATAGACAGAGGAGTTCCAGCAAGTGTTGGAATAAACCTAGGGCAATTAATATTATACTGTAGCATCCCCCTCCCCTTTTTCTCCAATGAAAACCTGCGTGAGACATAGATTTAATGCATTGTATTGTCAGGAATGCATGTATTAGTATACACATGCACAAATAGGCTGTACTAAGTATGTGTGTGAAAATGAGTTACAAGTCATGTGAATTTTATAGAAGAATTTATTGAGAATTCTTGTGCAAATTTTCTCTTCCACCATTGAGCTCTATATCTGCTTGTGCATGTGTTCAGGGGATGAGAAATAGGAGAATGAAAAATACTTTATCAAACCAGCCAAGTCTTTTGCAGAAAGGGTGCATTCCTTGCATAACCCATCGGTTATCAAGTCCTCAGGGTTTCAGTTCCACGTATAGCAATTACTATAGATTGCAGATGATGCAGAACCACAATAAAGTATGCAGCTTCACACTTGATCTGGCATGAGTATCGTAAAAAAAAAACAAGACATCTATGAATATAGACTCTGCCAGTATAAACAGAAGTGTTGACAACGAATTATACAAATTGAGTATATTTTCATCTCAAGTTGGATAGCTCCAAGTTCCCCACATTTAAATTGAAAGACTTGCAATCATTTGATGTACGCTGATGATTACTCAAAATGAGAAACAGTGGCAGTAAGTCAGTTTGCATTATATAGCAAATTAGCATCTTGAATAAACTAAAATCTGCACAAGTTCCAGCGTAATTCTAAACTGTTTAGTTCACTTATAACGTTCATATTTATTAAATTAGAAAATTAAAAACAAAAATACAATTTTCTAGGAAACAGAATATTCTAGAAATGAGATATGTGACTAGCCTAACAAGCAAGCTATCTTGCATTAAGGCAGCAGAAAAATGATAAAGTCCATACTGTAGAGCCACTCTTGATTAGATTTATATGTAAAAACTTATAGATAAGTAGTCATTTCTTCGTAAAGAACTATTGTTAGATACTTAGATATTCAGATGGAAGGAAGATGAATCACAAAAATAAAAAGGGAATACAGTGTATCCTTATTAGCAAAAAATACAAATGGACATCACTACATAGGCTGTCCAAACCCTTTGAATATCTATTAAGGAGATACCCTAAAATAGGGCTAGGGTATAAGACAAAAAAGAAGCTATAATTTGCTCAATGCTGTAATGCCATCCCTTCCTTCATTTTAACAAAGTGCCTGAAGCTAAACAAAATAAATCACTGTTGTCAATATGTCAGCTAGTGAAAGATTTCTTTTGTTTTTCTGGTGTTTGGTTAATTATTGATGATGGGCTTCCTTAGACAAATATAGTTCAAACATGATGATAGAAACATCTTTTCAGCATTATGTTATCTATAATTACTAAAGTAGACCTTGCCAAACATAGGGTCCCTATCATCCCTTTTCATTATTGAAAAACCTAGCAAGCTTCCTGATTGAATATCATTCTTTTGCATCTGTATGATAAGCCTGTTTCTCCACTCTCCTATGACCAAAGCATCTCATGTGGGGCACACATGGACAGTTAAATTCCCTAACCTGGTTGACTCGCCCATGTCTGAGCACTTCGGGAGGCAAATTAACATACTTCAAGAATGCCGCCGCATGACCTCGCCACCAGTTATCACCATCCAATACAGGCCGTCTAATAAGATGAATAGGAAGATAAATTCACATTATAGAAAATGGATGAGGCTAAAAGAAATAAGAAGTTCATCAAAGTAATCTATACTAGACTATGCCAAGACAACAACTACAAAAGAATCTTTCTTAAGAAACTGAAGGGAAAAAAAATGGAGGACCAATCAAACTAGAGAAACACAAAAATAAATTAGAGCCCTCCAATGATGATGTATACCTGAGATACGTAATATACTTTTTTGCAGTTCACAGCTCATTTCTAAGTTATGAAGAACAAGTATGAAGTATCAAGACCACCCAAACCCAAAAGGTTTAATTTTCAACCAATAACCGGTGAATTACAAAGTTATAAAGAATTCAGTTATATACACCATAAAATTGAATATCCAACAAAATACCACCTATTGCGCGACCATGGAGACAAAATCCCTTGTCTGTGGAGCCATGCACAAGGAAATATGAAAGGATTTCGTCCAAAATCAAGCAACGGACCCTGCATCATCGAGTACAGGATAAATGTTCAAACCAATTTAGTAAGAATAAAACATTAGCCTGGAATAAGTTCTTAATATCAATACTGTGTATGCAGCTTCAGCAAATTTATGCAGAGCTGCAGCCTCCCTAATTTGCATCTCTGGTGCTGCAGTGGATCCTTCATAGGATTCCAAAGATTTTTCTTGACTTTGAAGTAGAGCCAAACCTAAACAACAAAATTTAACATCATACGCCACAAAGAGGTAACATGAAGCTTAAGTTAAATTGGGTTGAGCTACTTTCCTAATGAATAAATGGTGCAGTCATCATTAGCATAATGTTAGGACCCCAAATAATATGATTTTACCTTATGACAAGGTTTATAAGAGAAGGAATAAAAAGGGAATTGGTGACAAGGGTAAAAGCATGTGATCATGAAAGGGAGGAGGGTGTGTAACTAACTTTGCCTAGCTGGCACAGTTAGTGGGGGGGGGTGAACGCTTTGTGTTTCTGTTAGAGGAAGGAGGTTGGGGGAAAATATAGGGGGAGTGGGAGGATGCTGAGGGGCATTCAGAAAGTGGAAATAGACTAGAACCAGGAGAGCGCTAGGTCTCTCAATACTAGCCATTACACACTTTTCTTGTTCTTTTCTTACTAAAATAACACAGATTACAGCAAGGAGGAATAATACTACACTGGTATTATTCTTTCTGAGTTATTCCTTTCAGTTCTTGCAGTGTTTTGTTTCCTGACCAGTTTTACAACTGGTATCAGAGCTCTCGATCTTGGGAGCTCTGTGCATGTAACCACGCGAGCTGCAATGGAGGCTAGGCTAGGAGACATGGAGTGAAGGTTGACAGAAATGCATGAGGAGAACGTGCGAGCAATGACGGCTTTGACTCGTCAGAGAGCAGTTGAGGCGAGATCGGAGCTCAAGTGGGTCGCGGAGCCAAAGGAGTGACCGTGACGTCGGAATCCTCATCGCGGCGAAGGGATGAGCGATGCCATGAACCAGAGGAGAGCGACGACTCGTCTTCGCAACAAGCGGGTTCGCGCGAAGAGCGATGACGAAGATGATTCCTCCGAGTTAGAGGCACGGGAACGACGCCGAGACGGATGGAGGGAGTCGGAGGATGGATCTTCCCATTTTTTTTGGCAAGGATGCTTATGGGTGGCTCGTGAGAGCTGAAAGATACTTATGTGTAGCACAAATCAGCTTGCGAGACAGGCTCGATTTGGTACTAGTGGCTATGGAGGGCGAAGCGCGACTTGGTATGAGTGGTGGGAGGAACAACGAGTTCCCTCCTGCGAAGATTCAAAGAGGATTTACTCCGCGATTCCAACCAGGGGAAGCTCAGAACCCCATGGGGCCGTTGCTAGACAAACGGGCTTCATCATGCAATACTAGAGGGAGTTCAAATTGGTGGCACGCCAAGAAGAATCTAGATCCAAAGATCCTCATGTGCATCTTCTAAACGGACTCAAGAAGGAGATAAGGGCCGAGATGACGGTGGAATTTCAGAACTCTCACGGCAATGATGGATCGAGCACTGGAATTAGAGCAAAGGAATTTAGCTTGGGTTGAAGCTGGAGTACACCCTAGAGGTAGGGTGCAGGTGGGGCCTCAAGGACCCAGGTCCACTTCGGGATTCTTTTCAGTTAGGCCCAATGTTGGACACCATCAAGGAAGCGGGCCAAAGAGTGAGGCTGGTCTAGAATTTTATAGACCACAAGTGGGGGAAGAAATATCTCTGGTGGGACCCGCGGAATGGAGTGAGTAGTGGTGCTAGGGGATCAGCTGAAGCGAGCCAGTGACCCACGAAGACTTTCTCATGAAGAATGGCAAGAAAGGCAAAGAAAGGGTTGTGCTTTAGGTGTGGAGACAAGTGGAATCCTGAGCATAGATGTCAACTCCGCCACCAACAATTCATCTTAATGGAGGAAGGAGCTGAAGGGAGAAGGAGGACGATGAGGCGACATCCCCATCGAAGAGGAACTAGGAAATGAAGTCAGGGAACTACAATTATCGTCCCTTAGCTACTGGGGATTAACTTCCAATAAGTCTCTCAAGTTGTGGGGGAGATTCAAGGGAAGCCAGTGGTGGTATTGATAGACTCAGGTGCCACTGCCAACTTTATCTCTACAAATGTGGCAGAAGTGCTACAATTACTAGTAGAAGCCGTGAATGGGTTCAAGGTAGAGGTGGGTAATGGAGCAATTGAGGAAGGATTTGGAGTTTGTAGGGAGTAGAGCTCAATGTGCAAGGTGTGAAAATTATCCAGAATTTTTTTGTGGTGAAGTTAGGCAAACCTGAAGTGGTGTTGGGGCTGATTGGTTAGAAAGTTTGGGAGATTTTACGGGTAATTTCAGAAACATGACATTAAGCTGGATGGAAAGAGGCAACGGGTGTTGATGAACGGTGATCCTAAGCTATGCAAGAGCAAGTCATCATGGAAGACAGCTTTGAAGGCTCTCAAGGCTGAAGGGGAAGGATATTTGGTGACACCTCTGCAATTGAAGACGGCAGTAAAGGGGAGCCAGAATTTTCAGAAGGGTCAAAAGACTATTGGCCAACTAGAAGAACTTTTCCAGTCTCCTTCAGGTTTGCCACCAACCCAGGAGCAAGACCATGCTATAGTACTGAAGGAAGGAGCTCCAATTCCTCACATTCGCCCTTACAGGTATCCCCATTACCAGAAAATTGAAATTGAAAAAATTATAGATGAGATGATGCAATCTGGATGGTAAGGCCTAGTACTAGCCCATTTTCGAGCCTAGTGATTTTAGTTAAGAAAAAAGATGGCGGATGGGGCCTTGAACCAGTGATTATAGGGCCTTGAACCAAATAACCATTCTCAATAAATTTCCTATCCTTGTGATTGATGAGTTATTAGATGAGCTGGGGGTGCAAAGGTTTTCTCTAAGTTGGACCTTAAGTCTTGGTTATCACCAGATTAGAATGAAGAGTGAGGACATCCCAAAAACTGCTTTTAGAACACATGAGGGGCGTTATGAGTTCCTTGTCATGCCTTTTGGACTCACTAATGCACCCTCAACCTTCCAAGCTTTGATGAATAAGGTGCTGAAACCTTTCTTGAGTTTAGTGTTCTTTAATGACATCTTAATATATAGCCCAGACCTTGAGATCCATCACATACACCTTCAGCAGATTTTTGAAGTATTGAAGGCTCATGAATTGTATGTCAACAAGAAGAAGTGCTGTTTTGAACAGTCCCAAGTTGAATATTTGGGGCATATCATTTCAAGTGAAGGTGTAGCAGCTGACCCTAAGAAGATTCAAGATATGGTAATTGGCCTAAACCCACTGATTTGAAGGGACTCAGGGATTTTTGGGGCTAAGAAGGGCAGCTTTAGTGGGGAGAGGGGCTCAAACGGCTTCGAGGAGTTGAAGAAAGCTATGACTTCCTTATCCGTCTTCGCTGTCCCCTCTTACCAAACCGTTTGTAATTGAAACGGATGCTTCCGATAAAGGAGTGGGAGCGATTTTGATGCAAGAGGGAAGGCCCCGCGTATATGAGTCAGGCTCTCTGAGCTCAAAATAATTCAATTTATGAGAGGGAACTAATGGCCATAGTGCTGGCTGTGCAAAAGTGGCGTCATTGTCTGGGACAACATTTTGTGGTACACACAGACCAGAAAAGTCTGAAATATTTACTGAATCAAAGGGCTGTGGGGGAAGATCAACAAAAATGGGTGACCAAACTTCTTGGGTATGATTTCGAGATCAAGTATAAGGCGGGAAGTGAGAATCGGGTGGCTGACGCACTCTCAGAAGCTACAATATTCAGCAATTTCAACTGTTAATGTTGCTGAATGGACAGAATTAGAAGATGAAGTTCAAGCAGATACCAGATTAAGGGGCATTATTCAAGATTTGCTGCAACAGGAGACTCCCATCCAAGGTTTACTTTAAGGAAGGGGAGGTTGTATTATAAAGGGAGGGTGGTAATTGCAAGGAATTCAGCCAAAATTCCGCAAATACTACAAGAATTCCATAATTCCAGCACTGGAGGTCATTCTGGTTTTTTTGCACGTACAAGAGGATTTCAGCTTTGTTATATTGGGAAGGTATGAAGGCACACATTCAGTAGTACATCAAGGAGTGTGATATTTGTCAGCGAAACAAACATCAAACTCTTTCACCGGCCGGGCTCTTGCAGCCACTTCCTATCCCCAGCAACACATGGACCGATGTCACCATGGATTTTATAGGAGGGCTGCCAAGGGCATTAGGAATGGACACAGTTACGGTGGTGGTCGATCGGATGACGAAATATGCTCATTTTTGCCCCCTATCTCACCCATTTACTGCAAAAGAGGTTGCTGCCAGCTTTGTCAAGGAAGTTGTTCGACTTCATGGGTTTCCAAGCACAATTGTCTCAGATTGGGACCGGGTTTTTATGAGTAATTTTTGGACAGATTTGCTTAGGATGGCTGGGACTAAATTGAAATATAGTTCTCGTCCATCCTCAAACCGATGGGCAAAGTGAAGCGGTCAACAAGTGTCTTGAAACTTATCTTCATTGCTTCACCGGTTCTAAACTGCGTCAGTGGCCTAAATGGCTTCCTTGGGCAGAATATTGGTACAATACTAATTACCATGGCGCCATTTGCATGACCCCCTTCAAGGCAGTCTATGGAAGGGAACCCCCTGCTCTTTTGAGGGTGATAAAGAATCAACAGTGGAGGAAGTTCAGGTTCTCATGGAGGAAAGAAATCAGATGTTGGATGAGTTGAAATTCCAGCTAGAAAGAGCTCAAAACAGAATGAAGACATATGCTGACTTGAAAAGAAGAGATGTAGAATATGCAGTGGGAGACAAAGTCTACTTAAAGTTGCAACCCTATAGGCTCAAGACCTTGGCAAAAAGGATAAACCAGAAATTGAGTCCCAGATATTATGGTCCTTATGATATTGTAGAGAAAATAGGTCCTGTTGCTTATAAGCTGAAGCTTCCAGCTGATTCCAGAGTGCACCCTGTTTTCCACATTTCTTTGCTTAAGAAATGTGTCTCTCAAGATTTAAAAACCCAACCACTTCCAGCTGCCCTCTCAGAGGACTGGGAACTCCAAGTGCAACCAGAAGATGCCCTGGCAGTTCGCACAAATTCAGAAGGACAGATGGAAATATTGATTAAGTGGCAAGCCCTACCTGACTTTGAGAACTCTTGGGAGCTGGCTGCAGAAATTCAGCGGCTGTTTCCTACTTTCCACCTTGAGGACAAGGTGGATTTTGAAGGGGGGAGGGGGTGTTGTTAGGACCCCAAATAATATGATTTTACCTTATGACAAGGTTTATAAGAGAAGGAATAAAAAGGGAATTGGTGACATGGGGAAAGCATGTGATCATGAAAGGGAGGGGGTGTGTAACTAACTTTGCCTAGCTGGCACAGTTAGTGGGGGGAGGGGTGAACGCTTTGTGTTTCTGTTAGAGGAAGGAGGTTGGGGGAAAATATAGGGGGAGTGGGAGGATGCTGAGGGGGGCATTCAGAAAGTGGGAAATAGACTAGAACCAGGAGAGCGCTAGGTTTTCGAATACTTAGCCATTACACACTTTTCTTGTTCTTTTCTTACTGCTAAAATAACACAGGTTACAGCAAGGAGGAATAATACTACACTGGTATTATTCTTTCTGAGTTATTCCTTTCAGTTCTTGCAGTTGTTTTGTTTTACTGATACCAGTTCTTACACATAATAATATCCAAAGTCATCCATCAAAGAACATCGTAATAATAAACATTGAAGAACATCAGCACAAAAATGGAAGACAGCTTATATATTGATAAGGGTATACTACCATGCTCATCAAATACATTGACAAAAATGGAGGAAAATCAATAAATCACTAAACAAATGAGCGGCCTTGCCAACCCGTCTTGCCTGAAAACCGAAAATTTATAATAAGACGTGGTTGTTGGTTGTTGTGATATATTCTGTTGTATTTTGCTGCTTTGATCGAATGGTGATATTAACTTATGCCCACCTTATTTAACATGGCTAGTTAGCTACCCAGAATCCACCCCCCAACTGCAAAAACCATCGATCAGCACACTTGCCAAGAGTAAAAATTTGGTGTATGACATGTACCAACCAGAGAACGCCAACATGTTACGGAGTAAAATTTGAACAAACCTGCCAAGAGTTCCATATGGCCAGTTCCTGAAGCACGATAAGCAACAAGATCACCTAATAACCGTGCAACTGAATAGACTTCATCTTCTTCCAATGCACTCCTGCAGAAGTGATTAAAGGAGCAGAGATCAGAGTTAAAACGTAGTGGGGGGTTTTATAAGTAAATCAAAGGTCAGGTGTATACAAGTATTTGACCCGGCCCAGACAACACAAGGTTTCGCGTATGCCATTATCAAAGACCTCCCTATAATGGCATTTCCAAGCACTATCTTGGGTTTCATAGAAAGATCTCCATCTTAGAACATCAGCACCTGCAAAAAACTGCACTACAGCGACAAAACACACCATGATGAGGAAGAAAGACAGCAATTTCTGCTTCCACCAGTCAGAGTTCCATTTCAACTCTGCATTGCAAGAATTGGAAGAGAGGAGTAGTGGCCATGTTTGAAGTAACTGAGGTCGTGACAGGGTAAGAAGCAATGTATAGTAATTAAGTAGAAGGAGGAAGGAAGGAACTCACCTACCTAAAACACAAGCATCATCGGAATGGGAATGGGAATGGGAGGGTTTGTAGAAATAGTCAGGAGACTTGAACAAAAGGTAACCAGCACAGAGAAGCTGCAGCAGTATCACCAAGAATGTACATCGACTCCACCGAAGCCACGTCTTGTAACTAACCTGTTAGTATTTCTTGCAAGACAGCGAAAAAGCGTCAATTCAATGCAAATATGCAATGCAATGCTGTGAGTGATGACTTGACTCAACTGAACTCAACTCATGAGGATAGGAAGGATTGATGAATGACGATGATGACTGACCCGTCGCTGGAGGCGGAGAAGGGAGTCGGGGTGGGAGGCGTTGTTGCTGTTGCTGTTGTCGTTGTGGTGGTGGTGGTCGGGAGAGTGGAGGATGAGGGAGGCAGCGGCTCGTTGGGCCCTGGCGGTCTGAAGCATGAGGAAGAGCCTGAGGAGGGCGGAGAGGGAGGGGGCGAGGAAGGGGGCAGGAAGCGGGGGTGGCAGAGGCGGGAGGTCTGCAACACGAGGAAGCCGCCCATGGAGAGGACCAGCACGTTGCACGCTCCCAACAACAGCATCACGCCTCTCACCTCTCTCACCCTCATCCTCATCCTCGTCCTCAGCTCAACTCAAATCAAATCAACAAAACAGATTCTCTGATTTGATTTCTTCTTCAAGGAACCTCCTCTCGCTCGCTCGCTCGCTCAATTAATTAACTATTTCCATTCAATATTGGATTGGATTGGATTGGATTGGATCGGATTTTGGGCTCTGCCCTCTGCCCTCTGCCCTCTGCGAATGCGAAATTGCTGCAGTCCACGGTTGGTTGGTTGGTTGATATCATCCATCATCATAAATCCTGCCCGTCTCCCTCTCTCTCCTCTCCTGCTCTCCACGTTGGATTATTCACTTGCCACTTATTGCTTGCCACATAATCAGTCCGTCCAAAACAGAAACACATGAAAATACAAGAGACTTGGCCCCATTTAAATAAAATAAGGTTGGTGAGTTTCAGCCCAACCCACTTTTCATTCACAAAGCCTATCGGATCGTATTTCCACCCTGGACACAAAAGAGCGGCGTTAAGCAAAGCATGCTCCATTCTCCGCCGGCGCAGGAGCAGGTGCGGCCGTGAGTGGCAGGGTCAGTGGCTGATTAGGGAATTGCTTAAGTGGAGTGCCCTCGCTTCCTTCCTCCTTATCATCTCTTCTCTCTCTCTCTCTCTCTCTCTCTCTCTCTCTCTATATATATATATATATATATAGGTAGCTAGGTTAGATGATTGATGCGGTTGCAATTTCTAATGTCGCAATGAATGAATGAATGATTGATTATAACAAAAACATAGATGGCGAGCAGAGGACGAGGAGGAGGAGGATGGCGTGGGCGAGGGCGAGGAGGAGGAGGAGGACGTGGAGGGCGAGGAGGAGGAGGGGGATATCCCTATGCCATTCAACTCCCTTTTGATCTCTTTCCTGATGTATCTCTCTCTCTCTCTCACGCTCACTTTCTTCCTTCCCTTTTTTTCCCTCTTATTATTATTGTTATTCACTCACTAACTCCCTTATCAATCATTAGTTCATTACTCACTCACTCCCTAACCCTCAATCTATCCTCATGTAATGTAATGTAATGTATTGTATTGTTTCGTGGTGCTGCAGCTGAAGCTGCATGGTGCTGAGTTGCCCCGTGTTAACCTCAGTGATCTTCGTGAAGATAAGCATATGAATAGCTTGCTTATGAACAGTTCCAAGCTTCACCATTATTGGAAAGCCTCTCCTTATCTTCTCGAGGAGGAGGAGCAAACCACTCTCTTAAAAAGTAACCATCCCATTCTATTCTATTCTCTTCTTGTGTTTAACTTCACTCATTCAAGTCTGTTCAATTCATCCTCTCTTCTTGGCCTCTTGTCAGACGGCAAAAGGATGCATATACAAAGGTTTTCTGACAAGAACAAGACCACCTTCACTCGTGATTCTCTCTCACAGATCCTAGTCTACAGTTCTTTCCCTAAGGAGCTGGTTAAAGGTTTGAATCATGGATACTCTGTCTGCTTTTCATCATGCATTTTGGGTTCCTCTTAGTTCACCAATTCTTTCTTACCTTTATTTCGCATTTTTCAGGTGCATCATGGCGGAATCCAAGCCGGAAAAATTTCGATGGAACCCCGAGTCAGGTTTGATCATTTCACATGGCATGCCTGTCTCTTTTGTTTCATATCCTCAGTTACTGGTCTTCAGCTAACCTCAAACTTATTTAGTGTTTGACAATCATGGGAAAATTAATCCCTCTCTCTTTGAAGAACTACTTGAAATTTTCACTACTTAAGAATTGCATATATGCTGTGCTGCTGAGCCCTGAGTAGTATATGTACATGTGGTTTCACCATTCCAGATTATAAATTGTATAAATGTTTGATGGCTTCTGCTGCTGAAACTCTTTAATATTGTATTGAAATTTGAAACATTTTGTGGAACTTGCACGTGATATTATCCATGTTTATGAATGGGATCCTACTTTGAATAATCACAAAGCCTTCAGATTTTTCTTCGTACTGATTAACATGTTTGTGTGATAGAGATTAAGAGACTTGATGACCTTGAACAGCTAGAAAAAAAGAACCAGGTAGAGCACCTATGCTTACACTTCTTGCGTATATATTTCATCTTCACAATTCATTCATTTATGGATTCCATATTTAATTGGCATTAAGCTACTAAGTTAATGGGTGGGGCTGTACTGGACTTTCTGACTTCTTTTAAGTCCTTCTGTGGCACTTGGAATGGGAGGTCAATTGTAATTAGACCTTGGAATTGGAATTAGAATTGGAACCTACAATTCCAAAGTTCAGAAAGGAATACCTTCTAAAATTAGAATTCTATTCCTGGTAACATTTTCAAGGAATTGATATTGATATATAAGTACATAACTAAATAAAGCTTCCCTCAGTTCTGAATCTTGATCCTAAGAACTATAACTAAAAGAAGGAAAAAATCAACTAAGGTAAAGCCTCTGACCCACACTTATATAGTGTAATAAGTTACAATTGCCTCCATTTGGTTCTCTGATGACCATCTCGGCTGCCATCACTATTGTCACCACTATTGCCACACCCCATCATCGCCATTTCGCCACTACTGCCACCGCCTTTGCTACTCTATGCAACACCATCATCATTGTTATTGCCAGTGCTGGTCGGTCCTATTATTGCCTCCATCACTGTTGCCACCAATGTTGTGTCATTACAGCTGCCACCCCACTATCATTGCCACTTCCCTCCACCAAAGCCATTGCTGCAACTATCCACTAGCTCCATGCCATCATCACTAGATCATCAGTAAAATCCATGGAGCATTGAACCCTAGATCATTAGTTTTGGGAGTAAAACTGCTTTTTGTCCAAGAGGGTATTATATTTTCCTTTTCAACTCTGTTGGATGGCTAACCGACTTGTCCAGTGAAATCCTATGTTGATTATTCTTTCACTTGCAGAGCCGAGAGGATAAAGGTGAAAAGGAAGATAATGGAGAAAATGAAGATGAAGATGAAAATGTAGAAGATGAAGAGGATGAAGAAGATTTTGGTGATGATGATTATATTCAGGTTCCACTGTAACCTCAACTTTGATGTTCAATTCTGCCATTCTCAGACTCAAGTTGGTTCTCTCCATGATTAAATAATAATTCATTGCATTATCCAGAGATTATCCATTTTGAAATTGAAGACAGATTTAAAAAAAGGGGTTAAAAATAAGCCAGCATCAACTGTGAAATGCTATTATTTATGGTTTTTCATGTTCTCATTGAAACTTTTGTTGATTAAACTGTATCAAGTGGTTTTTGGAACACGACCTTTGAAATTTGAAATAAGATATGCTGAGAATGCCTATGAAATTGATAATGGTAGCAAGTTTCTTAGCAGTCTTTCCCCTCCTTTTTGTATTGTCTGACATAAATAGCCTTGCCAAGTTGGGCTTTCTGATGATGCATGGTGCTGCAACTCCAACTGTTGATTCATTAGCTCTTTGCTCTATTGAAAATTAGCAAATGAAAATTTTTCTTTTTATTTTTTTATTTTTGGTTTGGTCTGTGCATTGTGAGGTATCTTTGAAATATTTTTTGGGTGTACGGTCTCTTTGATATTTTAGAGGTGGATTCTATATGAAATTTGACTTTAATTCAATTGCTAAACACATTAAGCTCTCCCATGACAGTAGTTTGAAGAGTTATTTCATTATTTTTACTTTCTTTTTTGGTTGAGGGTGTGGTATTATTTTTTCATATGAAGCATATGTAGTTGCAAAGCCTTGTGTTTTGGTTTTCATGTTACACGACACAAGTGTCTAACTCAGTTACAATCTTGCAGAATGAATATTTTGATGATGATGAAGATGATTATAATGATGCGGATGATGGGGGAATGGTATTGTCACTTTAATGTTCCAATGCGTTTCATATTTTTCATTCATTTTAGTGATCTTGCGTGTTGAATTATAAATTCTCCTGCTCAGCCGCTGTCTGATACTCACATATTTTCATTGATTGCAGATGAAGCTATCTATTAAGATATCTATTTGGATAATGATTGTCTGCTTAACCTGTGACAACTTCTGCACTGCTACAACTTCGAAATTCCTATTGTATCTTGGCTTTCTCTTGCTTTTTGGCTATTACTTGGCTGCTATTTTTGTTTATTCAATTACATATCAGTTGAATTAGTTAATCTTAGTTGAATAGATGGTTTACGGAGCAGTTGAATTGGTTAATCTTAGTTGTGCTATTAGTTCTTTTGCTCCATTGAACTGGAACTACTGATTTGTTCTATTTACTCTTTCAATGCCTTTGGTGGGCAAATAAAAAAGAAATAAAGAAATAATTATTTTTGTTGGTATAAAAACGTTAGATGATGTGACCACCAATCGTACGATGTAATAGTGGAGTGTGCTGTGAGCCGAGGAGAGTGTAAATAACTAATTTACTTAGTTATTTGGAGATTGAATTTGTTTGGTATATTTAGATCATTCACTTATCACCCTTCTAAAATGTTCTTACATTAGTTATTCAATCATGTAGTGTCCTATAAGTAAAAGTGGTTAAATTTACACTCTCTATGTAAAAGGTAATACAAATGACATGAATTAATTGGATGACAATGTAAAAGTCAATATATTAATGAATGTCTAAGCAGTATATATATTCAAGAGTCTAAGTTTGATATACTCATTTTTCTGGAAAAGGATGAGGTGAGGTGTGCCGGGTGAGGTGAGGTAAGGACGCGAGTGGAGGGTCGGTTGTCGCTTTGCATCGCATTCGCATGGGTTCAATCTCCCTCTTGTTCTTGAAGAGAAGTGGAATCTTGGGGGCAATCTTCCAGTTTTAGATGTTGAATTGAATAATTAGGTTGAAATTTTTAATGAGTTGAATTGAATTTCATTAAAATTGACCATCAGAATTGAATTGAATTCCTGTTAAATGAAAGGAATTAATAATTGAATCAATTCTAGTTATGAAACATTTTTACTATTTTATCCTTCATTAATAGGTTAAAACATTATATTCAAGGAAAATGGATTTTCATTTGTTGAATTCAATGCAAATCATTTTCCATTTCAATTCCTTTTTTAATTTCAATTTCCATGAGAATTTTTTCACTGGTTACTTCTAAAGGATAACAATTCAATTTCTTAATAGAATTGAATTCAAATTTCCAAACACCCTGAAGTAGTCTAGTCATGTTGATGAAAGGCCCTGACCGAAACTAAATACAAGTCTCCTTCAAATGAAAGACAATCCAATCTTTCAAGATGGGAAGTAGCGCTCAAATTTACAATTTGACGAAACATATTTTGACACAAACGGCGAATGCAAATAATACCGCACCCACGTTTTTGTTGGTAATTACGAATGATCTGAGTCAGCTTCCAATCCGAATTTTAAGCATAAAATAAATATTTCCCGTCAGTAAAACTTTCACCAGTTATATATACGATATAGTTACGGACTGGTCTTACCTTTAATTTAACATTTCACGCTCTCAAATTACATTTATGTGGCGGATAGGTGATCGTGATTCATTTTTCTAGTCAAATAAGGTCATGAAAAATCATTTTGTTTCAAGCTTTTGATTACAACCACAAAAATAGCCTAGCATGGTGCAATCAATCAACTCATATTTTGATATGTTTACATACACTTTCATGAGTTTAATTTAATACAAAAATATTTTTTACACTGTTATCCAAGTCAATCATGAAATTTTAATAACTTTTTAAATAACAAATGTAAGAGTATAGAAATTAAACTCTACTTTCATTGGCTACAATCTACAGTCACAATTAAATACAACAAACATAAAAATAGAATAAAATATAACAAGCAGAATTTCATCCCTGTGAATTTCTAATCCAGTTGAGAATTGAGATACCATGAAAATTAATTATCAGGCAGGCGTACCCAAACAGGAAAAGAAATCAATCTCAACTTCGAAAGACAATTCTCAGCTCTCGCGGAAAAGGAATAGCCTTTGCTAGACACTAACCGATTGCAAACATACATTATGTACAATTGTAGAATTGATAATCTACAATCTTTCTATTCCTGCATTATTCACTTCAATAGGAAGGTACAAAATCGGTTTTCATTCTTTGCCGTCAAAACCTTTACTTCTATGCGCGCTGCCATAGAATCACGTAAAACAAACACTCGCTATGTGCTTGGCTTGCATCCACAAGTGCAATTCTCAAGTTCATTGTGAAGCTTCTGAAAGAGGGTGAGAAGATGATTTAATCAAGATCAGCAAGGGTATTAACAAGTAACTAATGTTTCAGTTTATGCTCTGCAAGGCTTATGCTTAAAGATCTGAAATTTTCATTATATTACAGATACCCAGTCAGCTTTACTAAAAGCTACATAACAAGAATAGAGAAATATACTTTAGATGCTCTCATAAGATGATATAGTTGTTAGCTCTATGCCCTTCGGTACTCATGTCTCGTATAACTCAATCTCCCAACATTGTGGGTCAATGTTATCTTCAATTTTAACTACATTTCTAATGCAATAACTGAAGTGACAAACAATGAATAGTACCAGAGCAACAACCACTTCTTGCAAAACAACAAAGTTTATATGAGGATATTACTGAAGTTGCTATTTAAAGCAGTTAATAAGTTCCAAAGGAAAAGCAAATGCTAAGTTACTTTTACACACCTGGACTTGACCTTGAAGACCTTTAATATGTTGAACGGCCAAATCAAGCATGTCCGCATAGCTTGTTTGCTACAATGACATTTGGAAACAAAAGTAAGCCACCTGTAATGTATACTTTACACAATGATCTGCCATAAAAGGTTTGTGGTGATCACATATGTTGTTTCATCCATTTCAATTATACACATCCATAGGAGAAATGCATTTCTACAATAATGCTTTCATTGCATGAGACATGCACCGACAATTAAGAGGTAATATCCAAAATATAAAATCATATATACAATATAAATTACACAAAACCTACTCTGTAATTACAAACTGACGTAAAAGTAAGTTTTCGGAAGTAAACCTTGTGAGACAGTTAATATAGCTGAAAACTGTGTTCAGGAAGTATGCCAATATATATTATTACTCTTTTTATTTTGTTTGCAATTTATGCTGCAAACTAGTATCCGATATGGCTCTATAGAAGTTAAATGTATTGTAATCGGTCTATGAATGAGATAAAGTGCATGCATAAAAACTACAAGAAGATTAAGTATTCACTGAAAATTTGAAATTCAACTGCCCAAGGAGGAAAGATGGATACTAAAGTGATGAATACTGTCTGTAAACAAATAGGACTTGGGTTTTCCAACTTTCATTGTACATCACTATTTATTTGCGAGGTACAGCCTTTGTTGAAGCTTTACTTTTAAACAAGGACTCATAAACATGCAGCGTAGTCTAAGAAGTGGATTGTAGTCTACTCCTTAAAACATTGCACCAATTATAGCTAAAGAATGTAGCGAGGAACAATAGCATGGCTAAGGAAGAAACTGTGATTACCTTATCCATATTGGGCACAAGTTCCTGTAATTTTTTGAGCTTCCCACTTATTCTAGTTCTTCTCTCCTGGAATAGATGAAAAATTGATAAATGCTGATAATGAATTTTGATTAGCAGAGAAGCAGAGAATAGAAAGCAAGCAAGCACACACATTTGTCTCACTCACATGAATAAGCTATATATCTCTATCAACACAACACATATGATAAACAAGGAAGTCCAGAAGAGACAGAACAAGCTAAATAGCAATGAAGGACGACAAGAAGAATGAAATCCTTTAGCTGATCGACTTTCTTTGATCATGGCAGTTGAGGGGGACAACTACAGTTGCATTCATCGTTAATTATTATTGGTTCGGTAAGTAAAAGGGAGGGAAGGAGGGGCTTATTTCTTTTCTTAAGCGAGCTGCGAGAGTAATGTTTTGATGATTATTGATTCGATCCCAGTATGCACATTGGTATTGATTGAAGTAACCATGAATAAGGGAGGCGGGCAGGTGAGGAAATGTTTGAAAGTACAGTACAAGTGAAGTGAGTGACTGACCCGTTCAGCAATGCTGCGAGGATGAGTGGCACAGCCTCGCTTGGCACGGATTTTACAAGGGACGGAATCTTCAGGAATATGCATTAGCTTGTCCATCGTTGCCATTTCCAGACTTGTTTGTGGCAGACCGAACTGAAGAGCAGGAGGACAGTGAATGAATGATACAAAAAAAGATTGCGAGAAAAAAACCAAACATAACAGTTGTTAGTTGAGTTACGTACCTGGGAGTCCAAGGCAGTGAGACAGTTGAGAATGTCTCCATCAATGTTTTTGGGGCGTTTGTTGGTGGAGAACACGATGGAGTTGGAGTTGGAGCTGTCCCACGGGTCCATTGCAAAGGAGGAGGAGGAGGAGGAGGGCCCATGCCCATAAGGGAGTCTATGGTCAGCAGCAGCACTCTCGCTCTCGCTCACCTCTGATATCTGAGTAAGAGACTCTTGCCCCGTGAAGCTCAGCTGAGACTTCAACCCTGCTACTCCATGCCCGTGCCCACTGTTACTCACAACATTAGAGCTGTAGCTGCTTCCGCTGCCCCTCGTGATCGTGAACCCAGCTGCACCGCCAACCCAACACACACAACATAACAATAACATAACATGAGTTTTGAAGGCCCTGGCCCGGCCGTGAAAATGTGGTGGTGGCGGAAGAACAGGGCCATTTCGTTAGAGTGAGTGAAACCCCAAGCCCAATGATGACAAAACAAAACAAAATCATATCAAGACAAGAATAACACTGAGTGAGGAATGATCCGACCCCAAAAATTATTCTATTTTATTTCTTTTTTTTTTTTTTTTGAGAGAGAGAGAGAGAGAGAGAAAGAAGAAAAAGAAGAGAAGAATGTTGTTTGGAGTACTAGTAATAAAGAGGCGATTGATTACGTTTTTGGAGTGGTAGGGGGCAGCCTGCGCCCACAGGAAATTATAAAAAGAAAGATTCAAAAAACGTACAATTGTTGTTGTTGTTGTTGTTGTCATGCAGATGGGCAGAGGTGGCGAGATGATTGAGGAAGACGGCGGGGGAGCTCCTCTGGCGGACCAACGAAGAAGATCCTCCTCCGCCCAAGGCCTCCTGGAACCCGTACGATCTCTGGAGCCCTCCCCCTCCCCCTCCCTTGTGGTGCTGCTCTTTGGGATCCGACGACGATGATGGGTTGTTGACTTTGCCCGGCGACTCGGAGGACTCCCCCGTGGCTGTAAAGTAGTGGCCACCGACACCGACAGCGAGAGGCCCCCCTTCCATCACGGCATCCACTGCCGTCCTCAGCAGAGAGCCCGGTGCCGAGCCGTACCGGGTCAGGCCGCCTTCTGATATCGTCGAGTTCTGCGACTGACACGACGAGGAGGACGTGGTTGAACACGGGTACATGATCTCTCTCTCTGTCTGATTGATTTGGCTGCTGCCCGCCCTGCGCCCACCTTTCCTCAGCTGAGCTGACCTGAGTCTCCTCACTCAACAATTCGAATTTAGAGAGAGAGAGAGAGAGAGCCAAAGGAAATCAATTGAGTTGATTGGGTGGAAATGGAAATGGAAATGGCAATTGGCGAATAGCAAGGATGGAAGGAAACAAGCAAGCTGGTTTTCTTAGATTAGAAAAAAGAAGCAAAGCAATGAGATTGGATTAGATTAGATTAGATGCGATGCCCGTGGCCCTGCCCCTGCCCAATTGGCAAATGGGCTTGCCACTTGTTGAATAGTTTAGGGGGATACATTAATATACACAAGTGGTTGGTGACTGACCTGACATGACATCCCCCACCCCACTGCCTCACGTGCCTTCTCTTTCCACAGATTCCCGCATCAGTTAGTCCACTATCCCCAATACTAACACCTGACCTGACCTGATTCATGGTATTACCCCTATGCAACTGCCCCTCTCTCTCCAACTCTTTCCCAATTTTCAATTCTACTCTATTCTACCCTATTTAATTCTAAAGCAAAGCATTGAATCTTTTCTCACCGCCCGCCCATTTGCCATTTCTTTCTCCAATTTAAACTTTTTATTTCTTTTTTATTTTACATAACCATTTCATCATATATATATATTCATGAACATTTCACACGCACACAGAGCTTCCATTTTATATTACTAATATATATTTCTTTGATTAACTTGTATTACTTGCTATTATTACTTTGTTACTCCAACTACGCCTTCTGCCTTCACTTGGGTTGGCTTTTTTCTCTTCGTCCACTCTGCCTCAATCCAATCTGCCCAAATTGCACTTGATTACTCCCACTCGCCCTGCTTGAGCCAGCCTCAACTCTCTTGCTTTCTTTAGCAGGTAACACAACGCAAATGGACTTCAAAAATGCAACGCTACGTAGCATCCAAGAAATCAATCACAGTTCACAAACTGATCCATGTGGTTCCCGTTTGTTGCATTTCAGTGGACATAAGATAATCTAGCTAATTAGTAGTAGTAGAACAATAACATAACAATAATGTGCTTGGCTGAAATCAAGACACATAATTAATTCTCCCTACAAAATCTTCCTTCATGAATAGACTACTGTTCGTACAGATCAGAGTACTACTATCATATGAGCATTATTAAGACAAAACTCAAAGTCAAGTGTTCGTCATCATGGCGGCGTAGTAGCCTAATGAAATGAGTAGTGACTTCAATGTAGTAAATACTGATCACTCTATCTTATAATAACTGTTAATTTTTTATATTTTAAAATATTTATTCATTTATAATATTTAAATATCAGTAATTTTTTCTTTCCATTTATATCATTAACATAAATATGTTAGTTAATTTAAGTATTTAATACATTTATTAAAATGAGTAATAATAATTAGATAATGATAATTTTATCAATTCATATAATTTTTTATATTTATTAATAAATTTTTTTATTTTATATATATATATATTGTCTAATTTTTTATAATTATTATAAAACGAAGAGGATAGCTAATTTAAAAGTCAAGTGCTTATTACCGTTCTGTATCGAGGTAGCTTTATCCGTTCTAATAAAACACATTTTCAAGCACCCAAAATGTGATATTATATGTGCCACTCCACCAGAAACATTAATATATAGCAGGAATAACAATCTCTGCCTGGTGCTACTGACGCGAACTATTGACAGAATCAAGTTTACGTCGTTGTGACGACATTATATTTTCTCCAGCAAATTAAATTAAAACTCCCTACAGTTGTAGAGTTAAGCCACGATGCGCGATAGTCATGTAATGCAATGTAACCAAGTCACACGTGTCATTTATAGTCCGCTCAAACTTGTCTTTCAGCCCAGACTCAAAACAACAACAACAACAACAACAAAACCTTGTCTTTCAGCAACTCAGTTAAAAATATACGCTAGCTAGCTAGCTAGCTCAAGAATCTGAAGTTGCACAATATTTAGTTAATAATTGCTCTCAGTATTTTTCAGCGGAAATCATTCAAGGTAACCGCTTGCAAATTGCACAAATTTTCATTAAAGGAATCAAGATTTGAAATGAGTAATGCAACCCTCACGAGTCATGAATCATGGGCTTAGACCCACAATTAACTGTATGTGACATTGCAGATGGCTAGATTTAAATGTAACATCAAATATAAAAATAGTCGTACATGAAAGGTTGTAGCACAATTAAGTGGTATTTTAGTGGATGGTCTCATAATTTTCCCACTCCCAATTTCTTTCTTTACTTTCACTCTTTTATTTTATTATTTTGACATATTATTCTGGCGTACTGTATTCTAGCAGCACAAAACAAAAACCAAAAAAAGAAAAGGTAGTTTTTGGTCAAAATTGCATTCTAGTACTGTCATGATATTGGAGATTAGAGGCTTTCTTAGTCGGCCCATGTCCTATAGAACTTGAAAAATCTCCAACGCAGCCCAAAACGAAAGAGCGGCTAACCTCGTTTGAGGAGCCGAATGGCCTCATTTCCCTTTTTTTTTTTTTTACTAATGCTCATTTTTATCCTTTATTTTTTATCGTAAGTCATTTTAATTTCTTATTTTTAAAATAAATCAATTAGTCTTCTATATTATAAAATATGAGTTAAGTTAATCTTTTCACTTTTATTTAACATTTTATTAATTAAATAATTATATGTAATATTAAATAATATCATATCATGTGTCATCTAAATAAATAAAATATAAAAAAACTTATTTTGATATCTAAAATTTCACAAAATAAGTTAAGTTCTAATATCAAGACTCTTGCTACTGCCTTCATAATAAAAAGCATATTATAAATGGCCCAAAATTCTTTTTATTTTTTTAACAACTCACTCTCATACAACTATAATTCACGCAGTTCAAACTTAAAAAAAAAATACTCAGGAGGAGGAATTTAAAAGAGAATGGATGAAAGAATTTTTTTATAATTTTGTAATACTATGCAATATCTCAATAAAAAATCCAAGCCTAAAAATTGCATTAAAAAAATGTCAAAGGCTATAATTTGAGATATGGGGGAGCTAGAGCAAGGAGCAAATTGGAGTCTTTTACTACTATTCCAAGAAATATAATATAATAGCTAATAAATTAATTATGTTAGTTTAAATATGGAGGGTCTCAAATTTAGGCTATTCAAGCTCTTAATTATATTTAGGATATTTAAAAATTTGAATTATTTAAATAATGTGTGAAAATGAGATAGAAATAAGTGGGTTTAAGAATTATCAAAATTTAAATTTTATGAATCAAAACGGGAGAAATTTAAGATTTGGACTTTTTTGACACATTTTAGAAAATTTCAAGGATTATTTTGACACATTTAAAATTTCAAAGGTAATCTAACCTATTTTAATCTAATGCCATGTCAACATATTACGTGGGATCAACATGACACGTTATCAATACGTGACATGCACGTGTCACTTGTACGTACCACGCCAATAAAATGTAACGGTTATGATGGTTGTTAACCAGAACTAACATGACTTACAGAATGTAATTTTATGAACTAAAGAACTAATTTCGAAATTCTAGGAACTAAAATGAAATAAGTTTACAATTTTAGGACCAAGACACTTTACCTGTAATTGAAATATCTTCAGAAATGGGTTGCATAATAACATCATGGAAGAAAAATATTATTTGTACTCATAATGTATAAAATATCGTGTCAACTTACATCTCATTTATAATTAAATATGGTGTGAATTTCATTCAAATAGGATTTATACCTATCTAATAATAAATAATATGTGATTTGATACAATATTACAAATAACATAATTTGTTGGCTATTAAAGTTTGAGTGTATTTAAACACCTAAAAAAGTGTCTATTGGAATACCCACTTAATAACTATTAAATTTGATACAATAAATTTTGCTATTGAAAATCACGCACATTCCATCCATCACTAACATCCAATAATTATTAATTAGACGTCCCAATAAATACTATATTTTGGGTTTTTGAATAGCATTTTTTCAAAAGTTTTGAGGTCACAATTCGCTAGTCCTGTCACTTTCGTTGGGAGAAGTTTCTCGAGTTAATTTTGACCACTCATCTATACTTTTGTGGCCACTGTCGAAAAATTATTTTTCCACAAGGCCACCCAAGACAAAAAGGAATTTTACTTTCTCACATCATCAATTTTCTTTTCAGGTTTCTTTTTTTTAAATTAATGGTCATTTTAGTCCTATATTTTTTATTCATAAATCATTTTAGTTATTTATTTTTAAAATGAGTTAAATTAGTTTTTCACATTATAAAATATGAGTCAAGTTAGTCTCTTATTTCACTTTTTATTTAATATTTTATTAATTAAATAATTATGTGTAATATTAAGTAATATTATATCATGTCATTTAAGTAAAATAAAATATAAAATAACTTATTTAATATATAAAATTACACAAAATAAGTTAAGTTCTAACATCAAAACTCTTGCAATGACCTTCATAATAAAAAACATATTATAATGGCCCAAAATTCTTTTTGTTTTTTTAATAACTCACTCTCTTACAACTGTAATTTACATGGTTAAAACTTAAAAAAAAATTCTTAGGAGGAGGAATTTAAAATGGAATGGATGAAATAATTTTTTTTATAATTTTGTAATTATGTACTAGATCTCAATAAAAATCCAAGCCTAAAAATTACATTAAAAAAATGTCAAAGGTTATAATTTGAGATAATTTGGGAGGGGGAGGGTAGTTAGAGCAAGGAGAAATTGGAGTCGTTCACTATTATTACAACAAATATAATGCAATAACTAATAAATTAATTATGTTAGTTTAGATATGGAGGGTCTTAAATTTGGACTATTTAAACTCTTAATTATATTTAGGATATTAAAATTTGGATTATTTAAATAAGGTGTGAAAATGAGAGAAATAAGTGGGTTTAAGAATTATTAAAAATTTATATTTTATGAACAAAAAAAGAGAAATTTAGGATTTGAAACTTTTTTGGACACATTTTGAAAAATTTTAGAGATTATTTTGATACATTTAAAATTTCAAAACTAATTTGAACCTATTTTGATATGATGTTACGTCACATGTAACTGAGATTGACATGACACGTCATTAACACGTGATTGCGCGAGGAAAATGTAACGATTACTGACGGTTGTTTAGGAGGAACGTGACCTACGAAATATAATTTCAGGGACTAAAGAGTGTATTTTAAAATTTCATGGACTAAAATGAAATAAACTTATAATTTCAGATTAAAATGACACTTCCTGTAATTGAAATATCTTAAGAATGGGCTGCATTGATAACATCATGGAAGAAAAAATGTTATTTTTATTCATGATATATAAAAGATTATATCAATTCAAATTTCATTTATAATTAACTTAGCATGAATTTCATTCAAGTAGAATATATACCCTATCTAATAATAAATCAGATGTGAATATAATATCCCAATAACATAACTCACAGGGAATAGATCATTTGTTCGCTATCAAAAGTTTTGAGGTCACAATTCGCGAGTTCTGTCACTTTCGATGGGAGAAGTTTCTCGAGCTAATTTTGACCACTCATGCCATGGTAGAAAACTTATTTTTCCACAAGGCCACCCAAGACAAAAAGGAATTTTATTTTCTCACGTCATCAATTTTCTTTTCCAGGTTTCTTTTTTTCTTATTTTTATTGGAGACACATGTTAAATCAATAACATGAATGTAAATTTTAAGAATATTCTAGAGTATAAAAACTGTAAGCATAATTATGAATTGTCGATTATATTTTTAACCTCAAATTACTTATATTAATGTTATGTTATAAAACTTCTATAAAGTAGATTAAACATTTGAACTTTAAAGACAAAAGTTGAGCAAAAAACTAGTAATAGGGTGAAGATTTAATTATGGTAATCAATGCATGCAGTTGTTGTTTTCATGTGAAATTAAATCAGCACTGCGTCTCGGAAGAAGGCCAAACTGTCACAAAATATGCGTAGTGTGCTTGTGCGGCCTGCATTTCTCTTAGGAAGGTGCTTGAATGCATATCCCTTGATTGTGTGTTGTCTTCTCCTTAAGTGCTTGTCTATATTTTCCTCTGCTTGCTCCCTTTAATGGTGTCCAGACCTTATTTTTGTGGAGTCCTATTCTCGTTTTTTTCATTTTGTTTTATTCGAATCAGTCGTCATCATGCCCTGATGTATCAACCTAAGCAAGAACAAAATTATTTTTTTTAACATTTTGGGTCTCATATAATACTAAAACAATGTTTTATAACAATCACTTCTACATTTTTATACGAAAAGGAGGTATATAATATATACCTCTGAGTCATCAATCAAAAAATTAAAAGTAAATATTATTATATAAAAAAATTATTAAATTTTAACACAATTGAAATACTTTACTTTTTATTTATTCTTTAATATATATAATGACCTAAAAACATTCATTAACAAAACCGTGCAGAAAAAACCGTAAACCAATAGTTACCAAAAAAAAAAAAAAGTTTGTTGCTTCCTTAAATAGTTTTATCTGCCATAAAAAAACTCTGTGGACACGGCACACCGTGTTATCAGGTGCGCAAGGTGGATTTTGACAAGTAGGCAAGGTATGATCATTCATCTAAACTTATGGTGATTTATCGTCCCACCGCAACAATAATATTGTTCTCTCATTTTGCAGTCCCGTATGCAACTTGGCATCCCCATTTCAATATAAAAGGAGCAAAGGCATTGCAATGTTGAGGCAGGATCATATCGGAGAAGTAACGTGTGTGTGTGTGTGTGTGTGAGTTAGAGATCAGCTAGCGATCGATCACACCACAATATATACGCTATATACATATCATGGCAGCTGACCTCTTATGCTTGTCGTCTAGCCAATTCTCTTCCGCCACCACACCATCACTAACCACTAGATCACTGCCATTAACGAGGAGCCCCACCCAAGGAACATTTCTTGCCAATCCCAAGCCTTGGCGAGTCACCTGTGCAGTGAGCACACAGCAGGATAATACCCAATTGACAGAAAATAATAGACGTTCAGCCAATTACCAGCCAAACCTCTGGAATTTTGAATTTTTGCAGTCTCTGGAAAATGAACTTGAGGTAATTATAGTAACTCGTACTAATGTTATATGGTGATTAAGAACTTATTATCGAAATTTTTTACAAAAATATGAGAATTATTATTAGATAAAATATAATATTATAATTTATTTATAATTCACTTATTTATCTTTCACATAATTATAATATATATTTAATTATATCATATCATTTTGATAAATGAATTTGAAAAAAAATAATTACACTCATCATTTTTCGTATAGTAAGTAATATATATTCATGTTGATTTTGCCTTTTCCCTTTGTATCTTTTAGTCTTTATTGTCTTCGTGCAAGGGTAAGTTTGTCATAGAATAAGTACCTCTATTTAATATTTGTATTTGTTATACATATTTATATAAATCTCATATATATATATATATATATATATATATATATATATATATGTAATTTTATAAAAAAAGTCTTTAATCATTAGAATTCAAATATTCTTATACTTAGTATAAGTATATTTGATAAATTATACTAAATATAGCTATGCTGTGAGGGGACAAGAAATAAACGGAGAAATTAATATTGCTTTATTTTTATTTATTTATTTTTATGTAAAGAGAAGGGTCCAAGGGGAAAAGACTTTAAAATAACAATAACCTGATATTAAGGGTGTTCACAACCCGTCTGACGCCAACCTGACCTGACAGAAGCTTATTTGATGGGTTAGAAATTTGATTTTATATTTTTTGGAAATTATTATACTTCGAGTTTGAGTTGAAATAAATAATTTTTTAAAGATTTTTATTTATAATAATTAGTGATAAATTATAAAATTTTACAGTTTAATTAATATATTTTACATAATTTGATATTATTTTTATATTGTATGATTTGTTTTGAAATATATATATATGACAAATATCTCTTAAATTTTATTTTTTACTTATAAAATTCTATAATTTTACCATATATAATGTTAGATTCATATATTATTTAAAAGTTAAGTTAATCTAGATTATTATTGGGTTAGGTTAGGTTTAATAATCCAACTAATTATTTGTTGTACATCTCTACTTGATATCATGAAAAAAATATGAATTATGTTATTTAAATATTTAAGAATAAATATCCTATTTGGGATATATATTTTATCACATTTGAAAGTGGTAGAACACCACTACATCAAAGCATGATAAAGTATCAATAAGATATTTATTTTAGATATTCAAATATGATTTATGAGAATATATGCCTGAGAAACATGAATGAGATGTGTGAACCCAAAAACCAAAAAAGACTGAGAAGGCACTCCTATAACTCGGGCAGACTCGTTTGACCGGAAAAAACAGATCCCAAAATTGGGAAAGACACTCCACACAATCATATCTCCCCATGCATTATATCCGGAGTTTAATTTGGCCTTAATATTATATAAATACAATATTGTTGTCAATTATGTATATTATAACCTGACTAATTAATGGGTTAATTTGACGACGTACGCACATATGCTATGAGCACAGGTGGAAAGAGTCCAAGAGAGAAGAAAGCTGGAGGAGGAGGTGCGAGGCCTGATCAAGAGCGCAGAGCTTGAGCCACTAAGCTTACTCGAATTCATTGACAATGTCCAGCGCTTGGGTTTGACATACATGTTCGACGACGACATCAACGCAGCCCTCCAGAGGATTGATAATGCTGCTTTGGATTTGGATCATCATAATAATGGGCTGCATGCTACCGCTCTCAGCTTCCGTTTGCTCCGACAACATGGCTTCCAGGTCTCCCCAGGTACGTACGTATTGGTGTATGTATATACCACACACACACACACACACACACATATATATATATATGATGGTGTAACTTAACTGTGATTGAATTAATCAATTACTTAACGTGGGACATATATATATATATATGAGTGTATGCAGATGTGTTTGAGAGTTTTAAAGACAAGGATGGATACTTCAAGGCGGAGATTAGCGGGGATGTGCAGGGGTTGCTGAGTCTATATGAAGCATCATACCTTGGTTTTGAGGGGAAGAGGTGTTGGATGAGGCAAGGGCATTCGCGGCAACACATCTCAAGAAGCTACTGAAAGAAGGAAGAGTAGAAGACGCCAAAGTGGCTGAGAAAGTGAGGCATGCTTTGGAGCTGCCGTATCACCGAAGAGTGCACAGGCTAGAGGCGAGATGGTTCATCGAAAAGTATGAAGCGAAGGAGCCCGGCGATGGCGTGCTGCTTGAGCTTGCGAAGCTTGATTTCAATATGGTGCAGTCATTAATGAAGAGTGAGCTGCAAGAGCTGTCAAGGTGGTGGAGGGAGATTGGGCTGACAAGCAAGCTGGACTTCGTGAGGGACAGATTGATGGAGGTGTACTTCTGGGCGCTGGGAATGGCCCCTGACCCTCAACTCACCGATTGCCGCAAAGCTGTCACTAAAATGTTCGGACTCGTCACCATCATCGACGATGTCTATGATGTCTATGGCACTCTCGACGAGCTCCAGCTCTTCACCGATGCCGTTGAGAGATGGGATGTCAATGCGGTGGATACACTTCCCGACTACATGAAGTTGTGCTTCTTAGCCCTCTACAATAGCGTTAATGACACGGCTTACAGCACCCTCAGAGAAAAGGGAGATAACAGCCTTCCCCATCTAGCAAAATCGGTATGTATGTATGTATGAATATATATATGTATTCATTCATTCATTCATTCACATGCACATAACAGACAAATATATTGTTCATGAATTTATATATATATATATATATATGTATGCAGTGGTGTGACTTGTGCAAAGCATTCCTGCAAGAAGCAAAATGGTCAAACAACAAAATCATTCCGGGGTTCGATGCGTACCTAGAAAATGCATCGGTGTCATCGTCGGGCGGGGCATTGCTTGCTCCATGCTACTTCTCAGTCAGTGAAGACATCACAAGCCAGGCTGTTCACTCTTTAACTAACTACGCTGGCCTCGTGCGCTCCTCATGCGCCATCTTCAGGCTCTGCAATGATCTCGCTACCTCTGCGGTACGTACCTACCCACCTGCACCGACCTAGCTTAATTATTAAATATATAGTTCAATTAATTCTGAATTAATTAATTGATCAATTGTTTGCATTAATATATATAATTGCAGGCTGAGCTAGAGAGGGTGAAACGACAAACTCAATCACGTCGTACATGAACGAGAATGGAACATCGGAGGAGGAAGCACGTGAGAGCCTGAGGAAAGTGATCGACCTTGAGTGGAAGAAGATGAACCGGGAGCGAGTGTTGGACTCTACCTTCCCACAAGCCTTCAAAGAAATCGCTATCAACATGGCCCGAGTTTCCCACTGCACATACCAGTATGGCGATGGACTTGGCAGGCCCGACGACACAGCAGAAAACAGAATCAAGTTGTTACTAGTCGAACCCATCCCAATTAATAATTAAGATAATACTACTAGTAGTTTTATTTGCATAACGTAGCATGTAGTATATATGTCATTAAGTTAAACTAATTAGCCTTCCATATGAAATCAAATTGTACTATACTAATTATACAATGACAACATATATAATGGAGCAACAAAGGATCGGATCGGATCTCTACACTCTAGACCGGTGTGGTGGTTGCGGAATGTAATGAATGTGAATGTGATATGATGCAGACAGAAAATGTATATATATACACGCATGTATATGTCAAAGAAAATCATGTACTGTAAAATACACGATTTGACGTTTTGATTCCTTGCTTTGCTTGGAGTCTCTATAATGTAATTTTAATTTCATATTTTCAAGATGATGGCGATATATGGCCTTGAGCTCCGCTAATGTGTTGGTTGAACCCTGAAATTCATTATTGTACACAAATTTAAATCGATTGAATTTTGTTGAAAAATACTTCGACTTCTTCAAAATTAAACTAAGCCAATTTAATATAATATTGGGTTAAAATAAATAAAAATAATAATTTTTTACAGCAAATTAACACTCATATGGTATAAAAGGCATGAAATATTTAATAATGACATAACGTGAAAAATACAATAAAGAATGATTTAATTGATAAAATCTAAGTATAAAATTTCAAAAGATTAAGAACTAATTTATAATAATTGAACTCTAACGTAAAGTAATTGATTATGTAAATCAATTTTAACTAATTTTACTGCTGGTTGAAGTTTGATTTTGCTGCATCAATTTAAACTTACTGGTGAATCAAAGCCTTGAAGAAATTAACAGAGTACTCACATGAGATGTGAACTGTTTTGGGTTTGGCATAAGAATAAGGGTTTTTGGTACAATATATACGTGAGATAATTTTAGGATCCAAACAAAGTTTATTGGTGTGAGTTGGATGGGTCGAAAACTTGAAACAAAAAGTCAAAGATGTAGTATTGGGAAGGAGAAAGAAAATAGAGAGATTATTATTATTATTATTATTATTATTATTATTGCGGTTTAGAGTGGGGAAGGGAATACAGAGATAATGATCGAGTGAGATGTGGAGGTTATTGGGCTTGGAATGAGAAAGAAATATAGGGATAGATGTTTGATGGATGGAGTTCAGTGATTAGTGGGCTGGGTACTAGGAAAGTGATGTGAGAGTGCGAGGTGGAGGTCAGGCCCAACCCGATTGGATGAAGAATGGAGTGTGACCATGAGTGAAGCGCAGTATGTATGTATGTATAGGTAATGTAATGCTTGCTTTCAACTTTGAAGGGGGAAAAAAGGGCTGGGCAGGGCAGCGCAGGGCAGCGAAACGCGAGCGGACGGAACAAGGAGGGAGGGAGAGAGAGGATGGGGGGCGGGAAAGATGAGCCTGAGTTTGAGGAGGAAAAGCAACAGCGAAAACGAAAACGGGCAAATACTAGTAATAAGAATGTTATCAACAGGCACAATATGCAGCAGCAGGAGAAGAAGGAGCAGAAGAAGAATCAGAAGGCATCATCGTCGGAGCAATTGCGTTTCTTTGTGGATGAGTTCCAGTCCGCCAAGGGTCTTCAGCTTTCTTCTCTCGAGTTGGATTCCCTCAAAGGTAGGTGGTACCTCTTTCTCTTCCCCTTCTTCTATTACTATTCATTCATTCGTTCGTTCGTTCAAATGATGATGATGATAATAATAATAATAATAATATTATGTGTTATCTTTGCCATTTCTTCATCTCATCTCATGTCTTGTCTTGTACTCCTCAACTCAGTCTCAGTCTCAGTCTCACGAAAAGACCATAACTATGTCTGTGTCTATGTCTATGCAGATAGTTGCTGCATTTTGGAGGTGCCGCATGACTCTGATTCGGATGTCAAAATGTTGGGCAGAGATATCAAAGCAGCTTTTGGGGCTTCCTGGAAAGAGGTGCTCTGTGAGGGGCAGCTCCTACCTGCCACCGGCAGCAACATTCATCCTGGCAGCCCCACTGTTCTCCTCCTTGCTTCTTCTGCCTTAAGATCCATTCACCTTTTAAGGTCTCCTTCTTTTCTTTACTTTTCTCATTAAGCCAAACCCCATACCACCATACTTTGCTTGTTAATTATTTATCCTTTTTCCTAATTATCCTCTTGCTTGCCAAATCCCCTTCTTCTCTTGTGTAGCGGCTTTCGCTCTTTAACAAAACAATGCCATGCTGCAAAGTTATTCTCAAAGCACATGAAACTTGAACAGCAGGTAAATCCATTCCTCTGTACTCCATCCCATTTTATCCATATTCCAATTTTAGTATATCCATTGTTTGATTGATTCACACTGTAAATTATTAACGTCCTTATTCTACATTGACATACTTATCGTTGCCCTACTGTTATCTATTACTAAGTATCATGTTGATCTTGCGTGTCTGATACTGACAAAATTGGATAACACTAACAGTACATATGAAAAATATACTTTTTGCTTTAACCTGCGATGGCAATGGAGTACACAAATAAGAATTGATTTCAAATGTTATGGATGTGATGACTGTGATCTACATGACAAAATACGGAATTAATTTTAAATCTTGTAGACAAGATAACATGATAAAAGGAGCCAATCCATGGTTAGGATTTCTGTGAGAAATTCATTCAATATAAGTTATTCAATTGTATGGTGCTGGCTTGCTACAGCAGCACTACACGCCATATGAAACTTGTAATGCTACAGATGTAGTATAGTGGACTATGCTACATATCCATGCTAGGGCTGTAGTGAAAAATTGGTTTAAATCACATCTCCTTAAAGCTTGAGCTGAAAGAACAACTCTACTTGATATAGCAGCCACTAACAAGAAAATCTTCTTTAATGTATGAACCCTGCAGAGTTCATATTGGTTGCCAATTTGCTGACACTGTCTTTGAGAAAATCTCACTGCTTTGATGCTTCTTCTCAGTGATCACAGCCCATGTGTTTTAATTTTAAGAAGTTTTAGGTCGAATAAAATGGACTTTGATTAACAATTTAAAAATATTATCCAACAAAGCAGGTTTAATTTTATCGGAGCTGACATTTATGCTTCTATCCATAAAGTTACAATTCTTTTTCCTTGGACCATAAAAAAGATCATGAAGTTTGAATTTTCATCCTGTTTACGGAAATAATAAATGTGTTCTTCCTCAGTATTCTCTTTTCACCAAACCTCTTGGTTTGTCAGTGATTTTCATGATGTAAATTTGCTTTCATTATAGTTTTCTTTGATTTTCTATTGGCATGATACAGTACCAGGCCATTTCATACCCTCTTCTCTTGATTGGCACCTATTATCTTTCTCCAAGGAAATATTCTCCATTGATTTTGCTTTATGGTCACTGCAGATTTCATTGTTAAAAAACCGTGTTAACATTGCTAGTGGTACACCAAGCAGGTTGGTCATCTTGAACCCTTTCATTGTTAAACTTGTAGTCATGTACATTTGTTGTATAATTATACATTACTCTCCCCTAAATTTCAGGATAAAGAAGCTCATTGACACTGAGGCATTAGGTCTTTCAAGGCTACAAGTACTTGTGCTTGACATGCATCCCAATGTAAAGGGCTATTCTTTGTTTACCCTTCCACAAGTCAGGTTGGCTCTATTTCTTTTAAAGAAAATTTCTTTTGGCAATGTATTATAAATTTTCTGTCTTTTATGACTAAGCAACATCATATTCGTCATCTATCTTCTTACATGACAAAATTAGAAGCTGATGCATTGATTGGAATCTCCCTTTTCATCAAGCTAACCTTGTTCAGTTTACATTTATGTAACTCACTGGCAGAGATGAATTCTGGGACCTTTTCAAGAATTATTTTTATCAACCGATGATCCAGGGTAATCTTCGCATCTGCCTATATGGTCCATACCAGCTGGCTGTCCGTTTGAAAGGCAAACAAGGACATCGTCTTCCTGATAAGTAGCTAATCATCCTTGTTTACCCTTGTATTCTTGCGATATTTTATTGCGATTCCAGATATCTATGAATGACATTCGTGTTTTGATGAGCTGTCTAGTCTAATGTTTTACTACACTTTAAAATGAAACTGATGTTGCATGCCCTTACACCCAGATCACTTTATTTTTCTGTAATTTTTACCATTTAGTTTTAGTTCTATTTACCTCCTTTTCTGTACGTTACACTTTAAGTTTGGCATGTTAGCAAATGTGATGAACATCTTTCTAACACTGATGTGTATTAGCTTTTTCTTTTCATCTAAAACACCTTGTGATTGATGCCAAGCTATTACTTCAACAGGAATAATCCCAAAGATGGGAACCTCATTGTCTTATCCCAAATAAAAAATCTTTTCCAAGAAGAATTAGACTAATCTTTTTTCATAAAATTGAAAGTGATGTCCAACGTAATATTTGCCAGATTGAATTTTAAATTTTTAACTTGCATTTTAGATTCTCTTTTCTTAGCCAACTATTGCTTATGATCTGATACTAGTATAAGGCACCCGTACTACACAAGGATACACGGCTTTATGATAAATATTTAGCTATCGGTAATAAATTATGTTATTTATATTTATTGTTATTGTATTGACTCACAATTCATCTATCATTGGATGAGTAGTAAACCTTATTTAAATGAAGTCCAAGGAGTGTGAGTGTGATTCTGACACAACATGGCATGCTGCATCATTAACTCAATAGGTCACATGTGTAATCCCATTAAGGTTTATTGAATACATTTTATGGAGAGACTAAGGGTGTGTTTAGAAGTGTTTTTGTTTTTATATTTAAAATTGTTTTCAAAAACAAATTTAAATTCAATTTTAAGAAACAAAAGAATAGAAAAACATGTTTGATAAATGAAGTCTCAAAAACCTGTTTTGTGGTGATAAAAAACAAGAAATTGTTTGACTAAATTGTTTTTAAAAACAAATAGTAAAATTGTGAATGGGATACACCATGCCAATGTTCCTGGTGACTTTGGAAACTCCTCTTGACCCCTCAACCCCCTCTTTAACATCCTCACAGTACATCAAAACCATAGCCTTCACATACATCTCCATGGCATCTCTAGCATTAATCTCAACCACTAGCATAATTTCAAGGTGAAGGATGAGGAAGAAGGTGGTGATGGGTATGAATTTGTTGGATAGGATTTTGATAAGATTAGGATAAAGGGTACTGGGAAGTGGGCAATGCAACAGGCTGCAGAGCATTCTGTTGCGGCTCCAATCATTGCTGCCTCGTTGGACTGCAGGCACCTGAGCAGGTTGAAGGAGGAGAGAGAGTGTTGCGAGTGTTTTGAAGGAAGCGGGAATGAGTGAAGAAATTGGGACTGCAAGGGATAATGTGGTGGATAAGAAGTTGTGTGGCAAGCTTCGTTTACGGAAGGGCCGGGGGGCATGGGGATGCACAGGGAAGCAGAAGTTCTGCGTCAGTGGAGGCATGAGGTACGGGCAGCAATGGAAGGGGGGAGCACCAATTGAGGGACGATCAAAATAAGAGAGAAGATGGCTAATGGAATCGAGGTGAGTTCTTAAGAGGGGTGTAATGAGTTTGGGACTATATGATGTCAAAATCTTATCCATTCAAAATTAAATCTAATAGTTAAAATCAAATGTAATTAAAATATGTATTTATATTATAATATTATAAAAAATAATTTTACAGATAATTTGTCTATTTTATCCTTCTATTTTTTCTCTCACCTCATCTCATCACCCTTTTGTCACCGCCCATTTCCCCTTTTCCTCCCCAAACAGTGAACCCATTGATATTGAAATAAAAATAATAATAAAATTTAACAACTGCTCCATACCCAGCAAACTGCTCCTTCTGTTTTCAAAGACTTGTCATTGAAGGATAATCATTTTTCCCCTACTTTCCTCCCTCCCTACTGCTAGTAACGGAGATGACTTCCACCACACCCTCCGCCGCATCAGGCGTTGTCGACGGCAGCTTTAACCTCCACAAGTTTTTGGAGGACATGGAATAGATTTAGGAGGAGCAGCGAGGTGGAGTGACTACTTTAGAGCAGCCATGAACAGTCAGAGAAGAGCAAGAAGATGCACCACGCTGTCACTGAGAACTTGTTAGGTTGCAGATGGACTTTATCGACATCATTGGACCAGACGAGGACGTTAGTGGCAAACAATCTGAAGATGGTGGGTCGGCCTGCAACTTGAAGATGGTGAACAAATTTGCCTTGTCATAGGGCAGGTATCTTTTTTTTTGGCTAGTAAAAATGGCTCAAACACTTCCAGGGGATGGAAGGAGTCAAGGAAAAAGTTCCAATCAGATTATGTTCCTACCATCAAGAAAATCAACACACTACATAACAGAACTCAAGGGAAGAAAGGAAATAATCAATCCTTTCTCCATTTCTACATAATCAATCCTAATGTCCCTGTTTATTATGTAGTTCAAGATTTCATTTCCACATTGCTTGCATATTGATAAATAATCATGGATCCATTGGGGGAGGAGGAGGAGGATAGCAGTAAAAGGAGAAAGAATGTTTGTGAGAAAAAAAAGTAGATATGGGTAAAAATGTATTTTAAATCATGGTCTTTTGATTTTATATTACCTCAGACCATATGGTTCCAAACTCAATTTTGCCCACCTAAGAATTAACCTGGTAATCGAAGAGTGGACAAAATGAATAAAGCAACTTATTTACAAGTTATGCCAACATTTTTTTAATGTTCCAAAACAAAAATCTAGAAAACATTTTTAGATTGTTTTCTATTTTTTGCTTTTAAGACACAAAATTAGTTTTCTAATTTTAAAACTAACGTAAAAAAAATAGTAACACAAATAGGTTTTTATGTTTTGTAGTTTTTAAAAACCAGAAACTGTTTTTGAAAATCGTTTCCAAATAGGCTGTAACTTATCATATGTTTTAGTTCTTGAAGGATCACGGGAGAAATTTATTTTCTTAGGGAATCAAATTATCTGTTGTAATAATCTCAAGAGATTAAATTAGGTGTTTCCTCTAGAAAATATAAGTCTTAATACAATCTTGAAAATTTAGGTTGGTTTGATCTTAAAGATGGGTTTAGTTTTTCAATATAAAAAGGAGACCCAATTACAATCCCTAACAAAGTTTGACTTAAGTTAGCGCTGGGGTGGATAGTGGTTTTTTTAACTCTTTTGGGTTGACGGGGAGGATAGTATTAACCGTGCAAACAATGTTAGAAGGGATGGACCAAAAAGAAAAGACAAATGATTTTTGTTTTGAAATTATTTTTTTTATTCCTGCATGTGCTTTTTCAACTTTTTCTCTTTCTTTGGTAATTTTTTTCCCCTCTTTCTCTTCCGGGTATTGGATGCCCAAGGATGAAAGTGTTTCAAATATCACATTAGAAAGAAAACCCCAACATTATTATAGATAGAATTCAGTGATGGCTTAAAAAAGCATGGGGTACATTAGTTCACCTTTTACTTGTGCATTTGCACTATTTTTTATTTTTTACAATTGAATAACAGAAACACCTCAGGAGGAAAGTCAATGGCCAAAGCCACCCAAAATGTAACCAACAAATTGGAACTTCAGCCACGCAACCCTGCAAAAACCCCTTACAACACCCGGAAAACTAATATACATACATCAGCACCTATGCTCATTGAACTGTTAACAGTATCCACAAGAAGCATTAAAAATCATTAGACCTACTGTAGGTGTAACTTCACGCCCAGCCACCAGAAAACACACAGGAAGAAAGCAAACACTTATACTCCATTAAATCAATAAAAGCACACCTCATGTAAGGTCTATAAAGTCCTCAAAGAGAACCCACTTGAAACTCAATTGTTGATCTTTATGATCTCACAGAAACCTTCACCAAACTTCATTAAACCAGTTCATTATTTAAAATCCCAGCATGAATGTGTATCTGCAGTTATATGCATTTTTTCATTTGTGCATGAATTTAGAAGGAGAAAAAGAATAAAGTTAAAGGAGAAAAATTGCTGCAAAATTGTATTTCAATGGCCAATACCAAATAGCATCAAAAGCATACGGTTCAAAGGCCAAATTAATTTTTTGGATGATAATAACTGCTCAAAACCTCAACAAAACAGTGAGGGAGCAAGAAAGATAGTATTGTAGCAGCAGTAAATCAGTTCCCCAAAATTATATCAGCAGACAAAACATACACACCAAAATCAGAACAGGGGAACAAACATGTGACAGTTACATAGCATGAAATAAGAATATGACTAAATCCACTGAAAATCAGATAAAAGAACCACAAATAACAACAGCTAAAGATAAGGTCCCCAAACAGAGAGGATAAGGACAGAAAACACCTAAAATATATGTAGCAACCCCGAAATAAAACCGGCAGAATTCTTCAGATCACATCATCATGAAACTTCATTTGAAACCAAGTATAATTAAAGTTATTTGAGGATGGATGTCAAGGTAGCTGTGTAGCTTTAACTGATGACCAACGCCACAAAAAGCCATATGATTTGCACCAATCGCACAAGAGCACTCACATTGTTCTCTCTTGTCCAAGCCCAAGTAGAAAAATTTAAGAGTTTTACCAGGTACTATACAAAAACGGATTGTCATAGCTAAAAATTTACTGTTTGTCAAAAGTTTGTCTTAATTGTTCAAATGTTCTGAGCTTATGTTCTATAGATAGTTTGTTTTCTGTTTGGATGCAAATTCCATCTAAATGAGGAAGAGACCAATAATTTTGACGAAGAAAAAAAAAGGGGGAAGGGACCAAGAAAGCATAATTATCACAATTATCAATTGTGATAATTGTTACTCTAATCATTTCTCTCACTTTGCATCCAATCAAATTACCTTCCCGTGCATCACACGGTCTAACACTTGACAAAGGAAATGAACAAAATGTTAACTTGGCGTTTTCAATTTTGTGAGTTTTTCAGGAAAATATTTTCATGAAAATGTTTCCTAAAAAATTCTTTTTTATTGAAAATAGAAATAAAAAAAGGTCCAAACCAAGCATGCTCTATTCAATTTATAATTTTCATTTATAATTTTTAATATTTCCTTTATAATATTTTGAAAATTAGAAAACTGAAATCTAAAATTAAATAAAATTTTCATATTCAATTTTTTAGTTTTTAAAATCTCATGAAAATTAAAATTTATAGTTTTCAAATTTTTTAGTATTTCATTAACAAAATTTAAAAAACTGAAAATAAAAATTAAAAATTAAAACCTTAAACCAAACAAATCCTAAGTTTTCTTCTTGACTAAAAAATATAAACTGAGTTTTTTTCTTGCAAGTTCAATACATTTGCCTAATATCGATTATATGAAACCAAGTTCACCGCATATCTCTTTTTTTTTTCCCAACATAATAAGAATTTAATTTAACGTATAACCACTATATATACACACGTTTCAAGTGCTACTACTGCCACCACCAAAGTACGATGTTAATTTATATACCTCCAATTTACCCTTTTTTTTTCCGTGATCCACCCAATTTAATAAAACTTTTTTTTGACGTCAATTTAATATAAAATTACTTTTAATACATTGAGAATATAAAACATTTTACATTATCAACTAATCAAATATCATCATACATATAACCTTTAGTAGCTATTATAGGAGTCAAATGATTTTAATAATAAAAAATATACAATTAAATGAGTACATAAAATTTTACACTAACATCATTGCATTCTAAGTAAATCCATTTAATAATTCCGAAACTCAAATATACATATGAGAAAATTTCATTACTCTCAAATTATTTCAACTCAATACGAAAATAGAGTTGAAATCTTAACGGTGGTTTCCTTGACTTAGCACCGAGACCAACGATAATTCCAACAAAATGTGTAGAGATACACTAGAAATATGAGTCACAAGGGATCTAAATCTTTTGCTAAGGATGATATCCATGGAAAGGAGGATATAATCCTAAGCACAAAACCACCACCGCTGGCGTAGCTAATAATATGGAGCTATGTGAAGTTTATTGATTAGAGCTTACCACTGTAAAGACAATTATACTACCAACTACTCTATTCATAATCACTATTTTTTTATAAGGACAAATATGATGGGGAAAACCCACTATTATTATATCTTTTTCTTTAGTTTTGGGGAGGGTGGGAGGGAAGCAGTGAAAGTCTAATCAAGCGTGAGTTGTCTGCCTCATCCACTTTGTAGCTGACCACTTCTCCCCAGCGAGTACCTCACATCCTCCATGCACACTATTTGGATCCGACTGTCCATCCAGTCCCTGAGAAAACCAAGCACACATTAAAATAAATAAAAAAAGGTTTAGCGAGAAAACTTTCCACTGTTCTTCCAAAAAATTGCATACAAGAAACAACTGCTCTCCATGATTCAAAATTCTGAACCACCTATAGCCAACAGCATGCTTACATTGAGACATATATTGATGCAAAAGTAGGAAAAAAGCTACAAGACCGAGGAAGAAGACTAACAGTGATGATAGAGAAGAAGGCAGGAGGACATAATTTGCAAAGTTCCCATAGATGATATGATAGTAATTGGAACAACATACAGTAAATGCTCCAGAAAAGTCACCAAAAAAATAAATAAATAAATAAAGCAGGAAGTTGTTAATAAACAAAAAGGCTCTCCAGAACTAAGAATGATTCGTATAGCTTTAAACAAATTCCCATATTGTCGTTTTTGAGACACTGAAATGAGATAATAGCTTCTCCTATTTTGAAATCCCCACAAATGATGCCTTCAAACAAATCAATTATACTAACCATACTCCAGAAAAACACCGCATTTCCTTTGATTGGCTTCACAGATAGCCCTTTGACAGTTTTCCCACCACAGCTACATTCACCTGAACCAGCCTGAAAAAGATTGCATATTATCAATAGCAGCCACAGCCAAAAAGTTCAAGTAGAACATCAGATAGATAATACTAGCACACTTAGCAAAGAAAAGATGGCTAATACTAGAACAATATAAATCGAATATACTCCTCATCTTAAATGTAAAATCCAAATAGAATAAAAAGAATATCTTAACTGGGGAGGACAGACTGTTAGTGTAACATAACTGAGCAGTGAACATAATCATGGCTTGACAGTTATTGAGCATTCATTTCTTAGCAACTATCAAAACACATGAATCAGCATTAGCATTTAACTAACTATCAACAAGAAGAATGTGGAATTAGATTTTGATTGAAGCTGCGGAACATACCACACAATTTTTGACAAACAAAACTGAAAAGCAAAAGCTACATGTATTTGTTAGTCAACAAAATAAAACACAATCTTCACTTAGTTAGAACCCAGTTATGATCCAGATACAGTTCGTGCATCAGCCTGCCCCACAATACTTCAGACTCAGGGTATCCATATGCTTCAGAATTACATCTACAGCAACCAAATGTTAAATCACAAATTCAGAAAACTAGAAGCTCACCATTGGGAAATGTGTTTCTCCTCCCTCAACATTGTCACTTAAATACATAAGCATTGTAGCTATCCGCTGCCCACCACGCTTCAAGTTGAACTGACTCAAAAAGAACGAAGGGATGCAAAAAGGTTTCATTGAAGCCACTTCAAGGTAATTCTTATGCTTACTATAATAGATGAAATAGGGAAGAGAGGAATAAAACTCACAGTATCAGAAAAATAGTCATGATGCGGTTTGTAAAATTGATTCTTCTCGTACCTGTGCTGCTTCAGATGTTAGCCTTGTACTAGCAAAACCCATCTTTCTTGTTCAGAAATAATGTACAGAAAAGAAAAAAGGTTATATCCTTACCTCAGGACTTGCATAAGCTCTCCGTTTTCAATTGGTACTTGAGAATAGACAGAAATTCTTTTCTCAATTGCCTAGGCAAGGAAGACGAACATGTTTTAGCAACGTGTATGACCAATGCTCAACAATAAAATATGGATTGTACCTTTTCTTCAATTCCACATTTAAACTGAAATGTTCTCAAGGAAATTACAATTTATATAAATATGGGGGAAAAGAGTAGGAAAATATTATACATATACAGAAGTCAAATTTAATATGACTAACTGGGTGGGACAAAGCATAGCTTAAATATCAAATCATCTCAGTACTTTGGTTATTATTTTGCGGCTGACTGCATTTTATGATTTTCCACAAGATTACTTTATTTATATTTAACTTCACTCATAAGGGTATTTTAGTAAGATTGATATCCCAAGTTTCATTATGGGATTAATAATCGCAGAATCTCAATTGCTAATCCTTGTAGGATAAGTTTCCATTTAAACAGAGCAGATTTCTCTCTTCCTGATTGTGATGCAATCAAATCCTACATGTGAAGCCTAAAGGACCATCGGTGTAACACAATGTTTGAGAAACTGAACAAGTCACTAAGGGTATGATTGGCAGCACACGTACAGAGGGTGAGGCAAGGAAGGGAAGGGAAATTTCTACTTGATGTGTGTTTGGAAGGGTTATATGGGAGGGAAGGGAAAGGTAGGGAAGGGTCAGTCAAGCCCTCCATGCCTCTGTCTGCAGTATATTCTAGCGATCCCCGATTTGGGGGGACAAGGAGAGACTATTTGATGCATATATGTTGTTTCCCTGTTTTGGTCTCATCTTTAAAAATCATACATACAAAATAAAAGGGCAAGAAAGGAAAATAAAATTTATACACCATTCCATTCCACTCACTTATGCTAAAAACTTCCAATCAAGGTGTGGCATGCATATATCTATTCCTTCCCTTCTTTTTTATTTCATTCCATTAATGACCATCACCAAAGAACTCCTAAACATACCCTAAGGTAGCGTTTGATTAGTGATGCAAGGAGTATGAGACATGGAGATATAAACTTGTTTCGTGATGGACAGAGGATTTTCTTTTCCCAACAGAAAAATACAAAATTTCTATACCTCCCAAAAGTGGGAACAAGATACGGAGATAGAAATTTAATATTTTTTTCTTCCAATAATACCCATATATATATATATATATATATATATATATTATTATTTATGTCTCCGTCTCCACTGTCTCCATTGTCCCTCTATTTCTCCCTATCCCCCTATCAAACGCTACCTAATAACCATCCAACAAGAGTTCTTAGTGAACCAGCTCTGGTTCTATGCAAGTGCATATAAGACCTCAAAGATTGTCCAATTTTACGGTTGAATCAGCTGATACAGTCCAGGTTATATGAGATTGATGACAAAAGTGAGACTTAAAGACTTGGGGAAAGTAAACTTGATAACTTACTTGTACCACAGGATATTTTCTCTCGTCGTGACTCAAAAACATACCAGAGCTTGTCCTGACATCACTCTTGATTCCCTGTGAAAGAAATTCATCATGTTTCATGAAGAAATAATGTACTCCAAAGTTCACATAACAACTATATTCAATTAGATGCAAATGATTGAAGTACTACTACATGTCTAAATTGTTCTGATATGGATTTCCTTCTGTTTTGAACCTATTTGTCTAGGAAAAGAAGTATCTGGAAGTAGTTGTTTCACTTTTTATAACTTGATAGTGAAAAGCACTTTTGCCCATCACATGGTGCTTGGATGGATGATATAGGAACATATGTATGGACCTATTTCGCCATGCTGAGAAATTAACAAAAGCTTCTTTTTATCTTAAAAAACAGCACTTCTTTTAATTCTTGAAGGTGCTTTACCATATTCTTTGAGTGGTTTTATGTGGCAGTAGGCACACAAAATTGCTGTCAAAGAGAAGCAAAAAAAAAAACGGCTATAATCAGAAAGCAATGTACAATCAAGGAAAAAATCAATTTCAGAAAAAAATTGTTTGTTTCTAATACCCTTCTTTGGCAGCACATTTTTAGAATGCAATTCTCAAACTGACACGTTTACACAACGAGAGCGCTGAAACGATAGCAATTCATTTACCAGCATTTGGTTGTATTTATTGTATATGACTTTACTGTTGCAAAATAGAGTCATATTATACTGTACACAACCCCCTCTACAAGTACAACTAAACTTAGACATAAGGCACAACTATCTGGGTTTCCTCACTAGATATTTGTGGACCTAGTTTCTACAGGCATCACAATCTCCAATTGTGAAGTATTTTGATGGAGAGAATCAAATAACTTTCCTAATAGGGGGATAATCCATAGAGGAGATCAAGCAATAATTTCAAAGTAACTCTTAAGTTGGATCAGTCCTTCCTTCATTTGAAGCTTGGTATTCCTTTTTGAGTTTGTAACCTTCACACTCATTTTTCCTGTTCATAGGGTAGGTATTTTCTGTAAGCAGGGTCTTCCCACCATTGGATCAAGCCATTTAGTAGTTTTGAACAATGTTAGTCATAAAAGAGAAGAAAGAAATAAAAAATGGATTCACATTCCTGGCTCTCTTAATCCAGTAGGAATAGTGGTCTGCAAAGGCAGTTCCCTGTCCCCCAGACCCAGAATCCACTCTAAGATCAGAGTCAACAATAAGCCTCAATTTAGCTAATTCAGTGGAACCGGCTTTTAAAAGTGAATTGCTAGGTAGCTGCATACAGATCGTAACAATATCAAAGGTTCAATTGAAATATCAAGCTGCTGTCTATGCATGTCTTTTCAGTATTTTAAATGCTAAAATTAAGAATTCTCAAGGTGAATCTGACAATAGTTCACTTGAACAAATGATACTTAAACCCTGCCTCATCACCTAAGGTCTATTGATTGCTATAACCAATCAAAGTGAAAATTCAAAAGAAAATAAAACTGTCAATGTACCTTTCCAGTTTTTGTATCCACCACTGTTGAAATTTGCAGGCGAGGGAGGGCTACATCCCTAAGATAATCACATTCCTGTAAAGATAAAATAATTTTGATACACACACATGAAAACATCATTGACATAGTGCTTTATTCAGCAGCTAGATTTTCTTTTGAAGTACTATCAATTGCCCAAGATTAGTATTTGATCCTTTTTCACTGTAAAGAAGATCTTATGTGTGGCTAACAAGCAAATCTTACTTCATGCAAGCAGCCTGGCAGCTCACGAGGAAACTTTAGCTCTCAAACTGATGTCTGAAAAATTTTAATTGACTCCTTAGTCTAATCTGTCTAACATCCTAATAATCCTACTCAATAATGGTGATAGCAAACTCAGGTCTGTAATAACATAAGTTAACTTTATCTGATTATTTTTCATCCAAATTTATTATGAATATCATACCTCCATGCTTAGGAAGTTGTGCAGTAAAATAATTCGTGGAGACCAGCTAAGCACTTCAGGTTTGACCTACATTAAGGATAGAGAATCACACAAGAATGATCGTCATCAATAAGCATGCAAAGCAAATCAGCTCTCCCAACCAAGAGAAGGATTCAAAATAGCAAACAGTTATTCCTCAAAAAAGAAGAATAAAATAGTTAAAAGCTAAGTAAACAGAGACAATCATCAAAGAAATAAGTCCATTATAGGCAGGAATACACAGAATGGTGTGGAGGCTTTGAAGCTCAAACAGTTGGACACTCAAATATGCTGAACGAAGATATCATGCATCATAAAACAACTAGCAGGCACCCAGAATGCAGTCAGGTATTCTTCAACTACATACATCTCTACTTATGCTTTGTTTGAGAAGTACAAACAAACAACATTAAAAGTTTTAGAAGTTCTTTGTTTTGGGGAAAGTACTTCTTTTAGTGCTAGAAGCACAACTAAACACACCCTTTGTTTCTTTTTTATTAAACACTTGAAGTCTCAATCTTTCATACTTTTGCCCACCACATGCATAGGTCTGTGAACAGCGATATATCAAAAAGGGTGAAAGAGCACCTTTAGGGTCTGTTTAGTTGAGGGGTAAAATGAGGTGGAAACTTTTATGGATAAGATCCATGTGTAAAATTACATATTGAGTTTATTCATGAACATTTTCACCCCATTTTTACCCTTTAACCAAGCACACCCTTAAAGATAAAAGTCTAGTAGAAAAGAGAGGGCAACAGACATACATATCCAACTCTTAAGATTTCTGCTTCCTTGTCGTTACTCCAGTAAGGAATACCTGAAAATTAAAAGAAATAATTAAAAAAGTAATGATGATGAGTTCCAATAAAAGAAAACTGCATGTTAATAACAAAGTTTTATTTTTTAAAAAAACAAAAAAGAATTCATGCATATTGATAGCAAACAAAAACAACAACTTTTGGATAAAAAATTTAAAATAAATGCAATACCTAGAAGGCACAGTAATTAAAAATTTTAAAATTCAATCATGGATTAAAAATAAAAATAAAAAAGGAAAAACATCAATATGGTAGCACAACAGCACATTTGATTTTTCAGGCAAAACAATGCATTTGGTGAAAAGCAAGTCTATCCTTTGTACATAAATACAATTGCCAGTCATGGAACCAACAATCTACCAGGCACTTATATTGCACTTTAAAAAGTTGAAAGAAACACATCAGGCATAAAATGAGATAAGCGTTATAGACTTGTAAAATTTCATAAGTGTAATAACAGTTATACCCTAAACAAAACTTCAAATTAAATAATACCTTTGGGCAACTGAAGGTAACCATCACTCTGAAGTCCACTCAATCTTCTATATGATGCAGACTGAGTGCCTAAAGCCAACAAGTTAGGCCAACAGTGGATAAGAATAATGATAAGATATATGAAATTCTGGAACAAATATCCCTCAATCATAACCCCTATTTGGTTTCACAAAAAAGAGTAAAAGATTATACCATATGAGTCCTCCAACTTTCGTATGAATGCCAATTGAGAGAGAGCGCCTGTAATCCGAGAACAGAAAAGAACCACCATGTAATGTTATCGCAAAAAGCTATCTGGATGTTGCTTCTCATTAATAACTTAGAAGTGATAACATATTAATCAGTAACACTAACACACATCATCACTCTAGTTAAGCAATCAGCCCAATGCAACAAGACAGAAGAAATAGCTCCAGCAATTCACATAAAATTGTTCACAATCAGAAATCTTGTCTAAATTTGTAAGGAAATAGATTATGGGATTTCCCCAAATCACTTAAACATCACAGTACACATAATCAGCAACAAGAAGGAATTGCAAATATCTACGGTGATACTGATATATCACAGACAATCCCCCTTGTTAGAGACATATATGATTGTGACATGAGGATCACCCTTGCGCCCTGGCATTTTCACAAGTTGCAAAATATAAGAGCATCTATATATAACTGAGTCTAAGTATTAACTAAAATCCAATCCAAGTGGGTGCCCCTAATTTTTTCTTGACGGACTGACTTGTAAGCAATACCAAAGAGACAGACAAGTATCCAATTATCAATTGCAGTGCAGTGCCAGTTACGGAGGAATGATGATTGTCGCAATTTCAGAGGACAAAAATGCGATCCTCATCGAGGGAGCATTACCGTGGAAAGAAAATCATAATTTCAATTGGACGTGAAGAATCGGGCGTATGTATCAGTATCACGAAGAGGTTCTATTTTCTTTTTTCTTTTCTTTTTTGTTATTATTTTTTAAGGAGATCACTATTCACAACTGAAGCACCATGGGGAGGGAAAGGCATTTTAATTTCGGGCAGAAATCACAAAGCATAGAATGGGAGGTAAAGTGGAACGGAAGGTAGGAATTGAAGAGTGAAGAAGCAGGTGGTGGATTCCATTAGATTAGAATAAATTACGAAAGTGAAAGGGAACAAGAAATGGAAGAAGAGAGAGAGAGAGAGAGAGAGAGAGAGATGGTTACCTATAATCATTCCGACGGTGACAAAGGTGAGAAGTCCGAAAACGATCCTCATGGAGGGCGCCATGGGAATGGATGGGATGGGATGGGATTACAAATACAATACAGAAAGAAGAAGAAGAAGAAGAAGAAGGGAGGGAGAAGCAAGCAAGTGTGAAATTCACTCCCTTCAGCACTCAGCGAGCGAGCGTCTGTTTTTGAATATACAGCGGGCAGCGGCAACCCCAACCCGACCGCTCTCTCTCAACGCCCCCTTCCCTCCTTGCTTTCTTTTCTTTATATGCCTTCTCCCTCCAGGCTCCAGGGACCTTTTTTTATTATTATTTTTCTTTTTTCTATTTTCTCCATCTTCGTCCCATGTTTTTTCTATATACATATGATATGAGTGTATGACTTCGAAACCCTGCCCACCGTTGACTTGACTCCACTTATGTCCTTCTTCGTCCCAAACAATGACTACGTGTTTTTTGGTGAAAACAAGGATATTAACCACTCAAAACGGTGAGAATTTTGCTTTGATCATGACACTCTTTGTTAGAAATTGAATCTTGATTGATACTTGAATAAACTCAACCCTCTACCGAATGTGCTACGTCACATAATTTTACAATAAGTATGTTTATAAAATTCAATGTGTTCACACTTATTAAAAATATGAGTTTAATTTTTATGATCAATCAAATCAAATTATTCTATTTGGATTAACTTTTCAAATAATAAATATGAAACTGTTCACTTTTATTGATGTGATAATATATAATTAAATAATAATATTTTTTTTTACAACATTAGTACATATAAATTAAACGCTAAAAATATATACCGTATATATTTCTTTGCTTATAAAAACTAATGAGTGGTTATTGTGTAACTATAAACTTCAATATTCTCTATCTATTGTAAAATTATACCTTAAGAAAAATAAGGCACCGAAAAAATGCCATGAAACAACAAAATAAATTTAATTTAACTATATTATGGCATCTTTGATCCATATAATATTTGCTTGGATAGCACTTTTTATAAAATGAGAATGAGAAAATCACCTTCTCAATTTTGCTTTTGTCGAAAGTAAGAATTTTCATGCTGTGTTCGAAAGTACTCATGGGAGCAAAATAAACAAAGCTACAATCAACTCAGTGTGACAATATTTTGTCGTTGTTGAGCCGTTGTTGTTGTTGTAGTATATATACCAAGGGTTTGCTTGGTTAACAGTAAAAGCCTAAAAGGGCTTGTTTGCACATTGTTATTTTTTATCAAGAAAGCCGCACTTTTTATATGTTTTGATTTGTTAATCTACATTGGATCGATACTTTACCATCCCATGACATATCGTGTCTAATATTGATATCAATACTTTAATACTTTAAAAATTGTCAAAGATAGTTATAATAAGTCATCGATATATGTTTTTATGTTTTTCAAAGATAGTTATAATAAGAATTAAGTAAATTTAATAACACATTGATAATATCACCTTAAATTTAATAAATTTAGTGTATAATTAGTATATATATATATACACACACACATATCCTCACATCTTAAATTTCAGAATTTCACCATACCCTAGTATTTTTAAATTGCATCAATATCGTATTTCATCTTCGTGTTTCATAAATGTTAATGTAAAATTGGGTGAAAATTGTTCATAGATAAATCACATGTGTAAAATATTAAAATTACACATAAAATCTATCCATCAAAATTTCCCTATTTTTACGATAAATTTGTTGCTGTCTAAATTGATAGAATAGGCATCACATAATTGGTTGTCACATTATCTGCTTCTTTCCACCTAACTAAACACATCATAGAATCACAAAAAAAAAAAAGTAGAAAAGAGTTTTTGGATGATATAATTTTCAATCATTTTATAACATAAAAAATATATTTAAAAATAATTTAAGATGTATTAATATTATATAACATAAATTGATTTATATCTAAATGTAAAATAATTTTTTCAAATATTTTATTTAAAAGATTAATACTCAACGCTAGCATGATTGCATCAAGTAATAAGAGGATACATGTGATTTTGATACCAAAAAAAAAAATTAAAAGCTCATCCAAACATGCTTGAAATAGGATGAAAATTTTTATGAATGAGTTTCCTATGGAGCTTACACATAAAGTTTATCAATGAAAATTTTTACCTCATTTTTACCTAAGTGTTTAGTTAGTGATTTAACATTAGGTAGAATATTTTATGAATGACCTCTGGATATAATTTCATATATGAAATTCATCTATAAAATTTTCTCCCACGTTTTTACCCCATATTAACTTAACGTTCTCACATGTAAGTGTAAACTTTTTACACATATATTATAGATTGTCACATTAGTAAAAATATTTGATTAAGTAATCTACTATCTTAAACATCTTATAAATAAAAATATATGATTAAATAGGTTGAAACTATACTGACAATTTATCAAAAATTAAATTGAGAAAATATGCATCGAAGTGGGTCGTAAATATTTTTGTGACTTATTGAGAAAAGAATAAGTTTAAGCTAGAAAAAAAATTTCAAAAGAGGATGCATAATCATTATATATTTTCATGATGAGAATACAAATAGTTTTATAGATACATTAAATTTTATAGGATATTTCTTGATTTCAAATACTATGAAAAAAGGGCTTTATTTAATTTATAATAATCATCTTTAGTTTACATTCTTGCAACGAGCTTAATACATCTGCAATTTCCTCCTTTTCAATTTACTATATCAAAGATGATAGAACTTCACGTAAAAGAGAAAAGATTGAAATTAATCAATAGGGAATTGATCAAGATAATAGACATTTTGACTCGTTAATTAGTTATTTTGGGTTCAAGTACTAAAAATAGGGTAAAAAATCTTTGTTAAAGGACTCTTATCCCTTTTAGAAATCTCAATGAGTCAAGTATTGGGAATTTTAATTGGATTTTCAATAGCACAATGCTACAAGACCCAAAATTGGCTATCCTGAGTTGAAGTGCCCGATTAGGGACGAAACGGGAGGCAAGTGCGGGGGGTACTTCCTGATTCCCGCTCGACCAAACCTCAGATTTGTCCCTGACCTCGTTCTTGATCCCCATGATGGGGAAAATCTTCCATCATCGATCCTATGGATCCCAAATCCTCTTAAGGATCCATGGATACTTTAAAAAACTTAAAGAAAAAAAAATTCATGGGCAGCCACAGGAGAGACAATAAACATAGCACACCAGTGTGAGAAACATATACAATTTCAGAAACCATGAAACTAGAGACATTTGCAAGGGAAAAAGTAAAGCCAGAAAAATACAAGAGAAAAACCAAAGGACACATATTTGAGTGGGGTTGGAGCTTGAATGGAGTGGGGATTGGGGAATGGGGACTTAAGATTGAAAACCCTGGTGCTTTTTCTTCATGGTCGACATTCGAAGTCATCATCGTTGTTGCCATTTTAGAGCCAAGACGTTATTGATGAAGAGTGAAAAGAAGTGAGTGGGTGATTGAGAATGAAAAAGGGTGAATGGGTATTGGTGTCAATTGCTACAAAAATAGTTGAGGATATCACTTAATCAAGCTAAAGGGCAGAGAATATATATTTCGTTTCCTTTTTATTGAGAAAGCAGATCAAAGGAATGAAAGATAGAACGGATAGGGTTGGTTTGGATTGAGAAAGTAAAAAATATGTTGGTGGGTATGGGGATGGGTAGGGTCAAAGTGAAAGTTTAAAAGAGTGGTGAATAGGTGATTGAGGAGAAAGACAATGTGTATGCGGCACATAGGTTTGAAAGGAAGAATGTTGTTGTCTATTCTAGGGTTAAATTGTTTATCAAACTAAATAATAATAATATAATTAACATATGTGAAATTACTAAATTGTCCTCAAGGCGGGGGTATGGTCCCGTCCAGATTAACCATGAGGGAATTTTCATCCCCATCCCTATCCCTGGGATAATTCCCCAACTGCGAGGTTCCAAATTTAGGGATCACTTGCGGATATCCTGCCAATGGATCTCCATTGCCACCTTTATGCTCGACAAATGTGATAATTTATTGGTGAGATGACAAAAATTGAATGTGGGAAAGAAAATATTAAAAGAGTAACAAATTACATCAACACATGTTAATTGGTCATATCAAATTCTTGAAACTTATCGACGTCATGAAATAATTTCCTTTTCAATAATAGGATCTTATGGGATATCAGTGATTTATCGAGATTGAAAAACAAACGTTGAAATTGTTATCAACTATGTTGAGGTCGTGGGATAGTTTTTGGTACCTTCGAGAGCAATTTATGATAGTGCTTTGAGAAGAATAACAAAGTTAAAAAGCCAATCAAGTTGATTGTTATGCCTAATTCCATATGGCTAAATGTGTTGGTGATTTGTATATATAGTATTTTTTTTTCAACAAAGATATATATCATCGAAAGTAGTGACTAATCCGCTTCAGACGCATTACTAAAAGTTATGCTTTTTTCATTATCTATACAATATAATAAAGGGGATTCCAAAAAATAATTGATTTTAGTGTCCAACTTTTTGTACCATTTTTATCCTTATAAATAATTTGTTAAATAACATTTTAAAGGTTAAAATAGTAACTTCAAATTATTTATTACATGTAATACCCTAGGTATGTTGTTACCTGGAAGTTCAGGTACACGTGTCCTTAAACAAATCTAGGTTCTGAATTTCATCAAGTCTGGATCCTACATGTCCTTGGAGAGCTATACAATATAACCATATTCTTGGGATCAAAAGCTCGGTAATTGTTTCCAAGAGGAAAATAAGTTAAAGAATGATTTTTAATGAATTTTATGAAACTTTTAAACGCTTTGTTTTTAGCTCACAAGTTTAGAAAATCTTGAAGATTCCGAATTTGAACTAAAATCCAAAATTTGGATTTTGATTTATTGGGACTTTAATTTTTAAGATATTTTATTTGAATCTAAATGGCGATATTTTCTTATTTACATTTATGTTTTAAAGTTAACGGAGAGTAAAATAAATGAGGACATTTTAAGAAATGTAAATAAGTGAGTATTTAGATAACCTAGCCCAATACATACCAACACTTGAATTGTAGCTTAAAGTTGGGAGAAAAATCATTTTGGAGAGCGCTAGCACTCAAGGAACAATAAGGTGGTGCGACAGGAGAATTTATGCTCTCTGGTTAGCGCTACAATGGTCAAAATTTCATTAAACCCCCCCCATTTTCGGGTTTCAAATCACCAAACGCACCCTCGTCCCCCCAAAACACTCTCACGCCTCTCTCACCCCATTTTCATTAATTTAACACCAATCTTTCACTTTCAAGGCTTAAAAGTAAGAGATTATACTAGTTTTGCTTCCTATTTTCTCTATTCTTCCTTGTTCTTGGGGTTAGATCTTGAGTTCCTCCTTATTCTTATGTCATAATGTTCTTCCACCATTGATGGGGGTTAAAATAGAGTTATTCTGAGATTAATTTAAAGTTTTATTGCTTTACTGGCAAATAGTGGTACCATTTCTGCCTCCCAAAATCCTATTGGTGTCAATCCTATTTATTCTACCACTCCAGGTGAATGGCTTCAAACCTATTATCTCTATGTTTTGCATTAGAGTTATTTTCATAAAACATGATTTATTTTATAATTTAGAGATTTCTGCAAAAAGGTTAGAGGTTTCTGTTGATTTTGCAAGCTTATGATAATGTGATTTTCAAATGGCATGCACTATATGTTTTGTGTAAAATTATGGGACCACTATTGTTGAAATAAGTTTTTATAGAGCTAGATTTTGAATATGAATATTTAGAGATGTTGTAATGGTGGTATGAACTTCAAAACTATTGGTTTTATATGCTAGAGCTTGTCAACTCTAGGGTAGAAGACTTTATGAGATCCAGAAAAGATTTAGATTTTTTATTGAGCTGGATAGTAGCTATAGAGAAACAAGCTGTGTGCTAATAACAATTAATCCGTTAATCTTAGTACCAAGTAGCCCAGGGCCATAAAAATAGAGAAATAGTTGAGATACTAGGACGGCGACATATAACGCCAAGATGTGACCAAAGATTTGTGAATAGATAATTGATTGGTACACTAGGATGACGACACGAATGTCAGATGTAACCAAAGGTTATTATATAGAGATTTTTGTTTCTCTATTAGAATACTATTGACTAGTGTTACGAGAATTGTGAATTTGATAATATGCATACAAGTATTATATGTTTTAAAGTTTTATACTATTATTGTTATTATGATTTCCTGCATGGTTTCCTTAGTATCCCATGAAGGGGGTTAAGGTGAGAATTCATTTGCGAGTTTTGCACAAAACTCACCCCTATCATTTTTCTCTTATTTACAAATACAACGCTGTTGGATTATTCTCAGCCCCTTCTTCCTAGTAGCAATAGAGATTCAGCTGGTGAGCTTCACTTGAGTGAAGCATTCTGATTCAATTTAGAGTGCTCCATATTGTAAGGAGTCCTGATTCATATAGAGACTATTTTACATTTTGCATATTTGATCGTATTATGGTTTGTATTTAAAGGATTTGGTTATTTCTAAACAAACTGGATATGAGTAGTTTGATACTTTTGCATTTTACGTATGAATGATACTATGATTCCAGACTTTAGATAATGAATATGAGATTTCAGTTATAATTATTTGATTTCAGAGAATAAGTGATTTCCATGTAGAAAAATAAAATTTTATTTAAAATGGATTTTCCTTTTTCAAAAATGCATATAGAGCAACATACAGGTCACGAGACTTACGTGGAATGAGGTTCCTCACGTGTCGTCATATGTCCAAATCGGGTCATGACATTACACCACTTTCGTTTTCATTGGCAATTTTCTAATGCTTCACATTAGTTTTAGTAGTTCCACTTTTAAATCTCTTTCTATTTCTACCCACGCTTCTACACATCTCTCGTTTCTCATCTCTTCTCTCACATCTTCTAAACAATGAATTCCATATCAAAAACATTATTTTGTCGCCTTTCAACACAGATTAGCACTAATAACAAAATGCAATTCGAAAAGTTACACCCTTTGATTCTTTAGGTTTGAAACTCTCTTTCTCTACATTTATAAGCTTTTCTTTCTAATTTTATATATCTTTCTCTTCTTTTTAATCCACACGGGAAAAGATGAGACATTCATATTTAATTTTATTTGATTTGCTATACTTTCAACATGAATTTTGCATTCACATATATTATTTATAAAGTTATTATTATTGCACTGTATATGCTTTTCTTTCTAATTTTATGTATCTTTCTCTACTTTTTATCCACACGGGAAAAGTTGAGACATTCATACTTAATTTTATTTGATTTGCTATACTTTCAACGTGAATTTTGCATTCACATATATTAATTATGAAGTTATTATTATTGCACCTTAAATCAAATTTGCACCTACAAATTAGCATAAGGTTGCATTTGTTCAAGATGAAATACTGATATTGATATCATCCTGCAAATACACTTTTGTTTGGAAATTATATATTATGTTAGTGATATCAATCTTATGTAGTTACATAAAAAATTAAGAACAGTGTCATGTTTGAATTTCCTTTTAAATTTGTTTTACTATGGACATTGTCGGTAGTTTGCCACTTTTTGTTTTAATTTGTTCAAAATAAATTATATTTAAAAACATGTCTCTTTTTTTAAATTTATTATTGTTGAATTGTTAGTTTTTTTTATTGGGTTTTTGGGATCCTTCGCTTACATATCTTTCGCTTGATTTATATTATTCTTAAATTTTCTTAAACATATTTTATTTTTGTTAACAATGGATATAAAATTTAAAAGAAAAATTGATTTTCATGACTAAAAAAAATATAATTATTAATTTGTATGTTTTCATAAACTCAAGTACATATATAATCTATAGTTCAAAAGAATAAAATATATTTTTCCTTATAGTATATTAATATTTCAAAAATAAAAACTGCAGCTTGGTAGAACCTATCAAGTTGCTATTGATATATAAAAGAAGAAAATGATCCAAAGTAATTCTTTATATTAAAATCTAAAAAATTAAAAATACTACTTCATAGGCAGTATTACTAAAAGTTATGCTTTTTTGGTTATTAATACTAACGATTTTATTGGAAGTTGTAATGGTTTTTGTGAAAACTATTGAAATATTTTGAGATTTGTATTTGAATCCAATTTGCAAAGCATTTGTGATTATATTTTCAATTATGCATTACGCTTTTAATATTTGAATCAAGGTTATAAATTAAAGCTTGATTTCATGGTTTGTCTTATAAAGATTATGTTTGTACTTTAATCATAACTTTGTATCCTAAATTTCTTTTGATAAATCTTAGAGAATTTTACGCTAATTTTTTTGAAATTTAATGTAATTACATTCAACATTCTTTTATTTTATAAAACTATTACCGACCATTCATGATTTATAAAATTATACTACCTCCTTTGTAGATACTAATTTATTAATGTAAGTAAAGATGTCAATAGGCTTAATCCGCGAGTTGGTTCGCCAAAACATTATTTTTTAAGCTGGTTGAACTTTTGAGCTCATCGAAAATTTCAAGTCGCCTAACTCGCTCCACTTGGCCCGAGGGGTTTTAGGCAAGTTGGTGAGCTTAACCAAAGACCAAACCTTTTTTTTTAAGAATAAAAGGTGACAATTTTTTAGTCTTTATTTTGTAACAATCTCAAAGACTCAAACCAAGGAAACATAAGACCAAACCCAAATAAAATTTAACGTGTTTCTAACCAAAAAGGAGACCAAATGCATACATTATATGTAATAAATTATAATATACTATATGTAAATGATTAAATTTAATGAGTTAGTACATAGTTGTTATGAGCCTTGAAAATTTGGGTCTACATCAATTAATAGAAAAGTTTTTTTAAGCAAAATCATCAAACTATTAAAAAGCTTTTATGTTGCATTTTTTCAATTTTTCTTTACCCTAACTGTATGTAATAAATTATAATTTACTATATATAAATAATTAAATTTAATGAATTGGTATATAGTTGTTATAAACCTTGAAAATTTGGCTATGCATCAATTAATAAAAAGTTTTAAAATTTTTTTAAACAAAATTATCAAATTATTAAGTTTTTTTTTTACAATTTTTTGTTTTTTTGGTGGAATGACCCCCACCGAAAATAATATTTGGTTAACTATTTTAGTCTATTTAATTTAGGTGGCTGCAACTGCCCGCCTTGTTTTTGACTGGGTACCTATTTTGACATCTCTAAATATAAGTGACAAAAAAATATAATATGAGATATACATAAATAATTAATAATGATAAAATTATAATATTATGATAATATTTAATATATATATTAATTAAAATATCTATTTTTGATCATAAATTATAATTATAAGTTACATTTTGATGTAATAAAAAAATATTTTAATCAATAAATGTGTTAAATTATTTTTTAAATTCATTCTATTCAAACTAGTGTTTGAATAAAAATGAAAGGCAGGTAACAATTTGGATGGAACGTGAGAGATTCAAACACCGATAAAAAGGTGTAAAGGAAAGGGTGACATGGTTAATTTGGTGTTTAGGGATTGATCGATAGTGTTTGGGAAAAAAGGGACAATCCAATGATGAAATAGACCCCTGGTTGTTCGCGCCACGAAGGGAGGAAGGGGGACCAAACAAACGAATGGCATTCTCAGTTGAGAGAGAGAGAAGAGAAGAGGAGGAATTCAGAAAGGAAAAAGAGAAGAACAATTAATACAATATAATAGCAAACTTTCTTTCTCTTTCTGTGTGTGTATGTCTGTCTGTCTGACTATCCAACATCCACATCCAACATCCACCTGAATTCATTCATTCATTCGGAGGTGGCAAATAAATTAAGCTGATAATAAGGCAGCAGATAATTACTAACATTAATCAATCAATAAATGAATGCAATGGCTTCCTCCCGTAGTCGTTGTCGTCCCCGTGCACCAGCGCTGGCTCTCGCCCTTCTCTTCTTCTTCGTCTTGGTTGCAGCCGCGGCTGCCGCCGATGCCCAAACGGACCCCTCCTGCAATCACGACGTCCAATTGGTATATATATATATATATATAATTCCTACTGAATTTGGAAATCTTCGATCACAATTAACGGGCGCGCGGGTGGGATGGATGTATACATAATTAATAATATATGCATATCCATCATCATCGTGCATATGTTTGTTTGTATGTATGTATCTTTATTGTGTGTGTCTGTGGAAGGTGCTAATTAATTAAGCTATATTATTATAATTATAATATTAATATAAACAAGAAGCATCATGTTGGATGGATATGATATGATATGATATGATGTGATGCAGTTGAAGGTGGATAAATGGGTTGATGGGAAGAAAGGGTCCGGGTACAGTGGCATGAGTGCAAGATTTGGTTCTATTTTGCCGGAGAAGGCTGATCCAACTGCCAGAGTTCCTGCTCTTTTTTCTGATCCTAAAGACTGCTGTTCAACTTCTACTTCTAAGGTTCATTTTCATTTCTCAAGTCAAGTGTGCGCTTAATTCATTGCTTGAGGCGGCAGGCAGGCTTGAGCATTAATTCTTAGCTAATTAATTGATTAATTAATTAATTCCCATTTGGCAGTTATCTGGATCAGTTGCTGTGTGTGTGCGTGGTGGCTGTGACTTCACAACTAAAGCTGCATTTGCACAGTCAGGAGGTGCAACTGCCATGTTGATGATACACGACTCTGACGGTATATTTCTTTTTCAGCACAATTCGGTCATGATCTACCTCCCCATTTTGGTCTCCTTTGTACCTACACTGCAGGGTCCGCTAGCTTTATACTCATATTATGTTATCAGCCAGCCAGCCAGTGGTCACGGAAACTAAAGTATTCTGTGTATTAAACAACAGAGACAGCCTAAATGCATCAGCTGTACAAAGAAATCCGATCCTATTTCACGTATGTATGAGGAATTGTCCATGATCAGAACCGCACAACAAACCTATGCAATCGCAAGCTAGCTCGTCTCATCATTTTTAATACCTGTTTTCAAGCTTATTATGTCCTACTATGTACTAGTGGTCCATGCAGAAAGGGCTTATGGCAACTTAAATTTTAAAATCAAACGGCAACTTAAATAGACCAAGTGACATTGCCATTTCCTTTTTTATACATAAAGTCACTACACTCAGCAACAGGAATTACCATTATAATTTACTGACTTAAACTAACTTTACGGCAATCATTGACTTATTATCTATTCCCATAAATTTTAATTTGTTTCGGTCAATAAAGTTTTTCATTCGTGATCATATTTTGCCTGAAATGTATCTTTGAATATTCTGTCAGATCTCTTTGAGATGGAGTGCCCGAATGGCTCTAGAGTAGACATTTCAATCCCAGTTGTGCTTATATCAAAGTCACTAGGAAATGATCTCAACCAATTTTTGACATCTGGAAAGAGAGGTCAGGCCTTCAATTCTTAGAACTTCTATGTGTACTACTATCGCAATTGAGAAAGAGATTATGTTTATAGATCTTAAAATTTGTTGTATAGATCTAAGATGCAAGAAATTCATGCAATTTTTTTTAGCCATGATAAGGTGTGTCTGTGGATAGATTATTCTGCTATCTTGTACTCCTTATTTTCCCGTTTATTCTAACAACATTTCCTTATATATATATATATATATACACTTGTAAAATAGAGTCAGAAGCTATGCATCTTTTAGACATTAAGGACTAATGGTTATAACTGGGGAATACGGGTTAAAACTTGGAGCCAAAGTTTGATAACTTGCCACAAAATGAAAAGGCTCTATGTTATTTCAATCTCCATTCACGATCTTTTTATTGATTCAAGTGATTCAGTTGTAATGATTAGTATCATCATTTAATAAATTGCCCCAACTAGTGTTTCATACTAAATCTTACACTTCCGATATAGCCTCACTTCATACACTCCAGTATCCTTATAAAATTAATCGATACCGGTACTCTTTGGTTACTTGTGATTAAAAATTAGCCACATAACTCACGAACTCTAGTTATTAAGATCTATAAAACTTATGATTAAATCATAGTCGTTGAATACTAAAGAGTACCAAAGGAAATCCCTTTCTATTTCATACATTGTCATGTGTGTTATGGAGTTTAATTGTATATGTGCTTGCGGATACTTCAGTGTTCATTCTCTTTTCTTTCATCAACTGCGTTCATAATGGTATCCATTCATACAGGACGATTTTCATGCTTTGTCAGCATTTTGTGGGTGTGTGTGTGTGTGTGTGTGTGTATATATATATATATATATATAATTCCAGGTTTATTTTCGCATAATTTACAAATAGTTAATTTTGAGTTGTCCATTGCAGTGGAAGTTTTGTTATATGCTCCAACTCGCCCACTTATAGACTATTCAGTTCTGGTTTTGTGGTTGATGGCTGTCGGAACAGTTACGTTAGCTTCACTATGGTCAGATATAACAGCTCGTGATCAGCATAATGAACGCTACAATGAATTATCTCCCAAGGTTTTTCCATACCACCTTACATCTACCTCGAAGTTTCAATATGCCTAAATGTGTTCTTTTGTAACTCTTCTTGTTGGGATTGATGGCAAATTAATTAAGGTAATATCTTGATGTGAGAGCATGCTTTCATTGACTAAAAATTACCCAATATTTTAAGTCAATGGCTGTATGGGAAATTTGATTTCACAGGCTCACCTTGGTTGTGTGCAAATCTAGATTTCCTTTTATGTTTGACTGCCTTTTGTATAAATGGCCACTGCACTGATCATTTAAATCAGTTAACTCAGTATGGAGCGGAGGAACGTATATCTTCTTCCAGGCCTTTTATGTACTAATTACATATTTTGGTTCATTTTTTTCATACATCTTCAAGCATATTAATTTGTACTTGTAAGTTTCTTTGCTTTTTGCTAGGGATCTTCTACTGCTGAAACAACGAAAGATGATGAGAATGAGATTGTTAACATAGACACAAAGGGTGCTATCATCTTTGTCATTTCAGCATCTACTTTCTAGTGCTGCTGTTTTTCTTCATGTCATCTTGGTTTATCTGGGTGCTGGTAATACTTTTCTGCATTGGTGGTATTCAGGTAATGTAGCTCATTCCCATGAATTTTATTCCTGATGTTGCTAATTCAAAGACTATCATTTTTCATGGTGTGCATGAAAAGTGTATTGGTTCCTATTTTGTCCGTGATTAAATTGCCGTCTATTGCAAACTGAAGTGAGTAATTCTATTTCATTTAAACACACACCAGTCAAATTATACTATATTGGTCTTGTTGGATTTTATAAACGAGTTCAACAAATGTAAGAAAGGAGGGTGAGAAAGAGAGAGAGTATAAGTGTTTGAGAAGCCATGGCTGCAGTTAAAATGGCTTTTAAGAGCACAAATACCATACAGAAGCATATAACCTCTGCTGGATCCCTGATAGAAATGGGATGGTGTTAACTACTACATGACTACAAATATTCAGTCCAATCTGTGGAGACTGCTTTAATCTGGCTTTAGGATTAAAATACACCTAATAACTCGCCTTTATCTGCAAAGTAACATTTTCAGTGTGCACAGCTTCCAAAACTCTCCTTCAGCAACAAAGGCAGGCATAAAAGCATACAAAATTCTTCGTAAACATCTCCAGTAGATCAATATGCATAAAAAACATTTTTCACATTGGATAGAATGATAGATTGAGGAGGCCAATGGTGAGTGGCATCCAAGGTAATAAATATACGTTGAACAATACAAAAGCATGATTAAGATGAAGTTAAAAGGGTCTTGGAGTAGCCTTCTCCATAATTTTGTGCATAGCCCTTGGAACCCAGCAAGACTTTCAAGCATGCAATAGAAACATCCTGATTTACTTCTGTTGTATAAATCTGTTTATTTTGCACATATTCAGAGAGGTTAGGCAGCTTTGCTACATTCTTACATTCTTGAGTCTTTATACATTTGTTGTATATTTTCTTGCTTTAGGGTTTGTTTGGTTGGGAAGTAAAAATGGGGTAAAAATTCCATGAATGAGATCCATGTGTAATTTTACACATGAAGCTCATCTATGAAAATTTCATGCTCATTTTTACTCAAACTACACACCCTAAAGGATATTTTTCTGCCCCCAGTTGTATTTTTCCTAAGTCTCTCTAACAAAAGATTTCATTTATATTTGCAATAAAAGTGCATCAGAGAGTACTAAACTTTTCTGTTAACAGGATTTGAAACTATATTGCATATAGCTGTTGACCTGTTTTTGGGTTTTTGGATATTCTTAACTGCTTAAAATTCCTTTAAAGTCTGCTTTCATTTTCAGGGGATGCACAATTGTATTGTTAGTCTTTCTTCAAGGTATACTATGATCTATTTCTTTCTAACAAAAGAAGAAAATTAGTGTTCTTTCTGCATGTCTTGTGCCATGTTTTTTTTCCTCATATCTAATCTTCAAATATATGAGCAGATTTTGTCCCAGTTGTGGTCAGAAGACTGTGAATTTACCTCTGTTTGGGGAGGTCTCTGTTTTCTCACTGGTAGTGTTACTATTCTGCATAGCATATGCGGTATTTTGGATTATTACCCGGCAGCAGCGATTTTCATGGTTTGGTCAAGATGTACTTGTAAGTTTCAGATTATAGTACCTCCTCAATAGGTCTTCCTATTATCATCGTAGTTTCTCAATTCAAAATTCAGGACAGCGAGGCAAGCATTGAAAAAATGAAAATTATTAATTTATTCATGATGCTCAGTGCTTGAAATTTCAGTCTCCTTTCTGCAAAGTTCTCAATCTCATAGAATACTGACTCTAATTTGAGGAGCCGTGAGTAACCCAGGAAATTGGTTTTAGAAACAAGGGCGGATGTTGCAATGGTTTCTAGTTCTGGGTTTGCCTAGTGTTGATATCTCCATATTTCCTTAAAAACTTTCGCATATATTTAATTGATTGTTGTTGATACCATTCAGCGGTGAAAAGTTGTTTAATTGATCATTTACTTTGTGCAATTGCCTTGAAATGTGGCTTTATCCTTGACAGGGCATCTGTTTGATGATAACAATCTTGCAGTTAGCTCGATTACCTAATATTAAGGTACCTGTGTCGGTTGATTCTGTTTGTAATAAGTGTTTCCTTACTCATTTGTTTCGCAATATCTATTGTAACAATTCTCATAATTTGCTTATGCATCTGATATGACAGGTTGCAACTGTACTCCTTTGTTGTGCATTTGTATACGACATCTTCTGGGTGTTCATATCTCCTGTGATATTCCGTAAGAGTGTAATGATCACAGTAAGTCTTCGTCTTACCGGTGTATTTCTTATCTTTTCCATTTCCTTTATATATCTTTCGTCTTATCTTGCAATAGATATTTTCCTTTTCATTCTTATTGTTTAGGTGAACTTCTTATATTCCTTTTAAATATATACTTTGTGTTCTATTTCACAAAAAAAGAAACAAAAAAGGTGTCTATAGCTATGTTATGAGTTCTGTTTTCTAGGTTGCTCGAGGTGACAAGGCTGGTGGGGAAACAATTCCTATGCTGTTGAGATGTCCTCGTCCTTCCGATCCTTGGGGTGGTTATGATATGCTTGGATTTGGAGATATTCTCTTTCCCGGTTTGCTTGTTTCCTTTGCTCATAGGTACTGAGTCCCATATTGTGTCGACAACTTACAAAACTGAAGGCGTAAATATAGTGAACTCCTATGCATATTAGATTTAATAATGTGTTTGTTATGACTTTTGATTGTCTCAGATTCGACAAGGATAATAAGAAGGGGGTGTTAAGTGGATATTTTGTTTGGTTGGTAATTGGCTATGGCTTTGGTAAGTTCTTTTGCAATATGTTCGTGTTGATAACTTGTTAATTTTCGTCATATCATCAGAAAAGTTAGAGTTCACCATATCCACGATGTCTTACAGTCCAATCAGTTAGTTATTCTGATGCCTTTAATTTATTTACGGCCGTAGAGATGTTCCATTTGTTTTGAAATTGGATATAGATGTTCCATGTTGATTGATTGCCTATTTAAACTTTGTATTTTAGATGTAATGCTATTAAGGTTTTAGCTTAGGTGCTGACATGCAGAGGGTGGGTTCCTTTTTCAGGCCTCTTCTTAACATATTTGGGGCTGTATATAATGAAGGGTCATGGACAACCTGCTCTCCTCTACCTTGTTCCATGTACACTAGGTAAACTAATTATTGTGTGCTTGCTTAGATTCGGTGTGCAGTGTAGATTTCTGTTTCTCATCATTTAACTTGTCGGCCCATGCCTAATTGTTGCCAAATTAATTAATTAAATCAACAGGTGTCACTGCCATATTGGGATCTGTAAGAGGTGAGATGAAGACCCTTTGGGATTATGACGCATACTCGTCTTCGCCAAAACCGCCTTCCCAAGTTTGAGTGACACTGATCTGATGTGATCTGATATCCATGCAACTTGGCAAAGGACACCGATCGATCAACGCAGTTTAATTACAGAGTGCTTAGGAAAGATACCCCAGCCCCAGGTGTATAGTAAGAGTACATACAGGCAGCTAACTCTTTCTTTATTGGGCCTCCATAACTATCTTCTGTATAATGAATGATTGTCCGTACGTTCTTTCGGCCGCGTCATATATAGTTCAGTTCTTGTATCAATGGAGTCTTCTGAAATTTTGCCACCGTTTCTTAATCTTGTATCAATGAAGTTATAGGGAGGAGGAGTACTTCGTCAGCCATCAGGTGAGAGTGGTACGTGTGGCTTCGGTGGTGGTGGTAGAGTGTGTGTTGTATATATATATATATATATATATATATATATATATCATCTCCGTTGATTATGTGCCGGTGTCTTGCTTAATTTACGAGTAATATTATGTTTACAATAATTACATGACAAATATAAATCACATATCTTATTATTATTAGATGTGATAAATGAGTGGAACCACTTATCACATCTAATAGTGATAAGTGTGTAATTTATATTTATTATATAATTTTATTATACACATAATATTATTCTTAATTTATATAGACATGCGATAGGTAGATCTAACAAAAGTCTAGTTCTTTTATTATTATTATTATTATTGTCAATAGCACCATCGACAGCACTTCACCAACAAAACTCAACATCTTTCTGTATTTGAGTATAATGTCATACAATTTCTTACATATTATCTGATTATGCTTTATCACATTATAAAAACATTTGATCTTATAATTACTATCAAAGTTACAAATATGATCTGATAACATATAATTAGATTTATAACCAATAACTTATCAAAATTAATCTAAAGTTAAAAAGGTTTTAATGGAATTGAATGTATATTTATTTATTTTAGCAGTAGATTATTTACTTAAAAATTGAACATATACATCGATTTTTTATTTTGTCTTGGAAGTTCATTTCATATCATAAAACAAGAATAAGGTCTAGTTCATCTATATCAACTTGAAGCAAATAACAACCTAGTCCGCTAGATGGTTAGGTATAACCTTAACCTATTTTGATAACCCTGTCCAGAATGTAAGTCTCATGTAACACTAATCAACTTAAAGATAACAATTTAGGACACAATGTGCTGTCTTATTGGCTTCTATTGGTGATCTGCAAGTTTCCTTCATGGCAAACAATCCACTTTAAAAGAAGAGATTCCCTCAGATACACCCACTTTGTAGGAACTCTTTTTGTTGTGATTGATCTTCCATTACTTACTACACTGAATTAGCTCCAAACTTTATCATATATGCATCAGCTTGACTATCTTAAAACAAGCATACTAAACACACGGATACATAAACAAATAATCTCAACTAACCAACACTAAATAAGAAAGTTGATTTGTCATCTGTCATGAATTTGAAGCTGCGTAAATAAGAGTGTTTGCAACTAAGAAATTCCATGATGTGAGCTAGTCTTGCTCCATTTCTCTGATCCAAACACTGCTATTATATCAAGACAAGCTCTCCAAAAGCAAAATCAAAACAAATCTCAAGCTATCTGTTGGGCAGGAGAAGTAAAAAAAATACAAAAACAAAATCTCTCAATAGAGGAAATAACACAAGAAGAAAAACAATATAAAGGAGACAAAATTTAACGTGGTTCAACTTTAACCCTACATCCACAACCACTTAAGGAGTTCCAAATCTTTAACTATCTGACTTTGAAATAGCTGAGTTGCAAACTATTCTTATAAATATTTCTTTATATAGATAACTCCTAAAAGCTACCCATATGGATCACTTTCACTTTTGGAGAATAACAAAACTTAAATAATCAAAGCCATATTTATAGGTTAAAATATTAGCAATACTTCTATTTCTTATCGATGTGAGACTTTGAGTTAAATCCAACACTACCTAAATGATGGGTCATGGAAGTCATAACGATGGTTTGGAGGGAGGGAAGCATTTTCGCTAAATGATGACACAAATGCATGCATAGGTAATAGGTGGGGAAGCCTTGCACTTGCTTTTTGGGTCGTAGAAGCCTGGTGCTCTGTCTAGCGTTTTAGCTCATCTCCAATAAACTGGTAAACATATGGGAATGGGCTGTGTTCTTCTAATTCAAAAATTCCTTTTGCATATTTTACCTGTTCAACTCGTTTAGGGCATTGGGCTCTAATCCTTTTTGTAACTATTATCCTGATAAAAGTTCCCTTTCTTTATAACGTCAAAACGAAGGTAGAGTGGAGCAAGTAAGCCCAATTGACCAAAACCATAAAAAAACACAAAACGTTTAGCTGGCCTGTCGTTAAAAATAAAGGAAAATGTTATCTTGACGCACCCGCGACGCACGAGCGACGCATACGGACGGATATGGGAGAGTTGTAAGATGCATCCACACAATGAGGGAATATCGTGGTTGCACAAAAAAAAAAAAAAAAAAGAAACCCCCGCTCACTTCCCTCACCCATTTTCCCTTTCCCTCCCACCCCTTTTCCCTCTTCCCTGTCACTCTCTGTGTACAACCTCTCCCCTCCTCCATCAAGTCCGCACAAAAGCCCCGAGCAACTTCTCTACCCTCCGCCTTTCTACTCAAGTTTGACGGCGTGACCCCCCCAGAGGAACCCCTGTCCCTTCACTCTCTCCTGGTACTCTGGACTCAAACTCTCGGCCCCCCCCTATCAAATAGGTGCAAAGTCACTGCTTACATGTTTTGTTGATGACCAATTCATCAGTATAAAGGCCTTGACAGTCCTTTATCGTAGTCCTTAATATTATTTTCCTAAGAAAACTCGTCCCTTTTCAGGTTGTTCAAAATTGAAAATTTACCAGCATTTATCTTACTTACCAACATTTTCAACATGACTTACCAACATAATTTGAATACTTACCAACACATAGCAGAACGTGATTAGTCTATTTTTTGTCATGATAATGTTGGATCTTGTTGGGAGGACTAATTCGTATATAAAGGCCATATAAGTCCTCTATCATATTCTTTAATCTCATTTCTCCTAAGAAAAGTCATGTCCTTTTCAGGTTTTTCAAACTGAATATTCACCAGATTTTGCACTACTTACCAACATTTTGAACATTAGTTACCAACAAAATGTGACACTTACCAACTTGAACAGAGCGTGATTTGTCTACTTTTATTCGTTTTGATAATGGTGGATCTTGCTGGGAGGACCAATTTGTCAGGATAAAGGCCCTAAAAGTCCTCTATCATAGTCTTTGATCTCATCTTTGATAGAAAAGTCATGTCCTTTTCAGGTTTTTCAAACTAAATTTACCAGCATTTCGTTACTTACCAACATATTGAACAAGAGTTACCAACAAAATGTGACACTTACCAACTTGAACCAGAGCATGATTTGTCTACTTTTATTCGTTTTGATAATGGTGGATCTTGCGGAGGACCAATTTGTCAGTATAAAGGCCCTAAAAGTCCTCTATCATAGTCTTTGATCTCATCTTTGATAGAAAAGTCATGTCCTTTTCAGGTTTTTCAAACTCTAAATTTACCAGCATTTCCGTTACTTACCAACATATTGAACAAGAGTTACCAACAAAATGTGACACTTACCAACTTGAACCAGAGCATGATTTGTCTACTTTTATTCGTTTTGATAATGGTGGATCTTGCTGGGAGGACCAATTTGTCAACAAAGGCCCTAAAAGTCCTCTATCATAGTCTTTGATCTCATCTTTGATAGAAAAGTCATGTCCTTTTCAGGTTTTTCAGAACTTAAATTTACCAGCATTTCCGTTACTTACCAACATATTGAACAAGAGTTACCAACAAAATGTGACACTTACCAACTTGAACCAGAGCGTGATTTGTCTACTTTTATTCGTTTTGATAATGGTGGATCTTGCCTGGAGAACCAATTTGTCAGTACAAAGGCCCTAAAAGTCCTCTATCATAGTCTTTGATCTCATCTTTGATAGAAAAGTCATGTCCTTTTCAGGTTTTTCAAACTTAAATTTACCAGGATTTCCGTTACTTACCAACATATTGAACAAGAGTTACCAACAAAATGTGACACTTACCAACTTGAACCAGAGCGTGATTTGTCTACTTTTATTCGTTTTGATAATAGTGGATCTTGTTGGGAGGACCAATTTGTCAGGATAAAGGCCTTACAAGTCCTCTATCATAGTCTTTGATCTCCTTGATTTCCAAAACTGAAAATATACCAAGGAGTTGGCTTACTTACCAACATTTTGAACATAACTTACCAAGATAAGTTGAACACTTACCAACACACACCAGAACGTGATTTGAATTTTTTTATTCATTTTGCTAATGTTGGAAGGTGTTGAAGGACCAATTCATCAGTTTAAAGGGCCTATCCCTTGATCGTAGCCCTTAATATCAACTTTCCAAGAAAAGTTATCCTCTTTTTAATATTTCCAAAATTGAAAATTTACCACTATTTGGATGACTCACCAACATTTCTTATGACTTACCAATGCTGCAGAACAAAAAATTTTGGTATTTGATCGTGTAGGAAGGACTTAAAATGTGCTGGAGAGCACCAGGTCACTAATCCAAGATCCCTTCAAGCCTATATAATACTTTTCACTGCCAAATTCCTCAAAAAAACTCAAATTCCATATCAGCCTAGCACAACTGATAGTATACGCTTTTAGCATTGGTCACCACCAAATTTACAAAAACATACTAACTTACCAGGACAACTTAAAGCAAAGACCACAAAAATGTTAGACCTAAAATAGTTGTGACAAAAAATGCAACCACATGAAATATTTGAAATCTTTTGGCCTGGACCACACAATTGTAGGCTTCTATTTTTCCATATTGCAAATATTGACCTTCTTATACATAAATATCAGTCCTTACAAAATACACTAGTATATTTAATGGCATATGTGGAGAAAATTCTACCACCTACTTACATAACTACTATATATCATGTGCCGTCAAATAAACCATATATTATATTTCAATATTACAAAAACAAAGAAATAATATTTTTCCTGAACTTCTTCAATCAACAATTTTTGGGTTTCTTTGTAAATACTCCATTGTCCAACACATCTTCACAAAAAATATGATGCGCATTTGGACCCAATTCACCTATGTACACATTATGTGTTGTATTTGGATACGGTAATGATCATCCTGTACATTTATATATAGAAAAAAAGGGTCAGGATAAATCTATTATCAGGCAACGAGTTCCTTCTCGTGAGCATGCAAGAACCAAATAGTATAATTTCCCATCAAGCCCCCTTTTTGAATTCCTTATCTTCCATCCAAAGCCCTTTGTAGAAGCATATGCTTGATAAAATGTCTTAATATCTTCTTCTATCAAACTCCATTCCTACAGTTGGCTCTTTCACTTCAGGATTGATGTTTGAGCCATCAACATGACCTTCAACATCAATTAGAAGTAATATTCTGACTACTTGCTTCCTCCATCTACTTTACCTTCAAAATAAAATATAATAAGCTTGTGTGGAAGAGACAATGCATACACGGTACTAATAAGAGCAGATAGCATATTGGAGGTTGAGTAATATTTAGAAAATACGTACATAGGCCATAAATAAGAAATAAGAATGTGTGAGTAATACTAAAAAAAATCATATACTTCTTCCAATAGCTAAATTACATATATCAACTTTTCAATCAATTTTTCATTTCACATTCCAACTCATATTATTCAGCTTTATCTCTACTTTTAGCCGCAACATTTGATTCTTTTCTAAAATAATGAAACTTAAAATTAACTCATGTTACATTACAAAGCTTGGGAGTGAAGGATGATATTGCCTAACCAGAAAACTAGACACTCTATATATAGCAACATCTTCCTATTCGACGTAAATGGCCTAATTGATTACTAATTGATGAAAGAAGTCCGGGTGCTTCATGGAGGTAAATCCACAATGGCAAGGCGACTTCAGTTTTTACTGCACCTAGTTGGTAATTAGCTCACAGCTCTTGCTAACTTTAGCTCAAAATGTTGGTAACTTCCTTAGATTGTTGGTAATTCTTCATAAATTTTTAATTACAATAGTTACGAGTCCTTATAACTTTAGCTCAAATACCTACTAAAGATAACTCCTTCGAACCATAAATTATTTAAGGGAGCAACACATCATTGTAGTGGTTCCAATTGATGATAATCTGAAAAATTAATGTGAGCCATCCAACTCCAACGTTGATGAACCACATAAGGGTCATTTTAGCAAAATATATTTGTACTTGATTTAAATTTTGCAAAGAGGAAAGTCTAAATACCTGATTTCTATTCAACTTTGATGTGGAACAAGTAGTGGTAGCCAATGAAAAGAAGACTACAACAGAGAATTCAACCAAGAGGACCTATACAAGTCCTGTCACATGTACACACACTGATTATGCTATCAAAATAAAATCAACCCATTAACAATAAGGTAAAAAATAGACCATAGACCATGTACCCTCAGGAACTAATAAATCTCCTATACAATAGAACCAAAATTAACTAAAAACATAAACATAATAGGACATGCCTCATGTGTACGAGCACAAACAAATTGATCAACGTGCATAAACATAATAACTAATGTATACGTGAATAATAGGACATGCCTCATGTATACGTGCATAAACATAATAACTAAAAACCATAGTTCATGTCATTTTCATGTAAATGGCCCATAAAGAACACCAAGAAAAGGTAACAGAGCTAACATGCCTCATGTATATGTGCACAAACAAATTGATCAACGAAGAGTAAAAAAAAAAAACCAAAGGGGAGATATCAATTTGCTCTTAGCCATTCTATAACTTTTTTTGTGACGAACTACAAAGCACATACACATTAACCAGAAAATAAGCATGATTTCATCATATCTATCATTCTTCTTTGAACTCATGCAGAAAATAAGAATCATAGCCAGAAAATCATTTTGATGTTTAATTAGTGCCAAACTCACATGATTTGCTCATATGGACTGGGTTGACGGGAAATGACATGTTCGTGGTGGAGGAGATGCCGTCATGGACTGCGGTTGAGAGGACATCAGGACTTGTGGTCCCTCCCAACCAAGCTCATGGTGGCTCCTCGTCAACTTCCGCGGCTTTCTCCTCAGCCACTGCTCCGTCCGTGCTTCCCGTCTCCACACCGCCTCCGTCGTCGTACCTTCTGTTGGGTGTGGTAGATGAAGAAACTTGTTCGTGGGTGGATGACCAAGTGACCAAGTGGTGGATGAGAGTGAGCAAGTGGTGGCTGAGAGCTTAAAGGTGAGAGTTGAGAGAGCCTAGAGTTGAGAGTTTTTTTTTTTTTGACGGGGAAAGCTGAGAGTTGAGAGAGAAGTTCCCTATTTTCCTTTCCTTCCTTCGCGCCCAAAAACCCATCTTCTGCTTCCAATATTTCCTTTCACCCACTTGGTCCACCATGTGCCCTCCTTGCTGCGTCTCCACAATAGACACGCCTGAAGTGTCGTATGCGTCGCTCCTGTGCGTCGCTCTTGTGCGTCCAAATAACAGCCCTCAAAAATAAAGGGCTTGAGAGCACAATGGTAGAATTGCAATTTGCAGCTTTGTAAATAGCTTTGACCAAAAAAAAAAAAAAAAGAACTTCGTAAATAGCGAATGAAAAATGGACAATTGCATTTGGAGATATTTAGGGAGATGCTCGCTTTTGAATTTAAATTTTTTGGAGAATTTTAAGTTTATAAACAAATCGTTAAAGATATGTTTAGTTAGGGTTAAAAAATGATGAATTTTTCATGAATAAATTATATATCATCCATGAAAATTATACGATATTTTATCCTTGAATCAAACACACCCTAAAATTTAATTTGTTAAATGGTTTCGTTTATAGTTTTTTAGTAGTGTTAATTGATTGATACCAACGTGTTATGATTGGTCAATATAACATCAAGGGAAAGAGAGGGGAAACAAGTGAGTAAAGAAAAAGACAACCCATTACTAATAATTTATAATTTTTGTGTGCCTTTTTAAGAGAATGCTTTCGGTCATAATAAATTCTATTACAACTCTCGTGTATGACTAAATCACCCAGAGCAAAATTCTATTACATCTTTGATAATAAGTTCAGCTCCAAACATTTTTTTTTCTTTCTAATTTGCAATTAATAAATTATATTTTGTATAACGTGTCTATCTATCAAATGCAATATCTCATCGATGTAACATGATACTTAAAAGGAAAATTTGTATTTTGAATGACAAATTATTATAAGGAATCTTCTTAATATCATTAAAACTTATTACGACTATGCATGGAGTGTCTTTTCCGGTATGTAAGAATTTCATTTTTCGACGAAAAAAGAAAAATAATTTCCATAATAAATGACAGTGATATTGCCAAATTGATAGTAGCATATAAATGTTTTGAAAACGTTTTTCTTTTTCCAACATAGTATCTAACATATTTATATGAAACTCAATACAATTTTTAAGAATTCAAGAGATTCTAACATTTGTCTATAATGTTGTTAGACATGTTGTTTATAACTATAACAATTTCTAAAACAACGTTAAAGCGAGACTTCCAACTCGAGTTAAAACCCTTTTTTTTTTTTCTTGAAAATTGTTATAGAACCAAGTGAGTTATTGAATGTTTTCATAAAGTGATAAACAAAATATTGATGGGCAATAAAATTCAGGTGATGAGGATGGAAGAAAAGCTGAGCAGAGTGCATAGCAACATATTATTATAGCATATATAGCATTGCATGGAAATGGAATGATGTCGTGCTGGCGGCTGTTAGAACTTCAGTACTCAGTAATAGGCGACAGTGAGTGGATGAGTTTGCAATGAGCATGGCACGGCGCTTTAAAAGTAAATAAAAATAAAAAGTGAAAATTTAAAAAGGGCGTAAAGCCGTTATTGCTGCGGAAATGGAAACTTTAATTATTTATTGAAATGTGATAAATAGGTGTTGTGTATTTAAATTTATAAATTTATTTAATGATTGGGGACAGGAAAAAAGACAAACAGGAGAGAAGATTTCCATCCTTGGTGCTGCTCCGTAGTTTGATTGATTCAAAAATGAAATCAGGCAATCCCGTTGCATCATATTGCATATTGCATATTGCATTGCAGGAGTCTGTGTGTGTCTCTCTCTCTCTGCCGTTTCATTTAGCCATCCACTTGTAAACCCTAGTGAGTGAGTGATACTCATTCATATCATAGTGTGATAGTGATAGTGATAGCAGGAGCAAGCACTAGTGAGAGAGAGGGAAGGGAAGGAGAGCAGAGAGAAGTGAAGAAGGAAGGAAGGCAGGCAGTAGAACAGAATATAGAAGAGATGGATCTCGGGAGTGTTGCAGTTGTACTCCAAGCTGCTCTCAGTCCCAATCCCGATGAGCGCAAGGCAGCTGAGCAAACCTTGGATCAGGTGTCGTATCAAATCAATCACATGCTGCTACTACTAGTATTTCTTCAATTCAATTCTCTCTCTCTCTATCTATCTATCTATCTATCTATCACTATCAGCAGTTATTGTTATGTGCATAGCATATAGCGTGTAGCATATACTAGCATAGTGCTTGCTTGAGTGCTTGGTTGGTGATGAATGAATATTGAATATGATGAACAATGAATTAATTACTGCACCTGACATGAGAACAGATCCAGTACGCGCCTCAGCATCTGGTGAGGCTGTTGCAAATCATCGTGGACAACAACTGTGACATGGGCGTCCGCCAGGTCGCCACCATTCATTTCAAGAACTTCATTGCCAAGAATTGGTCTCCTCCTCCTCCTCCTCATCACGATCATGACTCTCCCGCTACTGCTGATCACACCCACACCATCTCTCAGCCTGATAAACACCTCGTCAGGGACCACATTCTCCTCTTTGTTACCCAAGTTCCTCCTCTCTGAGGTGAGGTCCTATCCTGTCCTTCAACTTCACTCTCATTTTGTTGCCCTTTTCCATATCTATACACATACACATACACATACACATACATATCACTCATATCAATTATGTACTGTGTTTGAAGGGTACAGCTTGGCGAGTGCCTCAAAACCATCATACACTCTGACTACCCAGAGCAGTGTCCTCACCTTCTTGACTGGATCAAGCATCATTTGCAGGATCACCAAGTCTACGGTGCCTTATTTGTGCTCCGCATTCTTTCTAGAAAATATGAGTATGTCTTCTTTCACTTTTAACCCTTGTTTTAATTGAAATAAATTAAATTGGGCTCATCACATCACATGTCTCATGCTACCTACTCTTGGGATGGATTACAAGACCTTGTGCTCTGTATGATGCATGTTCCTTATGAAAACCATCTTGCTTGTCTCTTTCTCAGGTTCAAGTCCGATGAGGAGAGGACTCCCGTTTATCGCATTGTTGAGGAGACATTTCCCCTTCTTCTCAGTATATTTAACAGGCTTGTCCAGATTGATAGTCCGTCGCTTGAAGTAGCGGATTTGATCAAGCTTATCTGTAAAATATTCTGGTCCTCCATATATGTAAGTTTTCTCACATCTATCCCTTGCATGACCAGTTTATCATATTTACTGTAAGGCAGATCAATCCTTTTCTAGGATGCATGTTGCATTATTTTGGTAATTGTCATCCATAACCCATCTTCTTCTTCTTCTTTTTATTTTTTTTTTTTAAAAAACTCTATGTTCCTTTTTCAATTCAAATATGATACAAGTCTAATAGTTTACTGAGGTGTAATATGTCCTCACTCTTCCCAATAGAACCGCTAGAGAACAGCAATTTGAAAGAGGAGGATATATCTTTATCTTTCACCCTCCCTCAATTGGGGGGTATTAAGTATTATCGGAGTAAACATAGAATTGAAAGGAATCTAGGGATCCTTGCATCTACTGTAACTTTCTTTCATAGTATAGTTTTTGTCTCGGCCAATGTTTCCGTTGTTGTCAAACATAATTCAAAGTTCATGTTATGAAGCTAACTTTATGGTTTATGTAAAAGTTTTGAGTAATGCAATGTGTATCTAAATCATCTTTTTATTTTGGGAAGGGAGAGGAGGGAGGGAGCGCATAATTTGTTATGACTAGGAAAGGAGAGAATCTCAACCACTTTTGCAATTGAGATTGCACTATCAGATTTAGTTGTCTGCCTCACTATTCCTTTGTTTTATCAAGTTCTCAGAATTGACATATGCAATAATTGCAATATTGTACTTATTGTTTAAATTTATTTAGCTTGAGATCCCAAAGCTTTTGTTTGATCAAAATGTCTTCAATGCTTGGATGGTGCTGTTTTTAAATGCATTGGAGAGGCCTGTTCCCTTGGATGGTCAGCCTATTGATCCTGAGCTTCGAAAATCATGGGGTTGGTGGAAGGTCAAGAAGTGGACAGTTCACATTCTAAATAGGCTCTATACTTGGTAGTTTGATTTATTCATTAATTTAGGTTAAGAAACATGTGATTTGCTGTTGGGTATCTTACTGATTCTCAATTTCTATGGATGGTTAAACTATCACGTTACAGTTTTGGAGACCTGAAGCTTCAAAACCCTGAAAACAGAGCCTTTGCCCAAATGTTTCAGAAGCATTATGCAGGGAAGATCTTGGACTGCCACTTAAATCTGTTGAATGTCATTCGAGTTGGTGGTTATCTACCTGACAGAGTTATTAACCTGGTTCTTCAATATCTAAGCAGCAGGTGGTTTTCAATGATTTTACACGCGTTGATTTGTGTAATTGTTTCATGTCATGCTCATGCCACGTTTCATTAACTACAGGTCTATTTTTCAACCAATTTTTATTTATTTAAGGATATAGACCCTGATCGATTGAGTTTTTCGGTTTTTTCTTTTTAATTTAAAGGCACACACAACAAAATTAGGATAATTTCAAAAAAGCTAAATGTTCTAAAAAGCATTATATCACAAAAGCACTCTTTTTCTTTTTTGTCCACATGTTATGGCATTACTTAGTTCTATAAATTTCAGGTAGCAGGTACACCCATAGTTGTTAGTCTTGGAAGGCGGCATAGGTAGTTGTCAAAGCGAATTAGAGCATATTTAGATTGAAAATATTAGGGCCTGTTTGGTTTAAGTTTCCAATTTCTAGTTTTCATTTTTAGTTTTTCAGATTTTGTGAAGGAAATACTGAAAATTCTGAAAACTTGCTTGTTTGGTTTGAGTTTCCAGTTTTCAGTTTTCAGTTTTAAGTTTTTTCAGTTGGAAAACTGAAACTGAAAATTGGCAAAGCAAACAATCTCTACAAATTCCAGTTTCAGTATTTCCTTTACAAAATCTGGAAAACTGAAAAACTGAAAATGAAAATTGGAAACTCAAACCAAATAGGCCTTAATAAATTCCAATTTTTAGTTTTTATTTCTAGTTTTCAGTATTTCCTTCATAAAATCTTGAAAATAAAAAACTGAAAACTGAAAAACTGAAACCAGGGCCTATTTGGTTTGAGTTTCCATTTTTCAGTTTTCCAGTTTTTCAAATTTTGTGAAGAAAATACTGAAAATTATAAATTCCAATTTTCAGTTTTCATTTCTAGTTTTCAGTATTTCCTTCAAAAAATCCTGAAAACTGAATAATTGAAAATGAAAACTGAAATTAAACAGGATCACTTTGTTAATTCTGGAATAATTTTCTTTTTCTCTGAATTTTATTTTTTAACATTTGCAGCATTACAAAGAATAGCATGTATACTGCGCTGCAACCTCGGCTTGATGTTCTTCTTTTTGAAATAGTTTTCCCTCTTATATGCTTTAATGATAATGATCAAAAGCTCTGGGATGAAGATCCGCATGAATATGTAAGGAAAGGTTATGGTAAGTCTTACTGGTCTGAACATGGAATCTGTATTTCAGAAAATTGCAGTGTATGTGCTTATAGCTTCTAATTCTCTTGTACAGACATTATTGAAGACTTGTATAGTCCTCGGACTGCCTCCATGGATTTTGTGAGTGAGTTGTTTCGAAAGCATGGGAAAGATAATCTTCATAAGTTTATTCAGTTCATAGTTGAAATTTTCAAAAGGTAAATATCTTGGTTTCTGTTAGAGTAGTTGATTTATGGATTCAGTGTCGGATTTACGTTTTTGCTGTCCTAGGTATGATGAAGCGCCTGCAGAATACAAGCCCTATAGACAAAAAGATGGCGCTCTTCTTGCTATTGGGGCTCTTTGTGACAAATTGAAGCAAACTGAGCCATACAAGTCCGAACTTGAGCGTATGTTAATGCAACATGTCTTTCCTGAATTCAGCAGTCCTGTTGGTCACCTTAGGGCCAAGGTATGCCCTCCATGTTTCTGCTATTCTGCATCTTTCCCATGTAGGTCAGTTTCACTCTTCCATTTTTTCTCTTCCTTTTTGGTACAAGACGAGTTATTAAAAAGGGGAAGCTAGCATCAACACCCATACAAAAGGCACATCCTAATTTTGATGTCTATATTTGATCAAGTATTTTGAATGTAAGAAGATTAGTGGAATATAGATAAATATGTAAAAGGCTGGATTGAACTCCTGCTGAGGGGTCCAAGTTTGTCTTACTCTCTTATGTCCATGCACTTCTTATGATATTCTTGTAATATGCGCATGGGTGGTGTAATCATAGTTATTAACATTGGACCGTATCGGTTTGAACTGAAATCGATGAACTTGGTCACTGGTGTGGTTCGGTTCTCTCAATGGATCAACGAAGTAATTGACTCAGTCAAACTTGGTCAAACCCAGGTGAATCGGCCGAGCCACCTCTAAACCGCCCTGAGCTAAACCGATGAAACCGATAAGTGAACTGTGCCCTCGGGCTGCACACGTGGCAATTCATGATAAATCTGCGATAATCCAAAGAAAGCTAAGCGCCACACCACCACTAAGCCAAAGTTCTCCTTGTTATATATTGCACAATTAATTATATATATAGTATATTTAGTTGCATTAATTTTTTTTACATGTTGATTTAATAAAATCCGGTTCAACTAGTGACTCACTTGTTGAACTAGTGACCCAATAACTCAGGTCTTACCGAGTCAATCACTGGTCCAAGTCTGATAACTATGGGTGAAATACACTCCCTTATTGATTTCATTCCAAGGAGAGGAATGGAAAAGAGGAGATTTTTAATTTTAGAATGAACAAATAGCATTGGTGTTGCAATTTGATATTTTAATTTGATGTAAATTTATTAGATGTTGAATCTGAGAATAATTATGGAATTTTTACTTCTATATTGCTAAGAATTATTTTGGCTATCTGCTGATTTGCCCGTGAAAAAACAGGCAGCTTGGGTTGCAGGACAGTATGCACATATTAGCTTCTCAGATCTGAACAATTTCCGGAAGGCATTGCAGTGTGTTGTATCTGGAATGAGAGATCCTGAACTTCCTGTCCGCATTGATTCTGTTTTTGCTTTGCGTTCTTTTGTTGAAGCTTGCAAAGGTAGTTTATACCCATGTTTCTGTTTCTTATTTTGATTTGAATAATTCTTTCCATGCTTATTTTTTTCATTCTGTATTGATGTAGATTTGAATGAAATTCGCCCTATTCTCCCTCAACTACTTGATGGTATGTGAATGTGAAAAAATTGTTATCTGTAACTCCCATTTCTTATTTGGCTTGGTGAATCTGTTAACCTAAACGAAAAATATATCCAGAGCTTTTCAAACTCATGAATGAGGTTGAGAATGAGGACCTTGTATTTACCTTGGAGACTATTGTGGACAAGTTTGGGGAAGAAATGGCACCTTATGCACTTGGGCTGTGCCAAAATTTGGTAATCTGTTTTGTTTGTATCTGCGAAGAAAATTGTGCTTGGTTTAGAGAGCTAGTGCTTTTCTGTATAATAACATTGTGGTTTTCTTTTTTAACAACAGGCAGCTGCATTTTGGAGGTGTATGAACACTGCTGAAGCTGATGATGGTGCTGACGATCCGGGTGCTCTGGCTGTAGTAGGTTGTTTGCGTGCTATTAGCACAATCCTTGAATCAGTGAGCAGTCTTCCTCAACTTTTTGTTCAAATTGAGCCAACCTTGCTTCCCATAATGCGAAGAATGTTAACAACCGATGGTCAAGGTACTTGCCACTTTGAATCATCAATCATGTTTTCCTGGATGACTTTTGAGCCTTTCTATTGTTTTTATTACCCCCTCATTGCAATGTCCTTTTGTGTGTGTTCTTGTATATATGCCTATTTAAACAAACGTGAATCTACTTAATGGTTAGGATCAGGGTGTCACTCATTTAATCGCTTGCATTGTTGTTTGAATGTGGTTCACTCTCTTAAATAACCAGATGAGAGTATTTCAGATGGTGAGCTCTAGATTTGAAGAATGTGTCAAGTGATTGAATTGAATTATCAAGCATTCCATGTTGATAGTAGGCCAAAACAACCAATACCTTATCTGCTGTTCTTGTCTACTGAGTATAATTATACTGGGCTGGCCTTTACTTTATTTGTGGTTACAGCTAATGGGCATGCCTTTTCTTTGTATGTTCCCTTCTTTGAAGGTTTTCCCCTTTCTCTTTAGGATGGATGTATGTTGTTCTTGATTATTTAATATAAGCAGTTTCTAGGATAGCTGTTATCCTTGTAACTTTAATATGGAATAGTATGCTTCAATTTGTGTCAAAATCATGCGATGCTGAGAATGCCTCAAGCATGTTATTTTTTGCCTGCAACTTCCTGCATTGTCAAGTTGGGTGATATTTCTGTTTGTGTCATTTAGTTGTCAGGGTGAAGACTGTGACAGTTTTCAGTTTTTTCAGTTTTTCCTTCACAAATCTGGAAAACTGAAAACTGTTTTCAGCAAAGCAAACAGCCCCTAATTCCCTTATTTTAATGTCAGTTGGATTTTCCTTTCTTGTATCTATTTTCATTATCTTCTATGTATTCTCACAGAGGTTTTTGAAGAAATTTTGGAGATTGTATCCTATATGACATTTTTCTCCCCAACAATATCAATGGACATGTGGGGTCTTTGGCCATTAATGATGGAAGCACTTGTGGATTGGGCAATCGATTTCTTCCAAGTATGGTGCTCAACTACATTTTCGCTTATAATTCTGCACAATTTCTCTTTGCTTTACTAAAGTTAAGCACATAGTTCAGAATTCAGATCATCTCTGGATGGATCTTTTTATATACTAATATAAAGATAGAGATGAATTGTCATCTCCAAATAAACCTGAAGTTATGAATGTGATAGAACTCCGTATCAGGTTCCTTAACATATGGGTTCTGTATGTGTGGAGCCGATATCCATGCTACTCAAAGACAAGGATATCTCTAGTTTCAATTATGTATCTTCCTAGTTGTGTCGGGAAATAGCACCTCTACATTTAAATTAAGTAATATACTGCATACAATATAATTTTGCATTTGCTGCATATTTATTGCATAGTTCTAAACTTCCGCAGATATTCTTGTACCTTGGGACAACTATATTTCCAGGGGAACTTCCCATTTCCTTACTTGCAAAGAACCTGATTATCAGCAGAGTTTGTGGAATATGATTTCATCTGTGAGTTATCCATTCATTTGAATTACTTCAGCTACACCTGTTCGGAGTAGTCCTTGGAGATACAATTGCTATCATTCTTTCTATTTCTATCTTCTTACTGATGTCTTTGATTTGTATTTCACATTGAAGATTATGGCAGACAAAAATATGGAGGACAATGATATTGAGCCAGCTCCGAAACTCATTGAAGTTGTCTTCCAGAATTGCAGAGGGCAGGTGGATCACTGGGTTGAGCCGTATCTCAGAATCACAGTTGAACGCTTGCGTCGAACTGAAAAATCTTATTTGAAATGTCTTCTCATGCACGTGGTGAGGGGTAGAATTCATAATGACATGTAAAAATGATTTGGTCAGAAAATTGGCTTCTGTTGCTTCCTTTGTTCTTATGTTCTGACATGTTTTATATCTGGATTTTCTGTGGTACATTTGTACTACTGTTCACTTAGAAACTCTTGTGTTTCGGATCTCTGTATTAAAAACTTAACAAAATTATGGTTTGGAGGTGCAAGATATACTTGACTAACAGAAGTTGGATGAGTTACAAATATTGTGATAAATCTTAATTTTGTATGGTAGCTTTGTATGCAATCTCCCTAGTTCATGCCGATCGCACTTCCTCAAGTCTTTCTTTTACAAAGTTAAAACTTATAAAGAAATAGAAAGCCAATATAAAGAATTTTGTCTGATTTGGTTGATTCCTTTTCTGATTGATAACCACTAGAATGAGGTCAGTGTGCAACTTTGCCAAGTTTCTCAAAGATGTGAGGAACAGACATCATGAAGTAACTTCCTTCTAAGAGCAGATAATTTGTGCAGATTGCAGATGCTCTATACTACAATGCAGCACTGACTCTCAGCATATTGCAAAAGTTAGGCGTTGCATCAGAAATCTTCAATCTTTGGTTCCATATGCTGCAAGAAGTCAAGAAGAGTGGTGTGCGCGCTAATTTTAAAAGGTGTCTTTTGTTCCTTCTCTCTCTTATTATTCCTCCTTGCTTTACTTTCTTTGTCTGCACTGTGCTTTCATATCGGCAATGTGTGACAATTTGAAGGTTTTATTATGCCTAACTTATCGTTGTTCAGGGAACATGACAAGAAAGTTTGCTGCCTTGGTTTAACATCATTGCTGGCACTTCCCGGTGATCTATTGCCAGGAGAGGCTTTGGGCCAGGTGTTTGGGCTGCACTTGATCTACTAGTTGCGTACAAGGATCAAGTTGCAGGTCTATTTATGTTCCTATTTTATAGCTTTGAAATGTTGTATACTTGCAGTAATATTTTCATCAGTGCTGGCTTGAATTCCTTGACCTTGTTACTTCAATCAGATGTATGACTTTCTAATTCTCAGCTATTGTATTTACTGTGCAGAAGCTGCAAAAGAGGAAGAAGCCGAAGATGATGATGATGATATGGATGGCTTTAAAACTGATGATGAAGATGAGGATGGGAATGGTTCTGACAAGGAAATGGGAGTTGATACTGAGGACGGGGATGAAGCTGACAGTATTAAAGTTAAAAAGTTGGCTGAACAGGTGCGTCAATATGAAGACCTACAATGCATCGTATATTAATTCAACATATGATATCATGTGCTTGAGTTGGTTGCAATAAAGGAATTTTCTGTTTTGTGTGTGTGTATGAGCTTTAATATAGGAAATTCTAGCAGTTCCAAAATTTGCGAAGTTTGTTATTCTGATCCAGAAGTTTTATTTGATTAAGTAAATTTGAACATCGTTGTTTATTATTTTGGAAACTGAGTTATTCATTGAAGCAAAAATGGGAGCAGTTCGGTTCAATGGTTAAGAAATTTGAATTTAGATATTATTCACATGTAGAAAAATCAGAATATTTTAGTGTAAATAGGTTAATCTTACTAACTTTTCTACCTTTTTTGACACATTTTATTGTTTAGTGATGAGATATTTGCATTTCAGCAGTTCAGTATGAGTATAAAATAAAAAACTTGCATTACTTTAGCCATAAAAGCATGTCAACTTCATGGTATGGCTGCTGACCATAGTTGCATGAGAAATTAGTGAGCAGTGCCTACTAGATCATTATTAAGCACTCTACTCTGATTAATGGTTGACCTGTATAAATGCATTATAGGAAATTGTTGCATTTTTATTGTGTGCCACATAGCCTTGCACATATTTGATAATGGATGGAGTGTTTATGGTAGGCAGTGCCTAAGCAAGAATTAGTTATAATGGCATTGGATTATAACCCCTTCCTTGGTTCTTTTGCATAAAACAATGTCCCCCCAGTAAAAGTATTCTCTACTGGGTTACTAGCCGGGTTTTGATAATAACCAGCAGTTTCGTTGACTTATTGACTGGTTCAGCGGACCCATGAGGTGCTTAACTGATCGAGTAAGCCATCCACTTTGCCAGTTTTGTGGTTGAACTGGCTGGTTATTTTGTATTCAAATTTATTTTGTTACTCCCTACATTTCAATTTAAATGTCGTTTTATTTTTATTTTTTTTTGGTTTCAAAATAATTGTCACTTTAGAATTTCAATGAAGCATTTATACAAATTTTATTGCCATATGCATTAAATTAGGTAATCTTTTTTTTAGCTGCTCAGTTTTTTTTGAATGGATAATGTAGTCTTTTAGATTTTTTAAAATTTTAAAGAATCGACACTTTTTAATGATTTCCTTAATTTTTGTGCAACAATCTTAACAACATTTGTTTTGAAATAGAGGAAGTATTGTTTAAGAATGAAGGTTCTGTTTTTTGTTCACCTGAAAAATTGGGCACTTTCATCTTAAATTTCGTACATTCTTCATTTATTTATTTGTTACCTTGATTTATCATTTTGTAGAATCTTAAATTTTTATTGTCCTTCTGTGATGTCACCCATAGGCAAAGTTGTTTGGGCCTGATGATGAGGATGATGATGACTCTGATGATGACTTTAGTGATGATGAGGAGTTGCAGTCGCCAATTGATGAGGTGGATCCTTTTGTTTTCTTTGTGGACACAATGAAAGGTAAGCCGCTGATACTGCCCTTTGAAAAATGTCAAAAGGTTCATCATTGACATTATCATTATCATCATTGTTGTTGGTTAACATTCCTGCCTTTCAAAATAAATTTGCCTGTAGTGATGCAAGCATCAGATCCATTGAGGTTTCAGAACCTCACCCAGACGCTTGAGTTCTCTTATCAAGCTCTTGCGAATGGTGTTGCTCAGCATGCTGAGGTAAGAAGAACAGAGATTGAAAAGGAAAGAATAGAGAAGTCATCAGCCGCCACAGATTCTTAAGCTTTTGGATGGATGTACATTATTGGCTATTGTTTTGATTTGATTCTCAAGTTCTTTGCCTTTTAGCCCTTCTTGGTAAGGAAGCGGTTGGTTGTGTGTTTATTGGAGCCACTTGTTGGCTCAGTGGTCCTAGTTGGACTATGAGCTTTGAAGAGTTTGCAGTTTTGACGTGCTGAGTGCGCTGAAGTTCCTACTGACTTCAGAGGATGTTGGATTCAGGGAACTGTTTAGTAAGCACTTTCTAGCCCAGTTGTGGTTGGGATTACCGTATGGTGCTTCAGGGGCATCCTTTGGAGGAAGGTGCCCATTCTCGCCTTTTCTGGCCCCCCATCCTTCTCCATTTCAAGTCTGGAGTTTTTGAGTTGGCAGTTTCGTCTTTTCCGTTCTTGGATGAGTGCTGCAATGTATACGAGTTCTGTGATGTTTCTGACCTTGCAGATAGACGGGTTAACTGGGGTTGCCTATGGAACTATTGGTAATTTTTGGTGAGGGATAGTATTGAAAATTCTTTGTATTTAACCCTTTTTTTTGTCACATTATTTTTTGGTGAGTACAGTCCAGGAACATTTATGAAGGGATAGGAGTTTCGGGTTCTGCAAACGTTGTAATACAGTCGTCTCCATTCTTTATATAATATACTATAATTTTGTGGGAAGAAATTAGCTGGACTCATGGAGAATTTCATTTTTTTCTAATTTGTTTTGTAAGCTTCACAAGCTTTAAAATGCGACTTTACGGACTTACACAGTCAGTCATGGGTTTGATTGATTTAATTCAAATAAGTGCATGAATAAAGAACACGTGGCTTTTTTCTCCTACGTGACAATGATGAGTGTTATGAAATATTATTCATTTATGTTGTTCATATCTTTAGCGATTTTGTTAAGATTTGATTTGATTATATAGAATTTGTTATGATTTGATGTGATATTATCTCTTCTTTGGCTATAAATAGTCCTTTGAATATTTCATATAGTGTATCTTGAGATTATCAATAAGATTATTCTTTCTTCTTCTCCATTATTTTTTCTATTATTATTATTTTACAATTATTAGGATGACCTTTACTCTCAAAGTGAAGAAACTTGTTAATACAATGTAGGCATGATTCTTTCTTCTAGGATTCTTTATTTATAGTGAAAATTGGGAGAGTATTTGATACAAGTCACAATTCTTTTCTCAATACGCTTACAATTATGGAGACATTTGTTCTTGGTTAGTTTTTCTTTCCCTTATATTATTATTATAGTATCGTATACGATGGTGAATAGAACACTTGAGGTAAGGCATCTTTATTATATTTATCTTGAATATTATATGTTGAGATTCATCTTTACTCAATAAGTCTTGAGACTAATAAATAAGAAAATATTACATCCTAAAAGGATTGCACAAATGAATAATTATTAATTACTTTAATTTTTAATTTATTTTTTATTGGACTATATCAATATGTACTCCTTCTACTTTATTCTTTTATACCATTCCTAGAAATGAATGGCAATCATTTAGTGAATGAGAATTATGCAGAAAATGGATAATTATTCCTTAAAGTGAATGCATCTTTATTATTGAATATTATCCGAAAAATATAATTGATTTATTCCTCTAGTTGAGGAGATTTGCATATTCCCATAAGTGAATATGTCAAAAGATCTTCATAAAGTAAATGGATCTATTATTCACATCACCTAAAGTGTGTGACATTATATTTCCTAGAAGGAACATTTTCATATTTACATTCCCCGAAGTGAATGTATTTATTAAATACTTATATTCTCCTGAAGAGAATGATATAATGGGTTTATTTATTTTCCCTCTTTGCTACCTTTATAAAGGATCTAAATATTTTAAAAGATCTGCTGATCTTTTTGATAAAGTACAAAGAAGAGCTATGAGCCCATATGATACCACTTGCAATTGCAGGATGATAAATATATGTTGAAAATATTCTTGACTTTAATGTCTTAAATGTGCTCCATGGTAGCACTCCAAGAAAGAGCTTTACAAGATATCAAATAATGAGTTTTCATGAAAAAAAATTCATGAAACTTGTCCAATTCGCCTCCTCCATTCCCTAAAGTGAATATGACAAAAAAAAAACCCAGAAGTGATATCAAAGCAGATGGTTTGGCTTGCAATGGCTGTTTGTTTGCTCTTGGTGTGGTATCAACCTTTGGTTAGCATGAGCCAAGATTTTGTATTTGACTTTTCTGTGAAAGCTTCAGTTAAGGAGAAACACACTATGTTAGACCTCACACTTTGGGGAAATTATTGGTTTCAAGTGTAATAAATGTGATGAATGTTATTGTCATAATATCAAAGTAAATTTGGCATGTACCTGTATAATAAGATATTTATTAAATATCGTTAGAGGAGAATAAGAAAATGCAAAAACAATTCTTTTTCAAGATATATTATGAAATCACTTCATCATTAATATGAGCCATTTTGATGTATTTTTTTTATCTTTTATATAAATATTAATTATTTGATTTAATAATGAAAGTTTTTATTAGATATATTACTTGATACTATTTTCAAGGAATATTTTATTTCAAAACTTTAAGTACTGATTGTTCTCAATATTGAATAAAATGGCTATGCTATTTGTGGTATATTTTATAATTATTAATTATATTTTTATGTGATATTGTTGAGATTTAACATATCATATACTTTATTGATTTATGTCACATAAAATCTTATTTATTATCATGACTATTATATCATGAAATAATAATATATGATACTGATTTTTGGGGTAATTGTGATATACATATTTATATCACTATCATGTCACGATAAATTTCTTTTCACTTACATGATATGTTAATGTTTTGATGATATATTGTGATATTTTCATCTTGTAATAAGATAATAAAATGTTAACTCAATGATTAGTTTTGAAAATATGATTGAACGCTCCAGAAGAGCTACTATCATGTTTCCTAAGAAACAAAATTAATTAAAAAATATTAATATTATTCTTGGTAGCAAGATGAATGAAGGCTCCAAAATAGCTACTTTAAAAATATTAATATCATTATTGGTAGCAAGATGAATGAAGGCTCAGAAGAGCTACTATTTTGTTTCCTGAAGAAACAAAAATGGGAGAGTTGATGAGTCTAAAGATATTCGCTGAAATAGATATCATATTGTGATAATGAGTGAGGAAAATAGTGAGTACCTCCATATCACAACTTATGCTTCAGATAAGAAAGTTGCTTTATAAAATTTTGTGTGCACTTTCTTCCGGTCTATAGTACTAATATGAGTACAATTGAATTATCATATGCTATTATAAACCAGATATTTACTAGCCCAGATGATTTTATCTTTTGGCATGATCGGTTGGGACATCCTGAAGCAATAATGATGTAAGGAATTACTAAAAACTTATATAAGCATATGTTGAAGAACAAGAAGATTCTTCATTGTAATAAGTTTTCTGTGCTTGTTCTAAAGTAAATTAATTATATGGCCTTCACTAGCAAATATTGGATTTAAATATCTTAAATTCCCAAAGGAATTTAAGGTGATATACGTGGATCAATTCATCCACCATATGGACCTTTCAAATATTTTATAATTTTAATAGATGCATCTATGAAATGGTCATATGTGTGCTCATTATGATTTCGCAACCTGAAGCTTGCGATATTAATTGCATAAATTATTAAGAGCACAATTTATTAATAATCCAATCAGAACAATTTATCTTGATGATTCTGGTGAATTTATTTCTCAAGCTTTTAGTGCTTGTAGGCCAATGTTATAAATGTTTGAACATCTAATTATTTATGTTCATATATAGAAAAAGTTTACTAGCATAATTAACTTATAAAATACCTCCAGTTAATTGCTAGACTGCTTGCTCATAAGAACAAATCTTCCAATTTCTAGTTGGGTGCATATTATAGCATTTATTTCTATAAGACTAACACATTACCAATAATTTTCTCCCTACAATTACTTTGGCCTAACCAAAGGTTCCCATTTAAGAACTTTAGAATCAGTATATGTCCTCACTGCCATTTTTTTCAAATGGGACTCCAAAGAAAATTGAAGATATATGTTGGATATGATTCTCCCTTTATGGTCAAATACATTGAAATACAAATGGGAGATGTTTTAAGTCTCACTTTGTGAGATATAATGTTTCCAACATCAAGGGGAGAAAGTAGAAACTGGAAAAGAAAAGAAATTAGAATGCATCAATATTCTATTTAGATCATCACACAAGGCAATGTGAACTAGAAGTTCAAATGATTATACATTTGCAAAGAATAGCAATGAATTGCCAAATGCATTTTCTTATAATACAAAAGAATAACTAAATCCTACATACCAGCTTAAAATACCCAATTTGAATTGATGTCCCTGTTAGGCAATTGGTCAATGTAAAAATTGCACGCCAGAAGCATGGTAAACTAGTCAATTCGAAAAATAAAAATCCTTGAAAAGGAAGTGGGGCAAAGAGGCCAAATGATATTGTGGAGGCAAATGATACTCTTCCTGTAGAAGAGAATAGAGATATAGTAAGGACATTATTGGTTCAAAAACTTGATATATTTGAAACGCTAGAAGCGTTCAGGTACCTGAAAATAATCATTGAAAATGATGAGATCTCAATAGACTATGTCTCTATAGAAAAAAGGATGGAATCGATGAGTAATAATTGTCGATAATATATTTGCATATAATATAGCACTAAATATTATGCAAGAAAATGAGGATCTTGAGCCAAGAATCATTGAAAAATGTTTACATAGAAATGATTGGCCGAAAATAGAAGAAGCCATCTAGGCTGAATTAGATCACTTCTAAAAAATGTGAGATCTTTGGGCTTATAGTCCAAACACCAGAAGATGTGAAACTTGTGGGATACAAATGGATATTTGTGAGAAAAAGAAATAAGAAAAAAATGAAATTGTACACTATAAGGCTCTACTATAGCACAAGGTTTCTCACAAAAGACCTAGTATAGATTATGGCAAACGTATTCCCCAGTGGATACAACAATATTTTGATATTTGATTAGCTTATATATACATAATAAGCTAAATGTGCATCTGTAGATATTATTACAGCCTATCTATATAGTTCATTAGATAATGATATTTATATGAAAAGTTCCTGAAGGATTAAAGACATCATCTAATGAATGTCCCGGATATGTACTCAATCAAATTGTAAAGATCTATATATGGTCGAAAGCAATATGGACGGATGTGGTATAACCGTCTCAACGATATATGATTCATGTGGGGTTTACAAATGATGTCATTTGCCCCTATGTTTATATTTGAATAGCTGTGTATGTTGATGATTTGAATATTATTGGAACTCCTGAAGAAGTTTCTATAGTCATAAAAGATCTAGCAGAAGAGTTTGAGATGAAAGATCTTGAAAAGACAAAATTCTATCTCGGCCTAGATAAGCTTTTAACAAACAAAATGTTTGTTTGTCAATAAATTTACGAGAGATAACTCTTATGAAGTTTTATATGGATAAATCAAATATTTTCTTCAGGTGTATCATATGCAGGATATTTATCAAATCTTATAAAGGCAGATATCAACAGGTTCCTTTCACTTATAGAGACATGATCATATCCTGAGATACACAAGATAAACTGTAACCACTATTTCTTCAAATCAAGAGAAATTAGTATAATATACAAAGCTTGTGAATTTTCTGGCTAAAGGCAATGGATCAACATGTTATTCAAACCATCATGTGGATTCTCTTAGAAGAAAGTTGCACAACTTTACATGAGGACAACATGACTTAGATAGTTCAACTAAAGAAGGAGCTGATATCCAATTTGTTCAAGTGATTGAGTTACTTCATATTTTTTCTTTGTAGAAGTGATGCACAAAATTAGAACACACTGATTATGAGATTTTAAGTGATACTTTAAAGAGGGAGAAATCCTTATTTTTTCCTTGATAAGTTTTTAAGGAGGTATACGTTCCCACTATGAGGATATTGTACTCTTTTTCTTCACTAAGATTTTTTTCCCATTGGGTTTTTTTAGTAAGGTTTTAATGAGGCATATCCCTGATGGACATCCAAGGAGGAGTGTTATGAAATATTATTCATTTATGAATGCCCATATCTTTAGCTGATTCAGTTAAAATTTGATTTGATTATATAGAATCTGTTATGATTTGATGTGATATTATCTTCCTTTGGCTATAAATAGCCCTTTGGATACTCCATATAATGTACCTTTTGAGATTATCAATAAGACTATTCTTTCTCTTATTCTCCATTATTTTCTCTATTATTATTATTATTATTTTATAACACACACTTTGTTTTCGTGATTAAGCTGGTGTTATAGGAAGCTTTGTACGGAATGATAATTAGATTACGTACAAATTGAATTAGATGATTAGAATAAACATTATCATCATAATATGTTATATATGTAAATCATAATAATATAATTCAGTCAAATTATGTTTCAATTTGTCTATAATAGTTATTCATTAAAATTAAACGAAGTAAATATTTGTAGCGAATTGCTATACCTCGTAAATCTAAAGGCGCAGAAATAATAACAACTAATAACTCTATTTTGACAATAATAATTGTTATTAGTACATATAGAGTTTAAAAAAAAAAACTAGATATTGTCCTGGAACTATATTTGTTAGAAGAAATAATATTCTTAATTATTTCTTTCATCATAATCTATTATAATAATTTAAGATGATATGAATATCAACTACAAAATAGAATATAAATATGTGAATATTACTTATATTATCAAATTTTTTTATCAGATTTATGATATTTTCATTAATAAGAAACTAAGAAAAAATTGCTTATATTGATCCATAATATTGTAGAAAAATAAAAAATTTATTGGTAATTTCAAAAGGTCTATTCAATTAAAAGTCGCATTAACAATGCATATAATATAATTTAGTGTCATATTTTTAATTTATTTTAAAAATCTAAAAAACTATAAAATTATAATTAAATAGTATATGATAAAACTATAAATTGTCAAAAATAAAATAAACTATATCAATTTGAATTAAAAGATTATAAAATTAAAATTATGTAGAATGAAACAATCATATAAATAAAAAGTATAATTATCAATTTTTTATTAAATAAATTATTTTGAGTAATATTAATTCCTATAAATTCATTAATATAATATTATTAAAAGTATAAGTTTTTATTAAGATATGGATTAATAAAATTTGAGAGAAGATGGATTTATTTTATTTAATTAATAAATTAACGTTATTATATAAAGTTTCTTAAAATGATTTTTTTTTTTTATTTTCATAGGAAAAAAAATCACCTGACACCTTTTTGATTTGCTATCATATTCTATTTGTGACTATAGCTAGCCACAATGGAGTATGACCTCAATAGAACCATGCAACCACACCAATATTAAAGATCATCCATATCAGTCCATTGTTCATTTATGCTAGAATACTGGCATGCTTAGCAAAGTATACACACCATTCATTCATCAGATGCATTAATTTCATTATCATGTGAATCCTTGAAAATCACATTTTCAATCACAATATCAATATAGTCTTCAAAATGTTGAAGGAATTTCACAAAGAATTAAGAGAGTAACTACTTCAAAATAAATGATAAGTTCTAACACACATCACCTTTTTGGATAAATTATTCAAACTCAGCCATAAAATGATCATGAGAGAATCAGGACATACAAATTACATATCTAGACTACACCTTTAAAGATAAGAACAGGAAAACAAAAACAGACATGATAACTACAACTCCTAAAAGAAACTACTACATAATTTTATCTAGTATGACATCCTACCTCTTAACAGATGTCTTCCACTGCCAACATAAAAATCACAAATTAGATACAAAGTAGTTAATTGCCAAGGTTGACTCCATCGACCATGGCGAAATTCCATAGTATGAATGTCACGACCTTCTAGAGAACGTGATCGGCACATGAGGATTTGGATCCTACGGAAACCTCTAATAACGTGACTGACTAATATGCATAAATAAATAGAATATATTCAAAATATCTCAAATTCAAATAAATTTTATAATTCTGAAAATGTTTCCAATCATAAATCCTGAACATAAAACTACATAAAATCCATGACCTAACCAAAGTCAACCATAATTAAATAAATGTCTGAAATTTTGGAAACAGTAAAAACAATATAATGCATGTCCAAGATATTGCTTACACAATTATTAGAGCACTACTAACTGACATAACCAATACTAAGCTTCACTCCAAAGCGAAGCTCACCAAAGAAACTGGTACTATTGGGAAGATCTTGTGGTGCAACTGGACCTATAGCTTGTCTATGGGAGAAAAAGAGATGGATGAGTTCATCAAAACAAAGTGAGCCATCACTCACAACTCACATGGGACAACAATAAAAAAAATACATATATAACATATACATGCGACTTATGTAACACATTTCATATATAATTACATATAACTTATTGAAAATAATAATTTAACTAAATTTATGACAATAACTAGTAAAGAAATAAGAGATGTTCTGACATAAATATCTAACCTAAATAGCTGAATCTGAGCCAATGGCTATCTAATGGACACCCAACTAGGTCCCATAAATGGACACGCATTAGGTTCCTTTACCTGTGGATGAACTAGTCCTTTAGCGGACCACTTGGTACCAAGGTTAATGATCAATCTTAATCGTTAACTTGCGATCTGTTTCTCACTATTTATTGGCTAAAAACTAATAGCAACAAAATTTACTATTTATACAATACTGTGATTCATGAAATTTTCTAGCTAATAAGATAAATATAAATTATACATGCAACAAGTATGGTCCCATGAATTTTCTAAAATAATAATTTGCCATGATAACTACAAAACAATAATTTTCTAAAATTTTTATAATACATAAAGGCATATTTTTTTAACATAAATCATTCTAAAATTTTATAAATAATTTATATAATATTAAAATAATAATAATAATGACCAAAAGTATGATCATGAGTTTAAACTCATTCACTGTTGATAAAGTGTGTTTCCTGACAACTTGATCTTGGGGAGCTAGAATGACATTGGTAAGTCAAACAATATAATGAAAACATAAACAATTTAACTTTATCACCCAACTGAATTTGGGATGATATGAAGGAAAAATATTGAGAGAAAATTATGTCAGACAGTACTCCAATTCATAAACTAGATAAAAAGAGAAAAGAAACTAACTAAATTCCACGAAGATCACTTTCCAAAGATATTAATCGAAAAATTGAGTGAAATCACTTTTATCTCTCAGGGAAAATTCCTTCGGTAGAGATCTTAAAAAAATATTTGAGAATATTATAATGTGCCTAAAATATACTAGGAGTATAAAACGAAGAAAAGGAAAAAATGAAATTGCAAAGCAAATTGAAGTTGCAGTAGGTGCCTTCATTACGTACATATATATAGGTACATAAAAAATAAAATAATTTAACCCATGTGCCTCGTTTGATTATTCTATATATATAATTGAAAATGCGTGCAACTTGCATTATGTTTTTTTCCTTTTTTTGTCAAACGTGAATGCACATTTGTCTACTTTAAACTTTTTCTTATATATATATATAATAACTTTACTTATATAGTTACTTTTGAAGTAGTAGTAATAATAATACCAATAATAATAAAACTAATGATAATAATAATATCAACATACTACACGTTTTCTTTTATAATATTGTTAGAGCATTTCGTGCATGCATCTCATATTATGTTAAAATGTCTATCAAATTAATAGTAATAATAATAATAATAATAATAATTCAAATACTAATAAATTCTGTATTTGGGATATTAAAATGAAATTGGGAACTAACTTGCCCAAAGGACATCCAACTTAATATTTGAATAATATCTTGCACCTATATATAGGCGTTTATCAGAATTCCCATATGCAATTTCTTTTGCCCTCAATACTAAATTTATTACTTGGTCATTCAAGCCTTCATAGGACATCCTATTTAATATTTGAATAATATCCCTGGATGTACACCCCATACTACATCAAGTCAATTGAGACAAATATAAAATATTAATCTATACAAAATTCAGAACGAATCAATTTTTGAAAAAAACACTACAAATCTTGAATTTCAAATTTCTTAATACATATAACTTATTCCAAATCTTGTTCTTTTAAAGCATTATGATAAGAACTAAATATATAAAAATGTAGTGTAAAGTTCATAGAGTATCTCTATTAGCTAAGTGAAACACAGAAAGAACATGGGAAGTTTAAAGTGCCTACCCTAGACATTTTCATACACAATTAACCTTGAAGCTTGCTATCAATTTTGAAAAACATATTATCTCTATCTCTATGGTTGAGATTAGAGGATATTATCATAAAAAATCCTTGATATAAATGAGTTAGATGAGAGAAAGCCGACATACTTCATTGCATCACACTTTTGAACTTGCTAAACTGATTCCATCATTTTTTTTTGGGAGGGGGGTGGTTCCAAATCATTGTTATGGTGCCATGTATTAATTTATTAGGCTAAATGCACATTCAAACATAACACTCTTTAAGTAATTAATACACTCCTTTGAAAATTGACTTAAGCTACATTGCAAGTTCATAGGATTGCACATGTGCACTTGTTGGGAGCAATAAATACAATGGTACAAGGTAGGAAATAAAGCTTGCATCTCTTGCACTGAGATCAAGAAACTGATTCAAATCCATGGCATTACACTTGATGGAATTGAGTCCAACAAATTGGAGGGCAACAACTCATCACACTTGTTTTTGAAAAGTTGCTAGAACCACTACGCCTTGCATATTTAGCAAGGGAGCTTTGCCCTATTTTCTTGAGTGGTGTTGTGGAGTATTATTACTTGGAAGTGAGAAGTGTGGCCAAGCAAGAGAATGGACTTTCATAAAAATATATGATATATGATAGTATAATTTTTTTTGAGTTTAAATATGATGCATTGAGTTTATCTTGTTATCAAATTAAATTATCCTATTTATATGACTTTTCAAGTTATGGTTATGAGACTTAGTTAACTTTATTTATGTATCAATATATAATTAGATGACAGGACAAATAAATTTTATACTGCTAGTATATAGAAATTAATTTTTTTAATTATATTAATTTATGTTTCATAATATGATATAATTATCAATTATTAATCTAAGAATCTAATAAAAAAATCAAATATACATTAGAAAATTCATATAAAGTTTATTTATAAAAAATTACCCTTATTCTTATCTTTAATTGAAATCAAGTGCACTTTGGAGAAAGACTTGTGCATAAATTTTGGTTCCTGTTAAAAAATAATGTAGCTTTGGATTTCAGTCTGAAACATTTGGTTAATGATATAGAAATAAAAATAAAGACATTTTATACAAATCCGTTTGATGGTGGTGGTGGAGATAGGAATAGGTGACAAATTTTCTGGACCTCTAAAAGAGGACAGAATAGGGAGCCGAAATTTAATATTTTTTTTTCAAAAATATCCCTATACATATTTATTATTTATGTTTCCATCTTCACCTCTATTTCTATTCTTGTCTCCCATCAAACGCTACCTAAGGTAGCTTAAGTAACATTTGGTTAGTGATCCAGAGAAATATGGTGACAAGAGACATAAACTTACTTGATAGTGGAAATAAGAATAGGAAACAAAAAAAATTTATGTTCCCAGGACGGAAAACATAAAATTTTTATATTTTCAAAATCTAGAACTATGATATGGAAACAAAAATTTAATATTTTTTCTTTAAATAATATTTATATATTTAATATTTATATTCTCTGTATCTCTATCTATGTTTCCCTACCAAAGGCTACTTAAGTGTGGGTGTGGTGGTCTTGATGTGGAACTGGAAATCATAAGCTGCGTCGAAGAAGTGAGAACAACCGCCAATTGGACCTACCTACTTATTACTTCCTCTTGCGAGCCACCCGCAGTTGGTCCAAATATTGAAATGCTAAATTGGGCCTTAGGCCTCGTTTGTCGGTTCCACAAAACAAAACAAAAATAGAAGAGCCGGGAATTCGTCTGTCTGGGCGCGCATTAAAAGGGGAGTTTATGTATGATTTCATTTCACCACTCTTTCATTTTCATCTTCATTCTTCTTCTGAAAGTTTCTTTCTCCGCACACTCTCTCTTTCTGTGTGTGTGACGGTGTCAGTGATTGTAGTGCGGCAATGGATTATGACCCTGATGCTGATGATCCTTTCAGAGACGATGAAGATGACCCTGATGCTCCCTTCTCTCTGGTTAGTGGTTATGCTAATTTGATTTGTTGCTTTGCTTTGCTTCTTCTTCTTCAGTTGTTCTTATTTATTCCGTAAAGCTACCTAATAAACTAAATATTTGAATGATCAGGAAAAGAGTCAAGCAAAGAGTATGTGGTTTTCCTGGTGGATGCTTCACCCAAAATGTTCACCACTACTTGCCCTGCCACTGCCACTGCCACTACGGTTAGCCTTCTCCTTTCCCATCACACTCTCACTCACTCATGCACCTCCAGTCCACTACTTCTCCTATGAATATTCAAATATAATCCAATCCCATCCCCATGCGTGTGTGTGTGTGTGTGTCTCTCTCTCTCTCTCTGGCTGGCAGTGGGACGATGAGCAAAAGGAAAAGGAGGAAAGTCACTTCCATATTGCCCTGAGCTGTATCTCCCACTCCCTCAAGACTCGGATCATCACCAGGTCCTATGACGAACTTGCCATTTGCTTCTTTAACACTGTAAGTTCCTTCCTTTCTCCTCTCTTTCGACCCAGAGCGAGAGCCAGCTTTGCAGTTTAATACTAACATTCTTTCTTGGTCTTACCCATCTCATTCTCTCCATATCTGCAGAGGGAGAGGAACAACTTACAAGACTTAAGTGGTGTTTTTGTATTTAATGTTCCTGAAAGAGACTCTCTAGACAGGCCAACTGCCAGGCTCATCAGGGAATTTGATCATATTCAGGGTAACTTTGCTCTAATCTAATTAGCTGCAACAAGATATTTTATGATCACGGGGAAGATCTTATTGGCATGACTTGTACTTCTTTCAACTATTGGGACCTCTGATGTTGCTTTTGTTTTTGCTTTTTTAATATAAATATATATTTTTAAAATGGAACTAGGGGTTTGAATGATTTTGTATACAAGTATGGTTCTGATGCCTGGTAGTGATAGAGAGAATATGGAGAGTGAAAATGTAGGAAGAATAATTTAAGGACCAAGATTCCATTGATTGAAAGGCTTTAAAGCAGCAGTGTATCCTATACTGTGCTCCCTTAACCTCTGTTTATATTATTACTATGAGCGCTTGTAACACATCTTCCTCTTGCTTAATCCCTTACCACTTTCCAAGTTATGTAATACTTTTCAGAGTTCCTGAGCTGCTTTATTCAAATTGAGGTCTATTGTTTGGAGAACAGCACACGATAGAATTAATATCTTTGACAAAGATCTGTCTTGTTGCATACATTATTACTTTCTATGTCTGGCACTACAAGTCATTTGCTCTTAATTTTCCTTAGAATCCTTTTCCAAAAACATTGGAAGCCAGCATGGTATTGTGTCTGGGACTTAGAAAATTCTCTCTATAATGCTATCTGGGTGGCACAAGCACTTCTTCGTAAAGGGTAATATATGCTTAGTAAATATACACATATTACGGTTCTACCTAGTACCTTCATGATTATTGGTGAGTGCTAATGTGGAAATATTGGTACCAGGTCAGCAAAGACTGTTGATAAACGCATTCTTTTGTTCACAAATGAAGATGATCCTTTTGGGAGTATCAAAGGGGCTATAAAATCAGATATGACAAGAATGACACTGCAGAGAGCTAAAGTACCAATCTGTATATGCTATAAGCTTTGATTGTTTGCATAAAGTTAAGCTGTAATTCATGATTACTTTTTCTATGTTTTGTAAAGGATGCACAGGATCTTGGCATCTCTATTGAACTGCTTCCCTTGAGTTGCGTGGATGAAGCATTCAATGTGTCTCAATTCTATGCCGTATGTGAACATCTGACATATATTTGTTTTGTTCCCCTTTTAACTGGTGCTAATGAGAAAAATTTCTCATGCTCACTTGATCAACTTTGCCTCTCAGGATTTGATTGGGCTGGAAGGAGATGATCTTGTTGACTTTATGCCAGCTGCGGGGAACAAGTATGGAATTTCTCTATGGTTCTCTCTTGCTTATTTTCTGTTTTGTAAGGTTTGTGAGATATCATTATTTACTGACATGCCACAACTAGTTGTATTGTTTGGAGTTGGCATGCTAGCAACCTTAAATTTGTTCTCGACTCCTTGTTACTATGTAAGCTTTTGGATTTCAGGTATATACTACAGTAAATTGAGAACTGGCTATGTGGATTCAAGTTAAGAAAACAAAAATTGGCATTTTTTTATTTAGTTTTTACTTTTGACAAGGATAAGTTTATAATGTGGATATGACAGTAAATGGTCCAAAGCATTTGCTATAATATGGGGCTGTCGTGCATCTAATTATTCATTTTTTGAATTTTGTGTTGGTAATCCAATGTTACTGGTCCAGAGCATTTGCAATTTTTTGAATTTAATGTGTTGGTAGTTCAGTTGGTTTCAACTCGTATATGGTTGGTAGTTATAGAAACTAAGGGTGTGTTTGTTACAAATTTTTTCAAAAAAAGGGTAAATATGAAACTGAAATTTCGTATATAATTGAAAACATATATATTTTTTTTAAGAGGCTACTCTTTTTAACTTCTACAAAAGAGCTAAATTTTTTTTTTTTTTGAGATTTTGATTTTTTTTTAAAAACTTATCCAAATAAATGAAAAGTGATTTTTTTGGGTAAAAAAAAGTGATTTTCACCCAAAATAATCTTTATCCAAATGCACTCTAATGTTTAATTGCTTAGTAAAATGGAAACAAAACAGCAAAGTATCCTTTAGTTTCAGACATACTAGATAGAGGGAAAAAAAGCAGGAATGAAACCAAATAAGAAGGTTTGGTACTGTTCCTAGACACTTGTCTTGTTTCTAGTCTGTAGTTTAAAAACTTGGCAATATTCTGCCCAAGACAATTTAAGGTTATGGCCTAATCTTAAGAGGTTAGATTTTAGAGTAAGGGTTTGGGTTTAGAATTTTGTGGGTTAACATGATCCTGGCCTTGGTTTAAATTGTGGTCGGGTGCCATCAAAATTGCAATACTGTGGTTTCAATTACTCTGATAATACTTTCTGTATTTTACTGAGATTTTCCTGATTAAAGAGTTCAAAGTAATTAAATGTGAACTGATATTGCTGTAGCTGGTCCTCCACTTTTGTCTCTGAATCATTTTAAGAGGCACATGTGTTATACTTGACACCATTACTTCAATTTTTTGTTATAAAGAACCATTTCATGAAACATGTTGAACAGAACAGTACATGATTTTGTATAATTGTTTTATTCTATTACATGTGGGGCAAGGGTTAGTGTTTCTTTTTTTTTAAATTTTATGTTACATGAGGATTATGATGTTGTGATGCTATGATTAAGAGGTATAAACCAGGACTAGGAGTTGATATTGGATAAAAATTGTAAATTTGTGTTATTTTTGCTGGACGACCGGATTTTTAAAGTCTCAGCTTTTTTAATTGTATGTTGCAATTTCAGATTGGAGGAAATGAAAGATCAGCTAAGAAAGCGGATGTTTAAGAAGCGCTTAGTCAAAAAGCTTAAATTCACAATAGTGAATGGGCTTTCTATAGAATTGAATTCATATGCATTAATTCGTCCCACTGTTCCAGGTAAGCATTTTTTGTCATTTTCTAGCTAAAAGCAGTAATTTGTTAGCGGAACTTCAATTTTCTGGCTTTCTCTATTGCTGCAATGACCTTTGTGAAGTTCCTACTTGGTCCATGTTAAGTGTTTCACTTAGGAAAAATTATATCTTCTGCATTTCAGCTTTTATTGTGAATGACAGTGCTTTGTTTTGATGTGTAGGGGCGATCACATGGCTTGATTCTGTTACGAATCGGCCTTTGAAGGTGAGGAATGTTATAACTTAATTTGAAAATTGTCTATTTTCCATGCTACAATATAAATTTATGAATTAACTCATCATGGTCTTGTTGTGTAGTTTCCATGTCATTGCCACCATATTGCTTGGTTGAAACTTGATATGATCCTTTTACCCAGACCCATTCTACATGTATACTCAATGAACAGGATTTTAAAAGTGGTTCTACATTCTTAAAGAATGTACAAGCTTGCTATGACTTTTTGATAGTTTCAAGAAAGCCAAACCACCAAGCAACTGCCTCATTTTTCCTGTAGTTTATGCCACTATAATAATGCCTTTGGTTAAATGCTTTTTTATACTGATCATAATGCTCTTGAACTCCCTCTGATTACAATATTTTTCTTGGACCTTAATGGTGATTGCTCTCTGAACTGCATTAAAAATTGGTTCAACTGGTTTGATGATGCAGAGTGAACGAACTTTCATTTGTGCTGATACTGGTGCATTGGTAGAAGAATCTACTAGACAGTTTCATCTTTATAAAAAGTATGTACTTATACCTTGAACTTTATCTTATTTGAATGCTGTTTATGGTTTGGACTCTGGACATATTTTCTTCAGTGTATTTTTTCTAGTTAAGATTGGATTTGGAAAATAAAAGCAACCTTACCATATAGGACATCAGTCTTTAGTGAGAATAGGGGTTTCTGGTATCTGGATCATAGCCGGTTCTTGTTCTGGGAGAGTTCATTCATTAAAGGAAGAAGTGAGATGGCTTTATTTGGGTCCTAAACCTTTGACAGTGCATCATTTGCTTGCAAATATGCTATTTCATTTTAGGGTTCAGTGCCTGAAAAGGTCTCTAAAGAAGTGGGATAATTGGAAGGGTTCTGTTCTCTTTGGGAGGTATTAAATTTAGTCTCTGTCCAGCAGTACCTTTTATTCCCTTTCCCCTTTCCAGATTCTAGTTGAAGTGGCAACTCTGACTGGGGAAGATTATTTTAGTTGAGAGTTTAGACAATATTTTGGAAAGGGTGGAAAAGCTTTCTGGTTTGAAATGGATGTAGCTTTGAAAGGCAAGCAGACTGACCAACCATAGCCAAGTGTGGCCTATCTAGCCTAACAATTAAACCTGTTTTTTGAAGTTGGGTGCTTTATTGGACACTGATATAAATTTGCTGACTACATTCCTGGAGAAATGCCTCAGATGCTCTTACAATTTTTGAAGATGTGTTGTTTCGTTTTGTTTGTAATTATTATATAATGGTTACGTATTTTTTTTTCAGCCAGAATATTACATTTTCAGTGAAAGAGCTATCTGAGATTAAAAGAATTTCGACTGGACAACTACATCTTTTAGGGTTCAAGCCACTAAGTTGCTTGAGAGATTATCACAACTTGAAGCCATCAACCTTCCTTTACCCTAGTGATGAGGTTACTGTTCTTCTGGTCATCAATAACTGTTGACTGCATCTTTAGTGATCAGTAATTTTTGGTTTTAATTGCAACTTGTCTGCTTGGTGCTAATTTCTTTTCTAGCCATTTAACTGCGGCGTGGCTTTGATTTTTCAAAGTTACTATGCATGCATTGTAACTTGCATAGTAATTCCACCGAAATCACGAGTTACTGTGCAAGTCACCGTGCATGCACAGGAACTTCGCATGTGAACTCCATCTAATCATGGGAAGTTCCTGTGCATATGCATAGTAACTCTCTGAAACTCTATAAATAGAGGGGATGGCAATGGAGAAAACCATCCCAGCTGAGAAGGCTCCTTAGCTGTTTTAGAAAGAAGTAGAGTGAGATTCTTGTAGTGTGAGAAAAATAGAGAGTGTATGTAAGAAAATTCCAAGAGTGTAGTGTGAGTATACACTGGGGGTTTTGGGTATATTCTCAGATCTCTGTAATACGACAAATTGTAGTAGAAGAGAGTTCACTGAGATACAATATATTGTAATTACTCATAAATATAGTGGATATTTTGTTGAGTTTGGCCCGTGATTTCCCTCAAAATTACAAGAGGGTTTTCCACGTTAAAATATTGGTGTGCTGTTCTTGATCTATTTTGTTGGAGTGAAGCGGGTCCTATGCATAGCACTATTCATAATAGTGACGTGGGTCCCACTGGAGCAATATCAAAGCGGTTTTGCGTACTATTTATGTGAATAGTAACACGTGGGTCCCATTGTAGATTACTATTCACAGTGCTTTATTTTTCCGTGTCTTCAATTTGGGCGTGCTTCTCTCACATCCATAAAGTGTTCATTACACTTGGAGTGTACCTATTTCTAATCTAGATCTTGATATCACCTAACAAGTGGTATCAGAGCTTTGGTACGGTGAGATTTATTTTTTGTATGCTCTGGTTGTAGCTTAGTCTGATCTTCCACATCAGAAAATAATTTCTCTGGTGCTTGAAGAGTCACTTGGTGTTAGATCGAAGATGTCAGTGCCAAAATTTGAAGTGGAGAAGTTTGACGGGTCCAACGACTTCAGCCTATGGAAGTTGAAGTTGCAGGCATTGCTAAATCAGCAAGGTGTTGCAAAGGCGTTGGAGGGCAAAGAAAAATTGTCGAGTCATTACTGATGAAAAGAAGGAGGAGATGATGGCCAAAGCACTGAGTACAATACAGTTAGAGTCTTGCGGACAATGTTCTGAGAAGTCATGGAAGAAGAAACGTTGATTCACTATGGAAGGCTTTGGAAGAAAAATATTCCGTAAAAACCTTGTCCAACAAGCTTTATTAGAGGAAGCGACTTACACGTTCAAATATTTAGGAGGAAAATCAATGCAAGAGCATATAGACGACTTCAACGGGATGATCTCCGATGTTGGAGCAGCTGGAATTAAAGTAGAAAATGTTGATCAAGCTATGATCTTGTTGACTTCACTACCTCCGTCTTATGATAATTTCTGTGATACCATACTTTATGGTAAATCCATATCTCGTGAAAAATGTTAAAGAATCACTGATTATAAAAGAGCATTAGAAGTTAGTATCGAACCTAGTGCCGAAGGTCATGTAGATGGATTGTTCGTGACGAGGGCGTAGTCAAGAAAGAGGATCGGTAGCAAGAGCAAGAGAAGATCAAAGTCCAGAAAGCATAAGTTTGTAAAATGCTTTCATTGTCACCAGACGGACATATCAGAAGAAATTCCCAAAGAAGAAAGGAGAAATCAGGAGATTTTGCCAACATAACAATTGAAAGTTCTAATGATAGCGATGCTAATGCTGGTACGACCTTGACAGGATTCACAGGTGACACAGGAAATGAGTGGATCCTGGATTCTGGCGCATTTTTTCACATGACACTTAATGGAAACTTTTTCTTATCCTATAAAAAGCGGGAGGGAAAAGTTAGATTGGGAGATAATAGAATTATTCCAATTGCTGGTGAAGGAGATGTGCAAGTTAATTTGGATGAAGGTACTAAAAGGACGTTTCAGGCATGACATGTATTAGAACTGGGTAGAAACCTGATCTCGTTGAGTGCCCTAGATAATCGGGGTACAAGTTCACTGGAGAGGTGGTTTCTTGAAGGTATTCAAAGGCTCGATGGTGGTATTGAAAGGAAAGCTGTAGAACGGAATCTATCTATTGCCCAAGCAATTTATGGAGCTCCTCCGTTCTATCCTCTGAAAGAAATGATGATGCTACACGATTGTGGCACATGCGGCTTGGCCATTTGAGTGAGAAAGGAATGACCATACGTGCTGGGGAGGCTCCTGAAAGGCCTAAAGAATTGCAAACTTGGTTTTTGTGAAACTGTGCATTTGGAAAGCAGAAAAGGTGAAGTTTGGTTTTGGTAAACACAATAGCAAGGGATACTGGAGTTTGTCCACTGGATGTTTAGGGTCCGCCCTGTTAACTCTTTAGGTGGAGCTCACTATTTTCTTACTCTGATAGATGATTATTCTAGGAAAGTCTGGATTTATTTCTTGAAGAAAAAGAAGAGGTGTTCTACAAATTCAAGCAATGGAAGGCCATGGTCGAGAGCAAACCGGCGGTCAGTCAAGAGACTAACTGACAATGGAGAGAGTTTTGCAGGAAAGAATTTGCAGAGTTCTGGAGAAATGCTGGTATAGTGAGGCACCATACTCTACCAGGAACACCAGCACAATGGAGTTGCAGAACAGATGAATAGAACACTTCTAGAGCGTGCAAGATGCATGCGAATCAATGCTGCACTTCCCAAATCATTTTGGGCTGAGGCGGTCAATACAGCTGTAAACCTGGTAAACAGACTCTGTCAACTGCTATTGATTTGAAGATTCCACAGGAGGTATGGTTCGCGACCTGAAACTATTCTGATTTGAAGATATTTGGTTGTCCTTGTATGCCCATGTGAGTGGTGGTAAACTTGAGGCGAGGGCAAAAAGGTGTATATTTCTAGGGTATGCACAAGGGGTGAAAGGCTACAGATTGTGGTGTACAGAGAAGGCAAGTTCACCCAAAATCATTGTCAGGAGAGATGTCACTTTTGACGAGGCGGCAATGCTAAGACAGAAGAAGGAGTCTAACCTAGATGAGGCAGAGACAGATCATAGTGCTAGAAGGTGGAGCTAGAGATTGATTGTGGGAAGGTGAAGCAAGAAAAAGATGCAATAGATCAGCAGTACTTCAGGTATTGCTCAACCTGAAGTAGAACAACAAGATGAACCTGATTATGAGGACTGGTGAACAAACCAGAGAAGCAGAGCCATACAGTATTGCTCCTGGAGAGAAAGGCGAGAAATTCAAAAGCCAAAAAGGTATTTGGATTCTCCGCGTGCATTCGACTCATTAGATGCAGATCCTATAGCCTTTGTATTGGCTATGGCGAATGGTGTAGTTGGAGATGAACCATGTACCTACTATGATGCAGGAGAGAGTAAAGAGTCGAAGCGGTGACTGATAGCAATGAATGAGGAGATTGAATCTCTTCAAAAAAATCAGACGTGGGAGTTGGTACAACTTCCAAAGGGAGAAAGAGTAGTTGGCTGTAAATGGGTCTATAAAAGGAAAGAAGGAATCCCTGGCATTGAATCTTTAGGGTTCAAGGCAAGACTTATAGCAAAGGGTTATACTCAAAAGGAGGGTATTGACTTCAATGAAGTATTCTCTGTGGTGAAGTATAGCTCTATTTGGATCCTATTAGCTATTGTGAGCACATTTGACTTTGAGCTGGAACAGCTTGATGTGAAGACGGAATTCTTACATGGTGAGCTAGAGGAGAGATCTATATAAGTCAACCAGAGGGTTCGTAATTCTTGGTAAGGAGAACCATGTTTGCCTATTGAAGAAGTCATTATACGGCTTGAAGCAATCCAGAGGCAATGGTACAAAATGTTTGATGCATTTATGATTGGTCCTGGATATAGTAGAAGCCAATATGATAGTTGCATCTACTCTAAGGAGCTTCCAGATGGTTCGCGGATTTATTGTTGTTGTATGTAGATGATATGCTAATTGCAGCTCGCAACAAGGCTGAAATTAGTATGTTGAAAACTCAGTTGGGAAAAGAGTTCGAGATGAAAGACTTGGGTGCGGCAAAGAAAATTTTTGGAATGGAGATTCATAGGGAGCGATATTGTTGCAGGTTGTGCTTGACACAATAAAACTACATTATGAAAGTGCTACAACGCTTCAATATGGATCAGGCCAAATCTGTTGGCACTCCATTGGCTGCACATTTTAAGTTATCGTCGAAGGAATGTCCGAGAACTGAAGACGAGGTGGAGCATATGTCTCATATACCTTACTCTAATGCAGGTGGCAGTCTCATGTTTGCTATGGTGTGCACTAGATCGAATATTTACATGCAGGAAGTGTGGTAAGCGGATTTATGAGCAAACTTGGAAAAACACTGGGAAGCTGTGAAATGGATCATGCGGTACCTAAGAGGTTCTACCGATGTCTGTTTGGTGTTTGAAGGTCAGAAGACTGTGGAGTTGTGGGATATGTAGATTTTGATTATGCAGGTGATTTGGATAAAAGGAGGTCATTGACAGGCTATATCTTTACAATCTTTGGATGTACTATTAGCTGGAAGGCGACATTGCAATCTCCAGTGGCATTGTTAAGTACTGAAGCTGAGTATATGGCATTGACTAAGGTTGTTAAAGAGAGCATTTGGGTGTAGGGTCTTTTGGATAGTTTTGGGTTGGATCAAAATGTACCGATTGTAATGCGATAGTTAAAGCGCCATTCATCTGGCTAAAAACCTAGTCTATCATGAAAGGACTAAGCATATTGATATTAGACTTCATTTTGTCAGAAAGTATCAACAAAGGTGCAGTTGAAGTTAGAATAGCCACAAGAACCCAGCGGACAGGATGACAAAACCGTTGCCAATTGACAAGTTTAAATATTGCTTGGACTTGGTCAATATTTACAGAGGTTGAAGGCTGTTGAAAAATACAAGCCAAGGTGGAGAATTGTAAGGCGTGGCTTTGATTTTTCAAAGTTACTATGCATGCATAGTAACTTGCATAGTAATTCCACCGAAATCACGAGTTACTCTATAAGTCACTGTGCTTGCATAATAACTTCACTCCACCAAGGAAGTTACTGTGCATGTGCATAGTAACTCCTTGAAACTCTATAAATAGAGGGGATGGCAGAGAGGGATGGCAATGGAGAAAACCATCCCAGCTCAAGAAGGTCCTTAACTGTTTTAGAAAGAAGTAGAGTGAGATTCTTGTAGTGCGAGAAAAATAGAGAGTGTATGTAAGAAAATTCCAAGAGTGTAGTGTGAGTATACACTGGGGTTTTGGGTATATTCTCTAGATCTCTGTAATACGACAAATTGTAGTAGAAGAGAGTTTCATTGAGATACAATATATTGTAGTTACTCATAAATATAGTGGATATTTTGTCGGAGTTTGGCCCGTGGTTTTTCCCTCAAAATTACAAGAGGGTTTTCTACGTTAAAATATTGGTGTGCTGTTCTTGATCTATTTTGTTGAAGTGAAGCGGGTCCTATTGCATAGCACTATTCATAATAGTGACGTGGGTCCCACTGAAGCAATATCAAAGCGGTTTTGCCTTAGTACTATTCACGTGAATAGTGACACGTGGGTCCCATTGTAGATTACTATTTACAGTGCTTCATTTTTCCGTCTCTTCAATTTGGATGCGCTTCCGTTCACATCCATAAAGTGTTTATTACACTTGGGGTGTACCTATCTTTGATCTAAATCCTGATATCATCTAACATTAACATTGTTTAATTTTGGTGAAACTTGTATATTAACAACGTAATGTTCTTTTCATTAGACCTCAGATGATATTTGTTCACTTCCTTCTGCCACCAGAAATTTTGTTTCAATGCAAATTGTTCTGACAGCTTTGCTATTGCTAGCTAATTATGTTTGAGCGACTTGTTTTATAAAATAAAATAAACAATTGAGCGACTTTAAATTTCTCTCAAGTTATAGTTGCTTGTTAAATGGATGCTTCTACTGTCCTATTCTACCTTGAGCATTACAAACCTCAGGTATCAGACAATAATGCTTGCTTTTTGTCCATGGTGCATCAGACAGGCAACAAAGCAGAACATTAATCCTTAGGCGCTAGGGCATTCCTCTTCAATAGAATTTTCTAATGATCTCATCAGTACACTGGAATTCAGAGTGATAACTCTTTTCTTTTGCGTTCTTCTTCTTGTATTCTTACAATCCTTTTTCCTTTGCACCATATATTCTTTTAGCCAGTTGGTCTGCCCTTGATTTTAAACTTACAAATATCATTCCAACCCGTAGGTATTTTAGGCAACTTAGTCTGTTAGGTGCTTGAACTAAACAAGTAGTGGAAAGGATTGATCATATATATCTTGGGTTTTGGTAGAGAAAATGAAGTCGTATTCTTAGCAAGTGGTCTGTTAGTATTCTGGAAATGCTTTGAGCAGTATAATAGTTGCACCCATGTTGATCTTATATGTTTCTCTATTTTATATTATTTTCCTTGTGATGCCGTTTTTTTTTTTTTTTGGGCAGGCTATGGATGGTGGCATCTGTGTCTTTATTGCCCTTCATAGGTCCATGATACAACTCAATCGGTATGCTTGCAACTGAGGCTTTATTTATTGAAATTGCATGTGTCCTTGATGGAAAAATAGTAGTAATAGAGGACTGGCCACCCATTGGTAGAGTAAAAGGAATGTTGTGTTTAGTTGTGCTGTCATATCCTTTTTTTCATGTCTACATCAAAATTTTCTTTTCTTTGATGGGGATAATGAAAATTTCATATTTAAGAACGTAGTCTGATCACCTACTTCTCAATTGGATATCTGCGTTCTCTTTTATCCTATAAAATAAATTTGTTTATCGGAATAGAATTTGAAACTATTGAACATTGAACTCATTCTGGATGAGTACATTGTGTACGAACAAAAAGGGAAAAAGGTAGAGGGGGAGTTGTGAAAGCTGTTACACAATTCAAGTTTGGCAGTGTATATGTATACACATGCATAAGAGTGACAAAGATATTATAGAATCTAAAAAGTCTTCTGACTGATGCTACTAAGTACTAGCATATGATTAGTATTAAAGTGGGGATTGTGACATAGCTGATGTTGAATGACTTGTTAACATAATTCGTGGCAATAATTGCTGATCAAAATAACGCTCTTGAGTGCCTTTCAGTTTTGCAGTTGCATTTAATGGTAGTTCCTCTCGACCTCAATTGGTCGGCCTTATTGCACAGGTATGATATGTTGACTGTTTGAATGTTTTTACATAATGAATAATTGATTTATTGAATACAAGAACCCTCGTGTGATGTTTTAATTCAACATCTGTCTCTAAACATCTGAATAATTTTAAGCTGCTACCTTACTGTCATGCCTGCCTTGCATTCTCTTGCTATTCTTATCTTCCTGTCACTGATGCTTTTGGTTATGCTTAAACTTTCTTGTAAACTTCTCACACTGCTTCGTCTCATATCAGCTTCACTGCACATCAGTGGCTTTGAATAAGGTCATTAATAGGATTCAGTTAGCTATATTATAAATTCGTTATACTGCCAATGGTTGCTTATATATCTATATATTTGGATCATTTGTCTCTGTAGGGCAGAATGTGGTTTGGCTTTTATGGTTTTCTTACTTAGAAAAGGGATTTGGTTGTTCTGGATTAAGTTATATGCTGTAAAAGTTTGCAAACCTAAATCTTCAATGTGTAATACATTGGTATTGGTATACTGATAAAATACGCTGCTGAATTTTTACGTTTTGTCAGCTTGTTTTAACTTTTTAATTATAAATTCTGTTTGAATTATTAGTCAAACAAGTTACATAGGCAGTTTTGATCTCTGATACTTTTTCGGTAAATCTGCCTTTGTATATTATTCTCAACTTTCTGTAGGACGAGGTTATCCAGTCAGGTGGTCAGATTGAGCCGCCGGGAATGCACATGATTTATCTTCCATATTCTGATGACATCAGACTTGTTGAAGAGGTAGAGATCTGTAATTATTGGGTTTATGTTTAAATTTTGAAGAAACTGGCATGCTTTGTTGCATTGTTTGTCCGTATTGGTTTTACTTATTTATTTTTGGTTCTTGTGAGCATGCATTAGCCTCTTTTGTACTCATTTATTCTATCCCAATAAAATTTATTTTTCTATCAAAATAAAAATTTACAGAACTAAGTATGAAGTTTTTAAATGTGAAGTTATTAGTGTAAGGTGTGGTGGATTTTTGCAGCGTCATTCAGATAAAAGCAGGATGGTGACTAAAGCAAGTAACGATCAAATAAAAAAGGCAGCTGATTTAATTAAGCGTATTGACTTAAAAGGTTTTTCTGTATGCCAATTAGCCAACCCAGGTAAGCAGTTTCTTCTCCCTCTAGTTCCTCCTCTTCTCATTCACACCCTCTTCCAAGTCTAACTAAATATTTTATTTATACTTCTAGCAAGCTTGATGTCGGATTCCTTTATCAGTTGTAATGTTAAAATGGTGTCATTTGATTTATAGTGAATTACTCTCACCTTCTGTGCATGTTGTTCTCATTGTGCAAACCTCCCTCAAAGTCCTCTCCCATCCTCACCTGAATCATACACTGTTGACTTGGAACTTCAATACTAGAGATGAAAATGACTTCAAAAAAGTTTATGCTGCTAATTGGTGGCAGTCAATTTTATTGGTTATAGTTGGGTTTTTCTTTGCAGAAATTAAATTATATATTTATATTGATGAGTTCATTGAAGTAACAGAAATTACAACAGCAAAAGCCTTTTTCCACTAGGTGATTCAGTTATATAGATCAAATGACAACCTGAGTGTTAAGGAGAAATTCGCTGAGCCAATAAGAGTTTACCAAAGGAAAAAACATAGGGGCAGTCTTGGTAAGGGAATGCTAGCTGACTAGGCTGTGGAAAAAATATTGTGGGCCCTTTTACTAAATCTGTATAACCGTTTTGGGGAGAGTGGAGTGAGGGAATACGTGGGTTGTAACGGGAAGGAGTTGTGAGCTGCTTAGTACTCAAGGCCTCCCTCTCTAGTTTGTTCTATTCTATCTTCTACCTTTATTCAGTTCATATAGCTTCTATTACTTGTGCATTTGTCATTCTGTGTGTGTGCTTCTATTAATTGGTATCGGTCCTCTCAATCTCTGGGAGTGGGTGTGCTCATTTCGTGGAAGCTGTGCCATGGAAGACCAAGTTGCTAGCTTGGAAGGAGAATCGAGAGGGTAGTGCAATTGCTCAAGAGGAAGGACGACCACCACCGCCATCGCGTGGTCGATCACGTCGTCTCATCGGTGATCATTTCGGTTCCTTGGATGATCGCTGGGTTGAGGGTTCAGACGGGATCAAGGTTGACATTACTCGCCTTTTTCCCTCGATGCGAGCACCATGAATCACGGTCTAAACTGGGATGATCAGCTCCCTCAATCCCATGAGGATCATCGCCACTGGGAACGACCACGTGGCCGAATCGATCACGCTACCATTCCTTGGGACAGTCCTCCCTTTTTCACCGCGAGCGTGACGGAAAATGGAGCTCCCCATATTTTCCGTGAAGATGTTATGGGTTGGTTGGTCAAGATCGACCGCTATTTTCGTATTAATGGGATCGAGGGTGATGAACGATTTGAGGTAGTGGTGTTGGCGTTGGAGGGCCGAGCTTTATCTTGGTACCAGGTCTGGGAAGATCAGACCCAGTTTCCCTCGTGGAGATCTTTCAGGGATGGTATCACTCGCCGTTCCAACCGAGATGGGTAAGGGACCTATATGGGCCTCTTTTGCGCCTTGAAACAAATGGGCTCGTTTTGGAGTACATTGATGAATTTGAAAATCTCGGGCCCAATGCGTGATTGGATTGCGAGGTGCTGAAGGGCATTTTCTTAAATGGGCTGAAGAGCAACCTGAGGGCCGAGTTAAAGAGTTTGGATCTGGGGTCTCTTGCTGAAATAAAAGATAGGGCCCTGTTATTGGAGGAAAGAAATAAGGAGTGGAGGAGTTGGGCCAATGGAGAGGAACTTGGGCCAGGCTAGGGCCAATTCATTCCGAAAATTAACCCTCCCTTACCCAGAAATAGTGGCGTGAGATGGGGACAGGTGTGGGACGCATGGCTTAGAAGGAACAGGTGGCGGAGTTAGCAAACGCTTATCCTAGGAAGAACTTCAAGAACGAAGCCGAGGGGTCTTTGCTTCAAATGTGGTGAGAGATGGAAGAGAGCACAGCTGCAAACTAAAACACTACACTTTGGCCCTTATCGAAGGTTCTGACGATGAGGCACCCAGTGAGGAAGAAGACAAGGCCAAGCTGGAGGAAGAAGCGAAGCTAGCTTTAAAGTCGCTACACTTAGCGTTTAATAGCCTTCAAGGCTTCACTACTCTGCACAAATCCTTCAAGGTGCGCGGGCTGGTAGGGGACACCGAGGTGGTAATCTTGATAGACACGGGGGCTGAAGCGAACTTCATCCACTCACCATTAGCGGACCGCCTCCAACTACCACGACGGAGCATCTCGTTCACGGTGGAGACGGGTCCAGGAGAGATAAGGCGCGGCTTTGGATTATGTGAGAATCTACAAGTCGAAATCCAAGGAAACCATATTTCTCAACCTTTCTTCATACTAAGATTGCGAAGCGTGGATATGGTTTTGGGGTACCAATGGGTAGCTGGCTTGGGGGATATCCACGCAAATCTCTAGAAGCAGTACATTCAATGGCGAGAGGGAGACGTCTTCAAGCGCATCCAAGGGAGCCTTCCCTGAGCACTGCTTTAGTTTCTTGGAGGACGACCTTAAAAGCGTTGAAGGCCGATGGTGAGGGGTACATCATCACCCCTTGTGGAATGAAGAACGATGGAGACGACGGCCCTACAACTAATGAGACCAAGGAGGTACCGGTTGAAGTTCAAAGATTGTTGTTGCAATATGAAGATGTCTGTCAACTTCCTGAAGGTTGTAGGAGAGATGAAGGGGCCACGATACCCAATATTAGACCCTCCAGATATCCTTCCTCCAGAAAATGAAATTGAGAAGATTGTAGGAGAGATGTTGTCATCGGGTATCATCAGACCAAGTACCAGCCCTTATTCAAGCCCAGTAATCTTGTTGAGAAAGAAGGATGGGGATGACGTTCTGTGTCGACTCCAGAGCTCTAAACAAGGTAACAATTCCAGAAAAATTTCCTATCCCATTATTGATGAGCTTCTGGATGAATAGGGAGGGCTTGAATCTTTTGAAACTGGATTTAAAATTGGGATCATCAGAATCAGAATGAAGGACTTTGATGTGGAGAAAACCACTTTTCGAACACATGAGGGGCACTATGAATTCTTAGTGATGTCGTTTGGGCTCACTAATGCTCCATCAACATTCCAATCTCTCATGAACACAATCCTTAGACCCTACCTAAGGTGCTTTGTTTTGGTCTTTTTCGATGACATTCTAATCTATAGCAAGTCTGAAAAGGAACATTGGGGACATGTCAATAAAGTGCTGGGTCTTCTTTTTATTAATAGGAAGAAGTGTTCGTTGGCCAGAGGGAGATTGAGTATTTGGGTCATCTGATTTAAGGAGAAGGGTGAAAGCTGATCCACACAAGATTGAAGCAATGCTAGCGTGGCCTGTTCCACAAATTTGAAGGGGTTGCGAGGGTTTTTAGGATCACGGGCTATTACCGCAAATTCTTGAAGGACTATGGCAAGATTACTTGGCCTTTAACACAGCCGAGAAAAGATAATTTCCAATGGGGGGTAGAGGCTCAGTTGGCTTTTGAAAAATTGAAGCAAGCTATGACTACAGTTCCTGTGTTGGCTATTCAGATTTTAACAAAACCTTTGTGATAGAGGCAGATGCATCTGGAAAAGGCATTGGGGTTGTACTTGTGCAAGAAGGCAAACCAATTGCCTACATGAGCTGAGCTAGAGAGGGCACAAAAAAATTAGTTTATGAAAGGGAACTCATGGCCATAGTGATGTCGGTAGAAATGGAGGCACTACCTGCTTGGAAGGAAATTCATCATTCACTCAGATCAAAAGAGTTTGAAACACTTAGTAGATCAGCAAATGATGGGTGAGGGTCAATAAAAATGGGTAGCTAAACTTTTGGGTTTTGATTTTGAAATAAGGTATAAGGAGAAGGGAAAATAGAGAGCTGATGCTCTTTCTAGGCGTTTTAACATGGAGGCTATTTCATCAGTAACTTTTCAAGAGCGGGAAGGACTAGAGGAAGAAGTGCAGGCTGATGACAAATTGAAGAAAATTATACAAGGGTTAATAAGTGGAGCGGAGAAACCTGAAGGGTACGAACTGAAACAAGGGAAGCTGTTTTACAAGGGGAGAGTTGTTATTCCCAAAAGTTCTCCTAGAATTCCAATAATCTTGCAAGAGTTTCATGATTCGGTGATTGGGGGACATTTCGGGTTTTTTAGAATGTACAAATGAATTTCAGGATTAGTTTGGTGGGGAGGCATGAAGCAAACAATTCAGAAGTATATTTAGTGTTGTGAGATTTGCAACGAAACAAGTACTTAACTCTATCTCCAGGCGGCTTACCCCAACCTTTGCCAATTCCTTCAAGAGTCTGGGAGGACATCACTATGGACTTCATTGGGGGCTTACCAAAGAGCCAAGGTATGGATACAATTCTGGTAGTGGTTGATAGGCTCTCTAAATATGCCCACTTCCTGGGGTTGGGCCATCCTTATAATGCTAAGATTGTTGCTGACTTATTTATTAAGGAAATAGTAAGGTTGCATGGCTTCCCTTCTTCTATAGTTATTGATCGCTATCGAATTTTTATGAGTAGCTTCTAGTCTGAGTTGTTTAAACGGGGGACGAAGTTGAAATTCAGCTCAGCATACCATCCTTAGACGGATGGACAAACTGAAGTGGTTAACAGATGCTTAGAGACATATCTTAGGTGTTTTGCTGGCACCAAACCCGACAGTGGAGCAGGTGGTTATGATGGGCTGAACTCTGGTACAATACTACTTATCGCTCCGCTGCACATCACTCTCCATTCAAGATCCCTATGCGAGGGAGCCTCCAGCCATCATTAAAGGAGATTCCCTCCATCGCTGGTGGAGGATGTTAATCAACTGGTTTCCAAAAGAAACTCCATCATTGAGGAGTTGAAATGGCATTTAGATAAAGCTCAAGAAAGAATGAAGATCCAAGCTGATAAGAAGAGGAGGGAGGTGGAATTCAAGGTGGGAGAGAAGGTATTTTTGAAAATACAACCATATCGGTTGAAGAGCCTCGCTAGCCGTGCTAACCAGAAATTGAGCCCAGGTATTATGGACCATTTGAAATATTGGAGAGGGTGGGGAAGGTAGCCTATAAATTGCTATTGCCTCCAGAATCATTGGTGCACCCATCTTTTCATGTCTCTTGGCTGAAAAAATGTTTGACCCCTCAAGCAAAATGCCAACCATTACCAAGAGGGCTCTCTCGGATGGGAGCTTCAGGTGCAACCTGAAGCAGTGCTTGCTGCCCGCATGAGTAACCAGGGAGAAAAAGGTCCTGATTCGTTGGAAGGATCTTCCAGAGTTTGAAAGCAGTTGGGAGAGCAGCAAACATAAAATTGAGTTTCCCTGAATTCCACCTTGAGGACAAGGTGGTAGTTTAAGGGGGGTATTGTTAAGGAGAAATTTGCTGAACCAATAGAGTTTACCAAAGGAAAAAACATAGAGGCAGTCTTGGTAAGGGAATGCTAGCTGACTAGGCTGAGGAAAAAATATAGTGGGCCCTTTTACCAAATCTGGTATAACGGTTTTGGGGAGAGTGGAGTGAGGGAACACGTGGGTTGTAATGGGAAGGAGTATAATTCCCAAGGGGGTGAGAGTAGTGAGGGAGGCAATTTTCTGTTAGGCTTTTGGGATTGGAGTTGTGAGCTGCTTAGTGCTCAAGGCCTCCCTCTCTAGTTTGTTCTATTCTATCTTCTACCTTTATTCAGTTCATATACAGCTTCTGTTAACTGTGCATTTGTCATTCTGTGTGTGCGCTTCTATTACTGAGCTATGTTAAAAACCAAAATTTCTGAAAGGTCATTTCATGTTCTTTTTTAATGGTTTCTTGTAGAGTTTTCTTTGGTCTTCCTTATCTCTGTTTATCGGGGCAATCTGACATTGGATCAATTTTCTTACTGGCCTCCATTCTATTGGTCTTCTCTTCACATGAACCAACAATTTTAAGAGAGATTTTGCCATCTTATCCTTGTTATGTACTACTCAAACTTTTTGCCACAACATTCTCTATTTATATTATTTATTTTATTGGACCCTCATCTGCCGCTACATTCCTGTCTCCACAGCCCTCATAAATTAGTAAAATATTATTCTGTTGAAAGCAGTGTGTAGCATTTTATGCGTTTGTACATACCATCCAAGTAGTGGTACCTATGATTTGAACCCTTACCTTTTGTCTCTTACTGAAATTTTCCTCCAACATATCAGTTTTGTAGTGAAATTTTGCTGATTCGTGTTTCTCTTGCCTCCTTATTTGGATATGATTTCCTGATATAGTGTAACAATAACTTCATTAGCTCATAGGCTTCACATATGTGATATGTTATAGTAATTCCTTAAGCTTTTAATCCCGTCTGACAACAAAAAGCTTTTAATCCCATCTTTCAGCCTTGCAGAGACACTATGCGGTATTGCAGGCATTAGCTCTGGAAGAAGATGAGATTCCAGAAATGAAAGATGAAACATTGCCTGATGAGGAAGGCTTGGCCAGGTAGGGGCAAGGTTTTCATGATATATGGAACAGTTTATCGTGTCTGATTTGCATACGGAAAATGGAAGTGTGAGAGAATGAATTTTTACCTGTTTTATGTTGTGTTTGGCTGGCTTTTCCACCCTTCATTGGAAGAGTTTTGTTCCAGACCTGTGTATGAAATGATAATCCTGCCTGTGTCACCTGCAGACCAGGAGTGGTGAGGGCATTAGAAGAATTCAAGACCTCAGTTTATGGTGAGAATTATGACGAGGAAAGTGAATCAGTTGCAAAGCCAAGTGAGGCCTCCAAAAAACGGAAAGCACAGGCTGAGTTTGCGACAAAAGAGTGTGAAAACTATGACTGGGGTGAGCTTGCTGATACTGGGAAGGTAAACCTTGAAAATTGTCTTATGCGGTGCTTTTTCATAGAAAGTTTGATCAGATTTGGTTTGGGACAAGCAGGGCAGGTGTGCTTAAGCCTTAAAACCAATTTTGCAAGAACAAGAACAAACCTTCTCTGGGACTGGGACTGGAAGGGAGGATGTATTTATATTCCATTCCATTCCATTCTTTAAAATACACGGAAAATTGCAAGGGCAAGCTGTGTAATATACCTTCCTATCCTAGCTGTCCATGTTAACAGAAACTAACTAGGCACCATATAGAGTAGGAAGTATTTTTTATTGACTGACCGTCCAGCTCCTCTGGCTCCTGCACAATTTTCTGTTCACCTACTCACAGTAAAGCCAGAATCATACTAGTAATAGGGTATGGTGTCAGTAAAATTTACAAGTATATTGGTGTGTGTGTGTATGTATATATTTATGAAAGCGAGAGAGTACCGAGAGATGTAGTATCACCGTCCTGCATTGACCATAGTAACTGCAGATGAGATGTGATGTGAGTTTGTGATGATGTGACTGATGAACATTATTATCTTCATCTTGGATGGGAGGGAGGGACGCATGTAACATGTTAAAATTTTCGGTAGCAGCGGTAGTAGATTATTTTCGGTTGCCTTTCGAGCTAGCACCGTTCTTTTTCTTTACTGTTGTTGATGTGAAATCATTTCATCTTATTTTGCAGCTGAAGGATTTGACCGTGGTGGAGTTGAAATATTATCTTACAGCGCATAATCTCCCTGTTTCTGGGAAGAAGGAGGCTTTAATTAGCCGAATATTAACTCACCTGGGAAAATGAGCAAGCATGCAAGCAAGCAAAGCACTAGTAATGATTTTGCAACCTCGATAACTAGAATGTCCTAGACTAGACTCCAGGTACTTACTCCTACAACGAGAAGAGCTCCCGAAATTTAATGTTATTTGCACATTGTCGGTGCTTGACCCGATTTTGGTTAAAACTTGAAAGACTGATTAGTGTTTGTTAGTCGGTAATCTACATCGCATCGCAGCTGGGAACATATGTAAATTATAGTAGAACAGAATATTTTGCTGTTAGATACATAATCAATCAGGGTTACACCTCGGACGGACTACGAACCAACCCGTAAAATGTCCCATTTCATTTGGCAAATTGTCGCAAATGCTTTATGTTTTTCCGTATTTTCCTAACTTCGTAATTTCTCAAGATTACAAGTCAAGAGAAACTTTAGCCAATTGCTAGTAGTGGTTGTACTCATCATGTCAGTTAGCGACATGGAATGCCACGTAAACGACCTACTAATTCTTTTTTGTTTTTTGAACCTTTTAGTCTGATTAATTTGAAGAACGATTGAGTGAGATTGTTGGAAATCTTCACCTGTAGGCTGTAGCATTAGCATTATGTACGTTATCATGGTGTGGGGTTTGGGTTCACTTATTTGTGTTTGGATTTTTTTCGTTTACGGAACAAAATTGGTAGGAGGAAAAATTTGTTCTCTGTTTGAACGATGATTAAGTGAATAAGACAAAATTAAATACTTGTGTTTGGATGTTATATAATAAAGGAATGGTAGTTATTAGTTTCACAAAGTTAAGGGTGTGTTTGTTTTTAGTTTTTTTTATTTTTTATGATTTTATAAAAGAAATATTAAAAATTGTAAAAACTATAAAATTCAAGTTGTGTTTAATTTGTGAAAATACTTTTTATTTTTATCTTTTCAAAATTATTTTTATTTTTTTATTTTCAAATTTTAGGAAATGTGTTTGGTTTATAAAAATAGATTATGTTTTCAAATAGAGGAAATAATAAAAATATGCTTAGTATGTTTGTTTTCAAAACCACATTTTTGAAAATTAAATTTAAAGTAATATAATTATATTTGTTATTTTTTAAAAAGGTTCATATTTGTGATTAAAAAATAACATATATTTATTATTAGATAATATAAATTCTTTTTACACTATATTAAAATTAATCTCTCAAAGTAAAGTACTTCTACTGTCAAAATATGTATGAAATATATTTTATTTTTCAGTAAAGTGTAGTCATAATAATAAAAAAGACAATTGAACCTCATCCAAAGTCACCGTAGGTAACCAGTAGCATCCAGAAATGAATTACACGTCCACTTGAGTATCTGGATACGGGAAGATATAAACTTATTCAGGCATTTTAACTAAAGTGGTAACATGGTGGATTTCATCCATAAACTTCAAGACGTAGAGGAGCAAAGGAGATAAATCCACAATTATCCAGATGAAAGCAAATACAAGAGATACCACCAATCCAAAACATAATGCATCAACTACATTCATTAGAAATCATTTTGTTTTATCAATATGTTCCATTTATAGTTCTCATTCTATACATAATAAGTAAAAGAACATTAAATAAAAAAAAAATCAGAGGCTAAATAATTTGGCGTCTAAAACTTGAGAGAAGAAAGCTCAAAATATACTAAGACAAATGATATTTTAATATCCAAAAGTGAGTGTCAATTAGGATACCTACTCCATCACCATTGGATATGATGGATTGATGGAGTGGAGGCGACCATCACATCAAATAATAATGAGTTTTGCCCAATTTGACATTCATTTTTTGTTGAAATATTAATACTCATACTAAATATACATGGAAGAAAAATGAGCTGCTAAAAACAGACAGTACCCCTACCCATTTCCCCCAAAATTTTGTTTTTTAATAAAATAAAATATTTGCAATGCCCTTCTTTTTCCTTGCCTTTCAAAATGCTGTGGAAGGAAAAGGGAAAGAACGAAAAGGATGATGCATGGCGGAAAAAGAAAAAGGGAAATAATAATGTACTTGACTTGAATGATGAGGCCTAGCTAATTCTCCCAAGCTTCTTAATAAAATCAGCGAGGCTTGGGAAGAGACAAGGTATAAAAGGTGTATGGTACTGGTGGTCTTGGTCTTGAGGTTGGGTTCATCTCCGATTCCCTTCTCCCGAAGCAAGTAGTGTTGAGTTTGACTGGTGAGGAGGAGGACAGTGGTCAACTAGAGTGTTAGCGGCAGATAAACTACTGACAACGTCGTCAGATTGGTCAATTGGTGCCTCCTCCATGGTAGACATAATGAAGCCTGAATCTGCAGAATCAGAATCAAAGAAGAGGCAAACGACAGAGCAGTCATCAATCTTAGATGCGGGAGCTTCGTCCTCCATGCTTGAACTGCCGTCTCAACCACTATTCGAGCTGCACAAGACCGCGGCGCAGATGCCACAATGCCCACTACTTCTTTGTTTGATAACACATCCCAAACCCCATCTGTGGCCAACACAACAAATTCATCGTTGTCAGCAATGCGATGGTATGAGACATGAGGAAGAGAGATCACTCCAAAGTCCTTGAGGCAAAAATCCCCAAAAGCCCGCGCCATAGCAAGCCCTGGAGAATCAACGTTTGGCAGCCAAACTCGAGCAACCTCTGGCTCATTCGGAAGGGCAAATACCCTTCCTTTACATAGCCTGATCCTCTCTGCTTCCCCTGCAATGCATGCATGCGTCAACAAAATTTTATTCCGCATATATATCGTACCATTATATTTACCACATCAATTGCACTCACTAAAACAAATTCCAAGTTCAGCTTTAAATTATTATATCATATAATGGACATACTTGAAAGAAAAGGGAAGCGAAGGGAAGGGATGCAAAATATATAGATATACGTGGAAGATTTGGCTTAAAGTCAGTGGTCAACTGAACAGCAATAAGAGAGTGATCGGGATCTCGGGTACACAACACAGCTCTCGAGTCCCCAACATTTCCAATAACAAGGTGCTGCCCCTAAAATAACATAATAAAGGGGTAAATAAAAACTACAACACAATGCCCTTCAACAAATAATTAATTAGGAAAATGAAATGATCAAGAGATCAGAGATTGTATCTAAATTAAGTAGCTAGCTGTGTCTGCATGCATGCGTGCGTACGTAATTACTTAGGTACCTGCTTGACCAAGGTAACTGCTGTAGTGCCACTGCAGTAAGAGTCAATATCGCGCTGCAGCATGAGTTCTTTGTCCATAACCTTGCAAGCCTTCACGAAAGATTCTCTGACTGCGGCAAGATTATTATTTGCGGCATCGGGCTCATGATGATGATCAGCGGCAGCAGTCTCATCATCAACCTCCTGCAGCAGGGAACTGTTATTGTTTGAATGCAAATCCCATTCAGCCATAAGCTTTAGAGGGAAAGAATCCCTGACTTTCTTTGCAACCCTGTGGCCATGAGGTCCGTGCCCATCGAACACACCACAAAACACGGTGTCCTCCTTTGAACAGAAGTTCTGCGCGCGCGGATGACAACACATGGGAGGAATGGAGATAAGGAAGAAAGTAAGCTTAAGAACTTCAGATGAGATGAATAATAATAATAATAAAGGAGCTCATAACGTGTATTTGGGTTTGTATTTGTAGAATTGATTTTGAGTAGAATTAATTATTCTAAAATTGATTTTGATATAAAGTGGTTTCTATTTGGTAATTTGATACGAGAAGTGATTTTGATAAAGAGTAAAAAGGTAAAAACTCAGAAACAACAAATTTTCAGTTATGCTAGAATTGATTTTGAAACCAAAATCAATTTTGAGAATTCATGCCAACACAACCAAATAAGATAAAATGAAAATAGACAAAATGGATTTTAGAGCTTCAAAATCGATTATGGAGGCTACAAATTAAACGCTTTTTCAAACACACTGATAGTCATCGATGACCTCACCTCCCAAAGAAGCAGGGCATCCTGGTTGAGGCCTTTTCGGCCTTGCTTAGAGAACAAGGAAGCAGAGTGGGTGGATCCATTGAGGAACATTCTGCCGGGAACTCTTTGCAGCCACACTAGGTCCTCCATCCTGCTGTAATCAAACGCTAAAGAGGAACAAGAAGCGGCCCTCCTCCTTCTCCTCCTCCTCTTCCCATTCCCATTGGCGTCTTCTTCAGAGACGGGAACACAAGGACTCCTCTCCACCGTCACCGACACGCATGATCCCATCCTTAATTACGTTTTAATCGATCTTTCAAACCACTCACATTCACATTCACCTGCAAATTAATTAATTAAACATATATATTGCAATCATCACAATCTCTCTCATACACCCACAGACACCTTCATGTTGATGGGGTGGCAGTGGATGAAATTGAAGGGGAGAGAGAAACACGTACAGATCGTGCGGGAGGGGGTTATATATATATATATATATATGGCGTTGCGTAACGTACCAAATCGCAACAAACAGTGTGTGTCCGCACGCGTTGATGATGTCGATCGCAATTCAAACAAGACAAGGCTTAAATCCCCTTCTAGGTTCTTCTAGCTATTTCATTGAATTGAATTCTCCTTCACTTTCTTCCTTTCTCTTAGATTCTTCATTTAATTTCACGTCGCGCGTAATCATAGACAACACACATCACCTCACCATATATATAAGAATCTAAACCCAAATAATAACACTGCTTTGAACAGAAGTACAGAACATAATGTATGCATATACACAACTGAAAAGAATGGAATGAATGAGGTTGGAATGCACAAGACCAAAACTGTATTCTACTGTTCGATTGAAACCCAAAATTTTACACCTCTCTCTCTCGTTTGGAAAAACAAATAGGTGGCTGGCTAATTTGGAAAATACAAAAATAAAAGAACAATAGACAAAGCCGTTCTACCGGCACAGCTCGGTCCCTCACCCATGCACCCCCACCACCGCCACAAACTTCGAACAATGATAAACCATTAATAATTGAAATCTTCTTATAATGCAAAGAATTTTATTTTAGAGTTTAATTTGTTGTATTTTTATTAATATTATTATATTTTAAAGTTATTATTATTATTATTATTATTATTAAGTTAATAAATATGTTGATTTGAGTAAGTCTATATATTTTGTTGATTTGACTAAGTCTACTAATCTTTTTTTTTTTTTGATTTTCTTAATCAAATATGTGCTATTAAAGCAAATAAAAATTAGAAATATTGTAATGTTATGTTTTACTATTACATGAAGAACGTTGCTAAAGACTAATTCTATTTACTCACATTATCAACCTTTATTAGTTTGTTTGAGAATGAACTTTTATTGAAGAATTTTAATGCACAAGGCAACATTCATAAGTAATAGTCTTTATTCTTTCAATAGTGAACATTGAGCAACGGAAAATAGTATATATATATATATATATAGAGGTCATGGGGAACTTTAGAGTGGAGACATAAGTGTTCTTTACGTGCATTCTTTTAACAATCTCTATCAGAATACTTTTGTATAAACAGATTAATATTATCACTTGAGTAATCCAATATAGTTGTTCCTGTATAGCCTCACTAATTTAAGTGCAGAGTTAGTGAGAAACAACTGTTGTATCCTGGGAAGTATTAGCTATGAAGACCATCTCCGAGTAATTGACTTGTGGTGACGAAATATTCTTAAGCTGATGCATAACACGCCTTACCCAATAAACTAGTAAGCTAATCTAATTCATTCTTTTTATGTTATTTATCTCTTTTATTTTATTTTATTATTCATGTGTTTATTAGTTTTTAGTATCAGCGATTAATTTATTTTTATTTTATTTTATTTGTGATGTTATTTCAATTTAAATTTTTCCAACCATCTTAAGAGTAATTTTGTTAAAACTTGAAGAGCCCAATTCACATCTTACCTACAAGTAGGGAGTAGCATTTAGACTAATCAAGATTAGTTACATATAAAAAAAAAATGTCAATTTACTTTAAACAAAATTAATTCCTTATGGATCTACGTTTTATGTTTTAGTTCGTGATGGTTTAGTCTACAATCATACTTTTATGATTTGAACAACATGGTGCTATTAGGGTGGTTTTGACATGTTTTGATGATGATTTTAATGTTGATTTCTGTTCATAGGGTCTATTTCATGTGTTTATGTATCGTGGTGGCATCGTGAGGTTTTCTAATCATGTGAGATTGTTTTGCTCCCCTTGCATTCAGGTTTTAAATATTTGGTCGCGGTGTTTTCAGTTAACGAAGGAAAAGACATAAAGAGTAGCAGAGTCAAATTTGGTCAAGTTTAAGGGAGAAAAAAAAGATTAGTAAATAATGGGACTACCAGAATGTAAGTGTTTTACCCTCCTATAAAATTGTGGGGGATGAATTGCTATGTAGACTAATCTATATTATGAAAATATCCAAATGTACTTTTGAAGAGTATTTGGATCTTTTGATTCAGAAAAGAGTAAGCCCATAAGTGAATTTAATTCTCACAACTGTGTTATCACTTGGAAATCATCCAAGTAGATCTGTATATGAAGTGAATTGTTTAAGAGATCTCTTAATAAATTATTTGAGGTCAGAGATGTATTTGGTGGATTCTCTGAAACAAAACCACTAAAGCTAATGAGGATGCATCAAGAGAGATGAGGGTAAAACCCAATTCAGATTGAGATTGACGGTAACCCAACCTAAATTTGATAATTCTTCAAAGGTTATGTTCATATGGGTAAAAATAAGTCACTTGTCAATCATTTAATACTATCCATTTTATTCCATCCCTATGGTGTATAATAAGGTCTAAGGGATAGCGTGTGACTATAGCAAAATAAAGGGTGAGTTTATGCTCTTAATGAATCTATAGCTCATGAATGAGTGGTGTGTTTGACGTAGTATAAACTTGATAGATTCATCTATATGAGTGGTGGAGGTGGGACCGCTTCTATGGGAGCTTGGGCAATTCTTTAGAGCCACTCATAAAATCCAGGTAACGGTGTAAGGCCAAAATGTACCACACCGCGCTAAACAATCTTGTACAAGAAGACAGTATGAGTGATGAAATCACTGAATCACATGTGGAATGAAGGTTCATAGCAGTTCTAATCTCATTGGCATGCCTGCGATTCAAATTCCATTTGCTCTATGTACTAGTTCATAGTCTAAAAGACACTAGTATTGATGCACTGAATTTTCATGCTCATGGGAACAATTTAATTATAATACCAACTTTGAAATATGTGGGATTGTTGTATTTTTTTTTATTAATGTTATTATATTTCCAAGTTATTATTATTATCATTATTATTATTAAGTTAATAAATATGTTGATTGGAGTAAGTCTATATATTTTGTTGATTTGACTAAGTCTACTAATCTTCTTTTTTTTTTTTTTTTGATTTTCTTACTCAAATATGTGCTATTAAAGCAAATGGAAATTAGAAATATTTTAATGTTATGTTTTACTATTACATGAAGAACGTTGCTAAAGACTAATTCTATTTATTCACTTTATAAACCTTTATTAGTCCTTTTGGAATTAACTTTTATTGAAGAATTTTGATGTATGAGGTAATGTTCATAAATAAATAGTCTTTATTTTTTCAATAGTGAACATTGAGCAACACGAGATAGTTTCTTACCATATATATATATATATATATATATATATATATATATATATAGAGGTTGTGGGAACTTCAGAGTGGAGACATAAGTGTTCTTTACGTGCATTCTCTTGGCAAATCTCTATCAGAATACTTTTGTATAAATAGATTAATATTATCCCCTTAAGTAATCCAATATAGTTATTTTTGTGTAGCCTCACTAGTTCAAGTGCAAAGTTATGAGAAGCTGTTGTATCCTAGAGAGTATTAGCCGTAAAGACTATTTGCACTGAGTAATTGACTCATGGTGGTAAAATACTCTTAAGTTCAGTGCCTGCACACCTCAACCAATAAATTGATAAGCTAATCTAATTTATTCTTTTTGTGTTATTATTTATCCCTTTTATTTTATTTTATTATTCATGTGTTTATTAGTTTTTAGTACATGTGATTAATTTATTTTTATTTTATTTTATTTGTGATGTTATTTCAATTTAAATTTTTCCCACATAATTTATATGGAGTGTTAAAATTTTTACAGTCTCATATAATCATATCACCCCATGACATTTTAAGTCGTGTGTATAAGATTTAATCACGTTTAGTGATAATGTATCACTATATGATTAGATGACACTATAAATTTTTTTTTATACTATATAGAAATTAAACTCTTAATTTTAATATGTAAAACAATTATATATATTCATCCAATTTTGTAATATTATATCAGCAAATATGGTTAACTTTAATATAAGTTATGATTAGAGGATGAATTACATTGTCAATGCATTAATTTTTTCATTACTACTCTTAGTGTAATTAATTGTATTTACTTACTTTTATTTTTCAATAGGGATAGTATTGTCCACTTATGTAACTTTATGTTATTACTAAAATTTGTTTACTATATTTTTTAGTATGTGTTTTTTTTTTATTTCTTGACAAATGAAGTGAAATAAAGTTCAAACAAAAGGAGTAATCATAAAATTCTCAAATTGATCTCTCCTAAATTTTGCTTAGAATAAATTGATGTCTTTAAAAAAGAAAATATCCAAAAAAGTCCATGCTAATTAAAAATGTCGAATAAATTAGTTTTACCAGAAAGAATAAAAGAAATAATCATCACTCTAGATTAATTTATACCAATTTTATCCTTATTTGCATTAAATTAAGTAACATATTTCTCTTTATTATTATTTTTTAACCCATCATAATTCTTTCTTTAGGGGATTAATTTAGTATTTTAGATTAATTATTTTTAAAAGAGTAAGACTAAGTAATAATTTTATAAGGGGTTTTAACCATGTCTTTAAAATATTAGTTAAGAAAAATAAAAAAAATTAAAGTGAGATCCATGTATTAAAAATATTAAAAATCATCTTAATATACAAATTTCCTTCCTCAATTCCTTAATCAATGATGTTGGAATCCTGATTTAGATTAGTAGAGTAGTAGTGATGGAACAGGCAAATTTAGGCCTGTTTGGAAACTATTTTGAAAAGTTTTCAAATTTTAAAAATAAAAAAACAAGAAAACATGTTTGATAGCTCATTTTTGCTGTATTGGTTTTAAAAATAGAAAAAGAAAAGTGTGTTTTAAAAACAAGAAGCAGAAAACACTTTTAAGATGTTTTTTGAATTTGTGTTTAAAAAAACACAACCCACACAACTCACACAACCCATCCTACACACCACACAACCCAATGAACCTCCTCCCCCATTCGTCTGGCGCCCAAGCTTTCCCCCATTCACCGACGATGCCCGAGCTCCTCCCGTGACCTGCCTCCCATTCGCAGGCGGACGCGAGCCCGAGCCACCCACCTCTCCGAGAGCCAGGTTTGCCGGTGTACGCGAGCTTCACTACCAGTCCGCCAAGCATGGATTTGCTCTCCAGACCGCCTCCGCATGTGACCTGCTCCCACCCGCCTCTCCCCGCACGCCACCTAGCTCGGCACAGACGCCTCCGCACACCTCTGCCGCACACAAACCTCCCTTTCTCTTTCTCTTCTCTCCTTCTCCCTCTCTGTTCTCCTTCCTTCTCACTTGTGGTTGCTGTGTTGATACACCAAGTTGTGATCTCATTGTTGTTCTTTATTATCCAAATAAGTTTTCTTGTTTTATTGTTTTTGAAAATTGAATTTAAAAATTATTTTGTAGAAAAATTTTATAAAACAAAAAATATAAACAGTTCCAAACAGGCCCTTAAGTTTTTTTTTGGTCTTAGAGTAATGTGGTAAAACATTAGACGCATGGAATGAGGAGATGAACAAGTGGTAGAGGATAGAGACTAGTGTGTCAGCTTTGATGAACAGCTGAATCAATCAATGATCAACTAACCCTAATTGTCAATAGTTACCATAATAATCATCATCTCACATTCTTGTACTTATATGCTCATCTTTACTCTAGATACCACCACCACTCTCTTTGTTTTACTATATCTTAAATTTTTTTAAAATAATTGCTTAAAGAAGTATTAATTATTTTTTATTAATATGATCTTTAACATAATTGTATTATTAATTACACAACTTTATATTATTAACAAAATTTATTTATTTTATCGATATGTGTATTTTTTTTTTGGACAAATAGAGTAAAATGAATGGAGTATGTTATATTTATTTTTTTGTTAGATATTATGTTTGATAAATTTTTATTATTATGTTATATTATTTTGTTGATTAATTTATCAATGCTGCTGAATATTATCTAATTTTTTTCTTTTAATTAAGATATTAAAGATAGGAAATGAGGAATAAAGTCAAACTCGCAGACTCAGACATGTAAGAGTCTACACTCGGAGGATGACTCGCTTGCAAATTAGTATCTGATTTGTTTTAACCATAGAAATAAGACTATGTTCCGTCGTCCTTGCTTGTCGGTTGGTTACTCAAAATAGCTTGTATATAAAATACACTTGTATCAATCTTCCACAATACTGTTCAATGAATGATATTCTTTACTCATCATCTCTCTCTTAATATGGTATCAGGAGGAATCAATCTTTGATATCGCTTTCACGCTTCCCTCCATTTTTTTTGCTTTCTTCAACCTCTTTCAATGGCGAACACTGCCATTGATCCTTACCTGATTCAACCTTCTGATCAACTGGGTTTAGTATTGGTTTCATGGATCAAAGTAAAAGTGTTATCTTATAATAAGATTCTCATAATATATGGTGAAAATTCTTATAAATATATAAAAAATTTAAATATGTTCTTGATTCCTGAAAAATAAACAAATTTTAATTTTGGTCTTTGAAATTTTCTTTATTTTATTTTAGTTCAAATATTTCTTAAATTGCTAGATTTTAGTAAATGGTGATCTGAAACCAATGATGGTCCTTCAAAAAGTGTGAAATTGGGAACAGAAGGTCAGTTGAAAAATGTTGAACTGAACAAATGTTGAAACCAAAATGGTCCCTGATTTTAGTAAATGGTCACCGAAAAACTAATAGTACTATGTTAAATCCAAGTTGGGTCATTCAATTATACATTATAGCCAACAATCACATGAAATAGGGACTAAAATCAAGCAAGTTTAAAAATATTTGGATTAAAACTAAATAAAAATATTTACAATGACCAAAACAAAAATGAGCTTATTTTTACAGGAACTAGAACACATTTAAGCCTATATAAAATTAAGAAACTTTCACATTAAAAAGAACTATCAACTTACTCTCACCAATCGCACTCACAAGTAACTATATGGTTAACTATGGACCACTTGAACTGGCTTCATAAGGCTCTGAAGAAGTTGAACATGTTTCTAATATTTATCTACTTTCAACTATGCTTTGATTACTTCAGAGTGTTTGGAATGATTTAATCAAGTAGAATTGCAACCCTACAATTCAATTCTATGAAGAAATTGAATTTTTTTTTCCTAATTTGGAAGCAATATAATTCAAGAATTGAAATCTATCAAAATCGTGGAATTAGAATCAGACCTAAATAGGTTTAATTTGACGTAAAAATTGAATTCCAATAAATGAAAATACTAAAATAACCTTAACCTAACTTATTAATGAAGGATAAAATAGTAAAAACTTAAATTAATTTATTTTTAGCCCTATTCAAAATCAATGAATTAAATTTAATTTTTTAATTTACTGACTCATTCTAAATATAAGAATTCAATTCAATTCCATCTCACTATTTCCAAACACCCTAGAAGTCATATATATGGTATAGACCAGGAAATTATATAATTGAATTCAATTCCTTAAAATATTTTGACTATTTTATTCTTCACTAATAAAATACATGATACAATCAAGATAACTCTTTGGATATTTTGGATGTTTTATTCTGTACACATCCATAAGCAAATCACATCTATTTCAATATGATTTACTTTTAGGCTTTTTAATGAAATTCAATTCTGGTTGGAATTCAATTTCATAGATTTAGTTGATTTTAAATTGGAGAATTGAATTTAATTTCCGAGAGAATTGAATTCTTGAAGTGCTTCATTAATGTAAGCAGTTGTTTTGTTTAATATTTTGTTGATATAGCCTAGACTTTTCAGACACGTGCAGCTTGTGCAAACACAAGTCAGGAGGTTGGCATGACCCAAAAAGTTAAAAGGTTGGCTTCATTAAGATGCAGTTGTAAGATGTAAACAAGAAGTTAGGGGAGTGGATATTTATTTTGGTTATTGTCATTTTCATTCAGCTAATTTTTTATGAAGTTATCCTAAAATGTCTTTTTTTCTTCACAATTAGCAAACTAGTTATATATTATTATTTTAATAGTATTCAAAATTATTATTACAAATATTTTTCAAGAAATTGTGTTAATATTGTATTATTTGTGCTTTTATATATTTTTTCATTTTGTAAAAAAAATTATTATACACAATATTTTTCCTGTTTCCAAAAAAAAAAAAAAACACACACACACAACTAGTGAGAGGTAACTATGTTTGATTTTTTTTTTTTTTGGGGGTAATAAACTACATGCAGGGCTCAACTCTTCAAAACTAAAGAGAAAGAGTTTTACCTTATTGTTTTTCATTTTAAAAAATCTATTAAATGATATATAAATTATAAATATTTTAAGTAGTTTGATTATTTCATCTGCCTTAGACTTGTATTGTGGTATGCAAGAAGATGGAGAGAAAAAAATTTGAGTGTGGGTCTTCTTATAATACACATGAACGAAACTTAGGGGCAACTATGGGTTGGTTCAGTTATATTGAACACAAACTCACATGTAATTTCTCTTATTTTTTCACATGTGACAATTGATCTCACAGATGACTGAAACCTTAACAACACTCTTCCTTGTAACTTATTAAATAAATTACTGACAATGTGTATTATGTTACCTTAATTTTTAATAAAGAAAATAATAGATAATGAGAGATTGATGTAATGAATATTAGTAAAATATTTTTATTTAATATCAGATAAAAGTTTATAAATGTTTGTTTGTATAATATTGGGTACATATGATATTGCGTACATCTACACCAACCTAAATGCTATATATGTTATAAAAAAATTTAATATACTTTTTTGATATAAAAAAACACATTTTTAGTGGAAAAATTTAATATAATTGTTATGTTAATTAGTGGAAAAATGTGTTTTTCACAAAATAATGGAAAGACATTTTTCCTGTGATATATTTTTCTTTCAAAATGAAAAAAATATAGAACCACAAATAAAAAATATTGACAGATTTTTTAAAATATTTATAATAATAATTTTGAATAATATTAGAATAACAATACATAACTAGTTTACAAATTATAAAGAGGAAAAAGGCCTTTTAGGATAACTACATAAAAAGCTAGATTAGTGGGAGTAATAATAGTAAAAATGGAGTAACTTTAAAAAGTAGATATCAAATTTGTCAAAAAAAACAAAGGCAAAACTCTATCATCGTTCCTATTTTTAGTGATATTTCAATTTTCGTCCCAAAAGGTTTTTTTTTTTTTTTTCAATTTCGTTCCTAACATTTTTATAATATTCTATGTTGTCCTATATATTTATGAACAACATCAATTTTACTAACAAATACTATATATTTAACTCTGAAATATTCATTATTTATATGCCTTATTATACAAGTGAAAGCTTTATTTTTGTCTAACAATTCTTATTGAAATGAATTTGATCTTATTTGTAGAAGCTGAACCACAAAAACAAAAGTGTAAAGGACCGTAGATGAAAATAAAACTTTTATATGCACAACATGACATCTGTATAAGATAAAAATGGACATGTTTGATCCAGCAGATCAACAATTTTCGTTGAAAAGAATTGATATTATTATCAAATAGGATATCATTAAGACATTATCAAAATATTAGGGACGAAATTGAAATAAAATAAACTTTTGAAACAAAATTAAAATATCACTAAAAGATGAATGATAGAAATTTAGTTTTTGTGAGAAAATAAAAATATTAATCAAAGAGAGCTAAATTGGCTTATCAGAAAAAAAGAGCTGAATTGTTGAATGGAAAAGTTGTGTCTTAGATTATATAATCACTGAAACTAGATTACAAATATTATAATCCAACAGTTCAGATAAAAAAAATTTAATCACAGAAAAAATAATTAGACCAAATATATTTTTAATTAATATAAATATCTCTTAAAAAATTAACTTTTAGCTTTTCTTCGATCATTATGTTTTTTCATTATACCCTATATCTAGGTTTCTAAAAGTAGTTTAGTATATATATTTAAGTCTTAAAAATATTAAAATTTTATTTTGTTATTGAGTGATATTGATAGACACCAAACTGACTATCCGCATTTACGAATTGGCATCAAAGAGAAAGCTTCATTTATGATTTTCTCAATTTCAAAGTGAGTGTTTTGTAAGTATCTTTGTTTTCTGGCAATTTAAATTAATCGAAGTAGCGCACCAACAAAAAAAAAGCAGGTGAAATATCATTTTTCAAAACTCTTAAGGGTCTGTTTGTGAGATACTTTAATATTGCTAAATAAATAATTTTTTTAATATAGCTTCTGCAAATTTATTTTGTGAAATTTTTTAACAATTTTATATGAATTTTTCTACTAAATAATTATTGATTTAATTGTGAAATGTTTAATGTTGATTATATTTTCTATTTTAAAATGACGGTTAAACATTATAAGTATTTTTTATTAATTTATATTTTTTTTATAATGCAATAATATCTACATATAACAGCAAATATATTAAATAAAAAATAATTAAAAAATTGAACAAATTAATTGTAATATACAACATACACACAAGATTTTTAAGCTTTATTTGTATAATTTAATTTAGTACTAAATAAACATATCAAAATTTTTAAGTGTCGATATCACAAATTTTATTTTAATTTTAATTTTTTATTATATTCTTAAAAATTAAGACAACATAATACATTAAATTAGTTATCTACTTTATAATCACATAATGTCATGATAACAATTTTATACTAAAGTTTGATAATATCTTTTCACATTATTTAATGTGAAAATTTGATAATATATTGTCACGATAACTGTTATAATTTAATTTTTTTTATACTTTTTTTTATTATAATTCAACATTTCAAAATATTTTATTGCTACAATGGTCGTGATATTTTATTTTATATTATATTTATAGAATATTGAAATAAAAGTATTAAAATACCATTATACTTAAATAAAGTTATTTGCAGTAAAAAAAAACTTAATTCAATTTGAATACTAGCTATTTACGATCAATTTTGGGTTGTTATATATTAAAATGTTAATAACAATTTAATAAAAATATATGAAATTATTATAAAAGCTTTTTCACAAAATAAAAATTCAAAAGCTCTATTAATTGAAGATTTATTTAGCAATATTAATAACAATGAGTTTAAATAATATTAACTAGTAATAAAATTATTTTTAATTCAAATATTTTAGAAAAGAGCATTTTAGGATAATTAATCAAAGCCATTCCCAATGATTAAATTGAAAAGTTTACTGCATTTGAAGGCCAAGGTTTGCTTAAGAAATAAATTTAACAATAGAAGTCATTTTTTATAAAATAGAAGTGGAATAAATGTATAAAAAATAAAAACACAAGTATAGCTAGTTCTCTCTAGTCTCAGAAATGGAGGACGACTGGATGAGCGATCTTTCTCATGATGTGTTTCTCTTATCTCAAATAGCAACAGCTGGCTTCCCTTTGTTGCATTTGAAACTTACACATTTGTTGTGTGTAATTTTAAGCCTTTATAAACAAGAAAACTTCACATTAAAGCTACAATACACCAGGCCAACCATGATGGCCGACCTCAACTGAAAAGGGGCAACTCAAGCCACAAGACACTGTCTACTCTTTTGCACACATACAGGCACAGCCAGCATCAACCAGCATATCCAAGAATTTCTCCAGATTCCATGGTGCAAGACAACATAGCGAGTGATAGCGCCCGGCACACATATAAACCATGTGGCATATCATATCGATAATTATGGAGTAATTATTTCTATTGGGGTTGCGGCCTTGTCTGAACGATAAAGATTTCTTTGCCAACAAGACATCCTTCCACATCCTGTGGGCAACCAAATTTCCTCTCAAGGAAAAACCCAACTGAACAGAGGCGTTGACCAAGTTGTCTACGGAAAACTGGGTCAACAGTCAGCGGTTTCTTGCTGTAATCCACAGTCAAACGGATAACCTCCCCATCAGCAGGTCCTGCACCACGCACCAGCAATTCCTCGCTGAAGTTTGCAAAAGCCAGCGTTTGCACTAGCCCGTCAAATTTACCCATTGATATACGCCATGGTGTTCCCCTGGTACCAGAAGCCAGAGTTTCACCAAGGCCAGGAGCGATCTCAGCCTCCACAGAGTTATTATCCTCCTTTGTTGGGCTGACAGTATGCAGTACAAATGATAAATCTGGTGACAGCATTTCCTGGATCAGAACTGCCATGGAAGCTTCCTTCTGTGGCACACCAGCAGCACGGCGGGTCAGAACTGCCCTCCGTGTGTACAGTGAAGCCCATACTCGGCTAACTGCATTTCCAAAAATTGTTGGATTGGAAGGACTAACATTGGGTATTGATTCATAGAGTCCAGCAGCTGACATTCCAGCCAAGTCTTCTACGTTGGCGCTGGAACGGACAATCAGACCCGCATTGCTTGGAAATATTCTCCCAATGCTTTCAATCACGTTTTTTGATGGCTTCAGGGAAGAAATCAATTCCTGCAGTTGGTGGCATAGTTCATCGAGCTCACCACCCTCCAGTTCTGCAGTTTCTATCTTTCCCAATAAAGACTTGAATGTTTCAGCAGTGTTGCTATTTTCTAGCTCCAATTCCATGGATCCAAATGGTAAAACTGCCCCAGCAGGAACTCGAAAAGAAGCTGGCACTCCCTGATCACTGTAAACTGCAATTCAAAATCAGATTCTCAAGAACTTAGACACTATCTCCAGGAACTCATGGATAAAGCGATTTGCAATAATACACAATTTCCATCAATTATTATAACGTGCATTTTTTGTTATCACCAGCTAGTTCATGATTCTGACCATCAACAATCAAAACAGGCATCTTTTAAATTTTATTTTAACCACTATCAGCAATCATCTTTGAAGATCTCATTTAATGGATAAGATCTTATGATTAAACGGTATGATTTGAAGCTAGCACTTCAATCGTGAAGAATACAAGAACATAATAGTAAAGCTTCTATAAAGGGAGAGAAAAACTCAAACATGAAATCTGAAAAAAAAAATGCAGCCAAAATACTGAGTGACTAAGAGCAAAAATAATCTTTGATTATATGCGTCTTAAGCTAACATGTTTAAACTAGAAGACAAACTTAAATATCTCAAAGTAACAGCATGTATATAAAACTTCGTGAATGGACGAAATATTTTCAGTGATACTTTATCAAGAGTCTGAAGGGCACTAAATAAAGAGAACCAATTCCTCAAACTCAAAACATCCAATGTTGATAATTAAATACATTTTTCTGATTGATGTTGGGTAATAAAATTATTCATTTGCCTTTACCCATCAGCTTTAACTTTTGGGAGAGATGGTTTCATAAGATGGTACTAGAGCCTCAATGACCAAATGGTAGAGGTTCAATTCTTGTTATCTCCCATTTTAAAAATAAATTGTTTATGCTTCAAGTCTAAAAAGAGACATTTACATGAAGGAGCATGTTAGGTAATAAAACCATTAATATGCCTATATCCATCATCTTAAGCAGTTGGAAAAGATGGTTCATGACAATTGAAATGTCCAGTGGCTTTCAGGTGACTGGAACATGTTAGAGCTGCAAAACCATTCTTGGGTCCATACATAACAACTTATATTTTCTGGTCAAGTAGTCTTCTGACAGCAGGGACATTTGAATTGTTATTAGACTACTTATGCACGGCAGTATCCACCTGCATCACATCTTAGTCTTCCCTCAATGACTGGACAACTATTTTAACCTTTATTTTTTTATAGTATATAATATAGGTTCTTTCGATATAGTAGGAGAATTCGTTTAGAGGAGTCAAAAATTGGACCACAAGATATCCTCATAGAACATGCCAAAAAATATAAGAAAAAAGAAAAAGAAAACAACAACAAAAAAACTTCAACTTCAAAAAAGCAGAAAGTCAATTTCCAGATTTTAAAAAAGGTTAAATAGTATATTACATAATTCCACATGCACAGAAGTATATCACTAGAAATATAAAGAATGGGACTTGAGGATTACTGGCTGCAATATTGTTGGTCTGAGATAGTAATGCAACATGGCTACAATATTGCCTTCATTGAAAGTTACCTTTATCAGAAACTGAAGACAATGACGACAAATGACCACATGCAGCAGCCTTCGCACCTGAAGTCTGTGTCTCTGCATCAGGAAGCAAGATAACTCCTCCAGAAGAAGCACCCTAGATATGAATATAGTAACTATATATTTGAATCCCTTATTATAGAGTTAAAAGTACAGATATTGAATAAATGCTCTATGTATAAAGATCATTACTCTGAATAGTATCAGATCAGAATGATATGATGAGTGATGATATAACACACTACCCTGATTTATACTAATAATTAGATTGATGTTAGGAACCCTTAGAATATTTCCCCACTATGTAATATGATTCATGTACCCCTTATGCTAATGTAGATGTTAGGAAGAATAGCAAGACGTGTGGGGAATGGGGAGCATGTGACCAAGGGAGTGAGGGAAGGGTTTTCTAACTACCTCTGCCACATAGGCAAGGTTAGTGGAGTGAAGGAATGAGTATTCAGTTATGGGGAGGATGGGGGAATGCAATATAAGGATAGGGGAGAGCTACCGAGGGGTATCTTAGAATTGGAATTGAGATTTGAGAGAGCAATTGGGTCTCTCTAATACCTAGCAACCTTTGTTTCTTTCATTTGGTTTAATACAGATACAAACATAATTGAAGATTAGACACTATGTTTCCATTTTTCTTATTTGATACTATGATCATATCAAATGAGTACTAGTGTAGTCCTACCAGTACAAGCCCATCCTAATAAGACTACAAACCTAACAGGATCATGTGTTTGACAAACACGTTATTAGGTTACTTACATGTCTGCAGTCTTAGAGAAACACTCAACCAAAGAGCTTATGTTATCAGGGGAAGGATTAGAATTGTCTGCTGTCTCAATAGGCTCCCTCACATGAAGGCCCTACCTTGTTCTAAAATTTAATCTAGTTATGATTGACCTCTAGATTTATTTAGTTGTATATGGTGGCCATACATTTCCATGCCATGATAAAGAACTAATCAATCTTAAAGCTAAACTGTTGCGTGAAATATGAAAAATGGAGTAAAGGATTTAATAACATGGCTGGAATTAAGGAAAGTGTTATGGAATTAAGTAAGTAGAATCAACCATCCAAAAAGCTAAAACTGTTATGTGAATATGAAGAGCTGAAGACAGGAGTAAAGGATTTAATAAAATAATTGGTACTAGGAAATTGTTATGGAACCTAGCAAGGACTTACTTGTAGTGCACCCAAAATGTTATTATATGAATCAATGTTATTCAGAACCATCTAGTGAATTACATTTCCATTACTTAATTCTTCTCAGCTCTCTCATGTCTTGTTCTCAACTCTCTGATTAAAGGATTTTATTCTCTACCATGCAGGACCCGTAATTCAACATCATTAAATGCTAGTCAATCTTTTTTAGCTCTAAACCTAACCACTTTCACCAAGGTGAAAGTTCATTTTTAAATGAGAAACAATGGTCAACACATAGCCAAAAATTTAAAAACCAAAAAAAAATTAAGAGCGGAAAATTTTATCACTCTACCTGACTAATATTGGAGATTCTACCAGAAGAGAAAGAAAAAGCCTCAACTCCAGAGAAACTGCCATCAGAAGCAGTTTTAACTGAAGAATTGTCATCTGTATCAACTGAAGAGGACAACTTCAGATCAACACCAGCAGTGGATGCTTCCAACCTGAAAAGTCGAATGAAAGAATGAAAGAAGAACATGGAGAACATTATAGCATAGTATCTATTCACAATATTGACAAGTACAGTTTTAAAAATGAGTAATCATGGACAGGAAAGTTGTTCAATAATATAACCTCACGTGTGACCCAATAAGTCTCTTAATATCAGCAACTTTTTCATCATCTTCACAAGTTACAAAGACGACCTTTTCCTGTAATAAACAATAGCTGTATGGACGTCATTGTCATGCATTTCCACCCTCAAAACCATTAAGTGGATACTTAGAAGGAAGACTTGCCTGTCGGGCCCTAACACCAAGATGAGATAAGTGAGGTAACTCTTGCTGAAGTATAACTCCCACTATGTTCTTCCCAGCAGCGGTTACCTGCCAGCATAATGAAAAATAAATATTGAGTATTTAATACTTCTGCATACTCTCAAAAATACAAATATACCTCTTCATCACCATCAGCTTTGTTAATAAGAAGGATAATAGGCCCTTCAATCGGTGATGGTAGTGACCCAGGAACAATCCTTTCAACCTAGGTCAAACAAACCAAAAAAATATGTTATTCAGAGTGGACTGACCAGAAGGGGGCGGCAGTTATATTTTTTCTGTTGTTTGATAGGGATATCCCTATCTTAGTTTACCTATTTGGTTCGTTCAGATCCCTTTTTTTGGATTATTGATAATAAAGAATTTTCAGACTTGTTATTTTCTATTTACATTGCTTGTCTCCTTCCTATTAGTACTTTACTGCTTCTGTAGACCCTATTTTGATTCCTAAGTTTGAATAATGTTTCAAAATCTTGGGCCCATGATAGGTCAAGGAGCATGCAGGGGAAATAGTGGCTCTGGCAAGATATGAGGCCTGGCATTTGGTTCCACTATCTGCTTTCAAATATCTATAGGATGTAAGTTGGTCTATGTGGTCAAATTAAATCTTGATGGACATGATTACTGAGTTGAAAGCTAGACAGTTGCAAAAGCCTCTGCCCAGGCCTACAGTGTCGACTAATCAGACATTTTGTTTTATTGCTGAACTTCAGTTTGTCTTACCCTCCCTCCCTCTCTCTGTATAACTAGTTATTTCTAAATGCAATTCAGTACCTGAACCAAAGTTCCTGAAACAGCTCCTGGAACAAGAACATCCCAACCTTGAGAATCAAGTGTGCTTCTGACGGCTTTTAGAAGAAGAGTGCAGAGTTTTGAAACCTGAAAAATCACACTGAGAATTTACGGGAGAAAAGTTAGACAATGTACCATTTATGTTTCTGGTAATGAAACCCACATCTAGGAATAAACAAACAAGAAACAACAGATACCGCTGAAAATACTATAGATTATAATTCCCATGGATTTTCTCTCAATAAAATGTTAAGGACAATGCATTATCATACCCAGCACGAATTTCAGCTTCTGTATATGTCCTGACACAGTTTTCAGGGATTCCTAGAGCTTTTCCAAGCATCTGCAGCATTTGAAGCGGCAACTTAGTTTATTTCATGATATATGCATCATAAAAAGAGGAATTTGGATTTAAAAACGAAACAATGCCAGAGTCACAAAGTGTACATTATTTAGGTTCGAAATGAAGGAAGCACTAGTATCTTTTCTGACGGGTAAGGAAGCACTAGTATCAAGATTGCCCAAATTTGAAATAAGTTTTCCTCAATAGTCTGGTTTATTTCTATTTATAGAGCTGAGTGTAAGTAATATTTCAAACATCTTAGCAGGGCACAAATCATAGTTATTCAGGGTTATTAGGACTATAGTAAACTGTTTCATTTTTTAAAATGTATTTTCAGTGTAGGGAATTTTTTTAAATTTTTTGAATTTGCTAGTCTTGGTTTACATTTTTAGTAATTATATGCATTGGCATCAAGCTATCGGGCCTTTAAGAGAATAATAGTACAATTATTAACCTCGACTTTTTGAGGGAATATCTTAAGAAGTTCTTCAGTATATTCATCAGTTAGCCTCCTTGATCTATCAAGGGTAGCTTTCAGTCTCAATGTCCAAATTGTCTTGCCATCTTCATTCCCTAAAAATCAAAAAGGAGTATATTTAAAATGAATAAAAAGTCAACACTGTCTACAACGATTTAATTTAACAACATAAATCTCAATAATACAAGCAAAGACTTAAGAAGGTTACCTTCCTTTCAGAAAGCCCTCTTTTACTCCAGGCAATGAGCTCATTTTCAATAGCACCACATTCTTCTGGCTTCCAACTTGACAACTTCAGCTGGTGGATTCCAATAGTAAGGGCTCCAAGAGGATCATTCCATGAGTTTACATTTTTTGACTGCACATTTGCAGCCAGCCAACGAGCACCTCCCAGAACTTCAAGCACATTGAGAAATCTATTCATATGAACTCAGAAGTTAATGCACTACCAAGAAAGAGGTCTTGTTGTTATAAGTAGCATGTAGCTGGAAATGTTCTATATCTTCATCAAACAGGTTCTCATTCAAGCTTACTACATCCCTATCAAGCGACATCTAGGAAGCTTGACTTCACTACATCCTTATCATTTGCAATTGTTAAAATTTGAAATGAAATTTCCTTTACTTTGCCCTTCAAAAGTAGTAGAAATTGGTATACTTAAAATAAATTCAAGGTCTAATAACCATTTATCTCCATATAACTAAAGTATGCATTATATTCTAGTGGTAACTAGTATTGTCTGAGTAGCTAAGTATTCCATGCCCTATGAATAACGATGCACCCTTGATATATTTCACAAAACTCATCAACATGTGAGTATCTAACGTTTGTTCAAACTGTAAATTAGGGAAAGGTATGCCAAGAACCTGCTCAAAAGAACAAATGAGTAATCCTCAAGCCCAATCTCACAGAGGCGCCACTGTACCTCCGGAAAAAGAATCAGAAGATGTTCCAGTGTTCTTTAAACAGCTATTGAGACTAGAGCTTTCACCAAATAATTCAACAAAAGTCGTGTCACCTTTTGTCGCATAGCTATTGCAGAGTTGGGGGCATCATTCCTGAGGCCACTCTCAAGACCCTTTACAATAATTTCTCTCAAAGCATTCAAAGACTCCAAGGTTTTAAACAAAAGTCTAATTCCTTGTTCTTTTGCATCAGCAGTAGATTCTCCTGCAGTATCCATACTCTGTAGAAGTAAACAAAATTGTCCCTTATATCAGTAGATACAACCATAAGAACTGCAAGAACCAGAACAATCAAATGAAAGGGATTAACAATGCTTATTCCAGTCATAAAGGAAAGGAGAGAATTCTTATAGAATCTGACGAGCATAAGTTATTAAGAAGCTACTCTTATGCCACATCTATAATTTGTGGAGAAGTATTTGGAGAAAAAAAGGAATGGAGACAGAAAACAATTGGCTGAGAGAATCATGCATCATAGAAGATAGTAAATTAGCATGCTAAATTGCATTCTACTTTGCAAAAACACATTCTATTCATAATTATGGCTTAGTTGAGGAAGCAAAAGAACACAGTAGGATAATATAGACTTTAAAGGCCCAGTTTTCCCCCACCAAATGATAATGAAGGATCCAGACATTCTTTACTTTTCATATAAATGTGACAAAAAAAAAAGTATATAGAAGTTGGTCATCCTCCTAAAACAACAAAAAACGCTTCCAATTCCTTTGCACAATACAAAAGAGAACTCCCTGCCCCCAAGAAACCATGAGTGTAATGTTTTAAAATATTAGTTGGAACAAGACCACTGACACAGCTTAAAATGAATGAACATAACTGACACAGCTTAAAATGAATGAACATAACTCTATGGTTACTATGCAGAGCACTAGCTTGTATGTGCCTCTGTGCAAATAGCAGCAGAGCAAAGATCAGCACAAGGATATGAATTGTGAGGATTTTTAGGGATAAAATTCAATCTTAAAGTAGGAGCACCATAACAGACTGATCAGATTATGTCAGCACATAATCAATTTCAAATCCTAAATCTCATTAAATAATTAGTATAACAAGGTGTCAAACCATGAGACCAAATAGAGAAATAGAACCGCCAGAGAAAAAATAAAAAAATCCACCTTTTTGCACTCCAAGAACAAATTAAGTGCTGATATGCCATATTCATCCATGGATTCTCGAATTGAATCTAGCTGTTCAGCAAGACTGCAACATGACAGAGTCATATGTGAATAATGTGATGTCATCAAAATTATGATTTTCCAACCACAAGTTAGTTACATGTAAAAAGGAGTTGAATATCTCATTAAGATTTAGTTACTTTGTTCTCTCAAAAGTGTACTCTGATAAAGTTACATAACAGAATAAGGTTGTTTATTTTTTCCCCAACTACTGGAAACTTCACAAGAGACAGCAAGCTGTAGTGCAATAGTAAGGTTGATGCCTTGTGACCTTGGTGGTCACAAGTCTATCAATCCTAGTCCTGGAAATAGGCTCTGCCTCTTCACAAATGAGGAGGGACGAGGTTGCATGCATATTACACTCCACAGACCACACAATGGCGGAGACGCATGCCTGGGCTGCCCTTTTGATTGGAGCCCTCACAGCAAGCTGCTTGCAACAAGATTGAACACGGGATCTCCAAGATGGAGAAATTACTATCTAGTGCTCAACCAGTTGATTTTCTGAGCTAAGAAAATATTTGATTATTTCAAAATGCAAATTTTTTAGTCAACAAATGCATGAAGTTTTCTTTATCAGTTTATTGGTTTATAGCCTAATCGCATATTCAAATGATGGTGCTGGGATCACACAGAAAGTTTTCAAGAGAAAAATAACTTGACATAAAATATATCATAATAAGATATTTCGATCTAGTGAAACAAAAACAAATCTACATTTACATATGTTTACAAGTGATAATAATGAGTCAGTTTTGTGATATTCATGCCAAACCTGCCAGCATTAAAGAAGTCTTTGAGTTCTTGATGAAATATCTTGAATTGCTCCACAAAAGCTTCACTATATTCTCCTGGGTTCTTTGTGATTTTAGCAAGCATAGCTTCAGTGGCAACCAAATCTTCAGGACCAGCATTTCGGTGAAGCTTGTTTTGTATCGTATGCTTAATTTGTAACTGGAAAACAAACAAATTATTAACATTGAACTGCAATGAGATTCCATACTTCAAGTACTTTAGGAAAAGCAACCTTGAGGTCATGTGGGATGTCATTTCGGTGAGCAATATCTCTGATTCGAGTGAGAGGAACAGATGCAGTGAATTCGGCCTTGAAAGATGGCAAACATGGATGAATCTTGCGAATGAGTAGAACTTCCTGTGAGTCAACGAAATTATGGGAAATGAAAGAAGCAAGGCACAAAGTTTATTAAACAGCAAGACATAAAATGTAGCAATTTAAAGCAAATATAACATTGATTCACATTTGCAAAACTTCTGGAACAATTTTCAATTCTCGGAAAATATGCATGGAATATAGATCAGACATCTAAAAGTACATAGCTACACTTTAGGTACGTGGATTAAGTCAGAACACTACTACAAAAAAGACAAGGAACACATTAAGGTAACATGAACTAGTTGACTGAATGTTGAACTATACAACTTTGATATGGTGCCAATCTGAAATGTGGCCAAAATACAATCACCTTCAAGACTACCAATGTAGCTCCGCATCAGAATCCATTATTATTGGCAGAAGGGAAAAGAAAGGGACAAAAGAATTTATCAAAGCCGTAACCCAAATTTTTCAGGCACTAGTATTTGTATGTGTACACATGCATAGATGTTAGTGTAACAAGGAACTTATGACAGATATACCCTCATATAGCCACATGAAATATCACCTGCGGTGATATGTCCTTCCGATTGGTATGCCGCTCCAATTCACAAAATATAAGCCTTGAAATCTCAGCATGCCTATTGGGGCGGTGGTGACCTCCATCTTCAAAACAAGGTATCTGGCCCGTGTTTATCCACTGCATAAGGTGGATGATATAAGAAAAGCATGAAAGAAATGAATCAATATCTATCTATATCTATCTGTCCATCAATAAAGAGGAAAAGAGAGAAGAGGACCTTCAGATAGATAGCAGAGTATATGAGAGCGTCCCATCGATCTGCCCCTTGCAGACTTTCAACTACAATATCGCGTACGATATCAAGCTTCAGAGTGAAAATGGCAGGTGAAGTTAATAGGCGTATTAATTAATTCAATGAATATGTATCAAAATGAAATTAAATTTGTAGGAGACAGGATGGCAGATTGAACAAAGCTATAAAACATGAAATCAAAATGAACGAAGAAATATAATAGGAAATATTAATCCTGTATAAGAGAGATGAATGAATAAATAAATATGGAAAATAGATATACCTTCTCCACCAATTCCTGGCGTTTTGATCGCCTTGAACGAGGCGGAGAGGCAAGCCTTGAAGACCAGAGGTGTCCCACTTCCTTTGAGCTTCATGGGAGCGGTGCTCGTTGGATCGCATGAAAGAGACATCTTTACCTTGCCACTGTCCAACAAAGGGACTAGGCTCCGCTTCCGCTTCCAAGAGAGGAGGACCAGCACCGTTGGCCTCCTCAGCCTCCGGCTCATGTTGTTGGAGTTGGAGTTGGGGTCGTCCTCGTCGCCACTATGGCCCCCTGGAGGGTCAGCGTCAGCATGATCCAAAGGCAGCAGCTCCATATTCTCGCGGGTAGCGTTCCAGGTAGCAACGGTCCCAAAGTTGCCTGCCCTGGGCAGCTTCAACACTCTGTTCTCTCCAGCTTCCCAAACTAAGGTGGTGTCCTTCTTCGCTATCACAAATTTAAACTCAACGGCTTCTTCTTCCTCTTCACCAGCCGGTTTCAGCTCCAAGTCGCATACCCATCCATTTGGCGTCCAGTTCATAGGAACGTTCTTCTTCCAGGATCCGAGTTCTTTGGTGGATCCCAGAATCGCCACGTGATCGCCAAATTGAACTTGGTGATCCAATCGAACATGCAGCCGAACTCTGTCCTTACTTTTCATGGCTTTCTTCTGGCCTTTTTCCCTGACAGACAGACAAGCATGCAAATTTATGACTGACAATTGAGTTGACAAATAAATATCCTATTCTTCCTTAGTGAATTGTGAAAGCAAAAATCATATGAGGAATTGGGTTAGGTAGCATTGCAATTGCGATTGCCTCATCTGATCTTGTGGTATACTATTAGTGTGCGGGGGGTGGGGAGAGAGAGATTCTAGGAGAGAGGAGAGGACCTAGTTTGAGTGGTGGTGGTGGTGGAGGAGGAGGAGACAGAAGAGACAGTAAGAAGCGGAAGAGTGCGGTCGGAACCGAATCGGAGACGGCGAGGCCGAGGATGGATGAAGGGCGATTGGAATCTCCTCGTTATGTGGGGAGAAGCGGCGCATTGGCACTGCAACCCTCGCACGCAATCCATGGAGCCTCCTTGTCGCCCTGCTCTACTGAGAATTAGATTAGAGAGAGAGAGAGAGAGAGAGAGAGAGGGGAGTGAGTGTTATGAATGAATCATCAATCAGTGTAATAATACCATGTGTGTTGGTGTATACGGTATGAATGAATGAACGGATGGATTGGGATATTTGGGAGTGAATACCGATACTTTGTCTTTCTCTCATCCCACTCCACTCCGCGCCACACGTGGATTACCTTTCGACGGCCCAAATGACCAACTTCGATCCGATCCGATCCTTTTGTACTAAACAAACCCAAACTTGCTTAAGTATGTTTGAGGAAGTGTTATTTGAACATTAAAAAGATAAATATCTATTAAATTATTTATTTTATTATTATTGAATATAATAAATAGATGAATTGGATTATTATCTCATCTAATAATAAAAAAATAAGTATTTAAATAATATTTTTTATTTTTTTGCGATCTTGACTATGTCCGCCTTTGTGTTATTGCCTTGCTTCTTACCCATTTTCCCCTTTGATCAAAAGGAAAAAAAATTCCCCTTAATTTGAGTCATCCAACCAATGCTCCAGCTACTGCTATTGCTTTGCTCATCTCATATTTTATAAACTATCATAAATATTGTTTTATGATATATATATATATATATATATATATATATATATCTATATATATGAAGATATATTAATGAGATGTAATTTTATATAAAAGTGAGAAAATCAAATTAGGATCATATAATTATATATAAATAGTTAGGATTAAAAGCTACTAAAAAATTATATGATTACTTAAAAAATCACATGACTTTATGTCACTTCTCAGGTAACAAACTCATTCCCACTTATATATATCAAACAAATATTCTTAGGTTAAAATCAAATCAGAAATTACCCCTACTCTATATGCCCAATTGCAACTTTAAGCACGTAGGATGAGAAAACGAGGTCAATATAATGTACTAACGGTAACAACGAGGTTGTCACTGCAGCTTACCACAAAATATATGATACCCATTTTTTACAACCAATAAACAAAAGTAAAAGTTCAATTTTTATGTAGTTTTTTTTTAATGAATTTTAATGGATGAACTATGTAAAATATTTTTATGTTCAATCAAATATTTTTATTTTCATGATCTTTTAAATATTAATTATGAAAATCAATTATATTTATTAGTATACTAATACATATGAAAACATTTAAATTAAATCCAACAAATAAACACACTTTTGAGATCTTATCACACTGTTGAACATAAGTATGAGTTTGTAGTTTATAAAAAAAGAAAAAGAATAAACAACTAACTTGGTCCCTCAATAATATTATGCCGAATAATTTGGTCCCCTAAAAAAATAAACTCTACTTAGTCTTTCAAAAATTGAAACATAAGACAAATTTTTGAAACATAAGATAAGTTGCCTTGTGAAGTCTTTATTAACGGAATGATGCATGTGTGTGGTATAATATTGATACGTTATATGAACCACATTAACATTCAAACAACGTTGTTTTGAAAGGATTCAAGAAATTACTTTCTTATATTATGTTGTTCTAAGTTTTGGAGGAAATAAATAGACATTGAAGAAAAATTCATAATGCTCTAGGGGTGTGATTGTGATTTTCACATATAACATAACTTGTCTTTTCACGGCGGCCAGTTGAAGAAGGGGACTTGCTTGCTCTGTTATAACTATGCCACAGACCAAGTTGTACCTTTCTAGACTATGGAATACAAATTAAGTAGGAAGATAAAATTAAATAAAGTGATAAAAACAAAATTTTATAATATATGGGGATCTTACACTGCATGCTTAAGAACAAAAGAGTGCAAAGTAAAGATGGAACCTTGCTATATGGCCCCAGCACCATTCACGACCACTAATTCCAAGATGAGGGCTTCACATAGGTCGCGACCGCTGCCATCCTCCGTTATTTGCGGCCCAACCACCACGTCTGCAAGCTACCCTCGCCATCATCATGAACTTGCCCGTAGCGAGCCACCACCGTGACACGCCGATCGTTTACTCACGAACCCGCCTGAACCACCGGTACCACCGTCTCAATGTAAAGTGAAGAAATGGGGCTGCATCACCTCCATCTCCGACTGTCGCACCTTACTCCGCCATCTCGCGCTTGCAGCCATGCTGCCGGCGAGGCTGCGCTGTGGACATCCCCAATCGCAGGTGCCATCTCCTTCTTGCAATGTAAAGCACTACCCCTAAAACTCACAAAGCCCCAAATTTGATATGTTTTATTGCTCTAATCCGGTGTTAGATTGACAAAGAAAAAAGATGATTTAGAGATTGTGAGATGGAGAGAAATCAGAGTTAAAGAACAGGAAAGGAAGAAAGAGGGCTTGAAAAAAAATAAAGCACTAAACAGTAGAAACTGAGATGAAAATAAAAAAGCATGCAAATTATTATCCCGTGCATTTCTTTGTGTCCGTGTAGCTCCCTAGCAAATGAATACATTCAAAGCATTAATAAAAGTACGAAGTCTTGAAAAATTGCATTGCATTGGCCGAAGTAAAAGGGTCATTTTTTTTCAATATGGGCCTACATTCTAAATTTGTCATAAAATAAATTTGTTTGTTTATTTATGAGAATATGGATAATGCCAAGATTTCTTTAATAAAAAATTATAATTTTTATTCCTGCACTCAATTTCGATAATTGCAATACAACATTAATAAAATATATTTTTTTTAATGTAAATGTCGCCAATGGAATTATGTTAATAAAATATTATTTTTTCAAACAAAATCTGATCAATGACAAGATTTCATTAATAAAATATTATTTTTCTTGAAATAAAGTAATTGAAATTTCTAAAAAAATAGTTATTTAATATAAAATTGAAACCTCACTAAAAAAAAATTATTTAATATAAAATTGAAACTTTGCCAATAGCAAGGTTTTGATGATGCCCTATTCGTCTCCAGACACGTGTTCAACTCGTACATTTCCTAAGCATGCAAACCTTGTCGATGGCGGGTTTGCCAAATCATCACTGCAATGCAAACCTTGCCATTATAGGATCCATAACATATCATAGAAAGGTAAGTTTTCCCTTAAACTATATCAAAATTTCTTTAATCCATACACCATGACAAAAATAAAAAACCGAAGTAAAATGCATGAGCATCAATTCTCAAGAGCTAAAACGTTCAACTTATAATTAATTATATTCATGCTTTAACGAGAAATGAAACAATGCTATACACCTAATGGAATTCTTATTTTTATTGGAACGGCATTAATGAATGATTCAGGGAGACAATTTTTATCGGAACAGCACATAGGAGGAACAAATAATAATATAATAATATATAATAATAAAACCACACAAAGAGGGTCTCATCCAGAAAGATATGAATATTTGGCATAATTATTTAGACGAAAAATCTGAATTGCCAAATGACGATTAATGGTAACTGCAATTATCTCTCTTTTATATAAATAAGTGGATGGATTTGTTTTTGTCAACTGGTGGTGGAAGTTGTTGGGTGAATAAATTAACAGATATTTGGAAATCCCTGGAATCTAATTTCATCAATGAATTGAATTGAATTTCATGCTTTTGTAAGTAACTTAAGTGAAGGAATTAAATTTTTATGGGAATTGAAATTCATTAAAACTAAGAAATTGAAATCAGACAGAAGAGTTGTGATTTGGTGGGAATTGAATTCCAACAAATGAAAATATCAAAATAACGTTACTTTGAATATAATGTTTTGTTCTTAACCTATTAATGAAAGATAAAATAACAAAAACAATTAAATTTATTCATTTTTAGACCCATTTCAAATTAAGAATTGAATTCAATTCTTTAATTTATTAATTTATTCTAAATATAAAAATTTAATTTAATTCAATTCTATCTTATTAAAAGTTTTGAAAGGGGAGGAGTGAGGATGCATTCATTACCATTTCATTCTATTCCGTTAGCGCCCTGTAGCAACAAATACCAGGAGCAACCGAAGTGGACTTAATCGAGGCGTGGGTAGGCGTTTCCACACTGAGTGGTGCTTTTTATATCAAATATTAATGAACTATACAATATAATAACGGAAATACCTCTTTGGTTTTATTTTTGTTTTCAATTTTACCCCTCCAATATATTATTCTCTCAACCTACCATGTTTGCGCTCTCAATCTCTAAAAAACATAAAACTGCTCTGTTAACATCAAAAACCACCCATTGACCCATGTTGACCGTATCATGTATCAAAAGTAAAAAGTTCTCTCAACTCAAATAATGTTTAACGGTGCTCTTCAGGTGGATGTTCTCCACCAACAGCTTTTGCATCATTATCACAAGAAAAATAATGGGGAAAGCCATTGAGACCTGATATTCATTTTTCCAGTTTACCAGTTTCCAACACTACCAGTTTCCATCACCATCAAGTTCCCCTTTATTATGTTTTTCAATTTTCTGTTTTTACACTTTTCTCTTAAATTTACACACACCTACGCCCGCATACAGAGAACGAATAACATTCAAATGATGCAAAGTTGTTGAATTACAAATTTGCAAAGAGTCCCGTTATTGTAACGCACAAAAGCGCATATACGGACGCATATGATACAGAAGGGAAGAGGTTTATTGTGCGCTGTCTTTGTGAAGGCACAAGGTGGCATGATGAGGGGACTTGAAAAAAATAAAAAATAATAAAAGAATTATTTGACAGATAAAGCAAAAACGCCTGCAACCGCATCCCTCCTCCACTCTCCTTCTTTGTCCCTAAAATCTGAAATCCCTTGTGTTGCCCCTACTTACCTCTCCCTTCAAACTAACATAGCAATCTCAATAAAAACTAGAGAGTGGGTTGAAGTGAATACCCATTGCCAAATCGATGAGCTTCAAAGAGAGTTGCCAGAGTTATCTCCGCATTGCGATTCATCAACTCTGACGATGATGTCTCTATTTTACTTCCAAACGGAATTATTGCTTCTCCTCACTCCTAACCCACGCTAAAACTCTAGAATCGAACTAAGAAGCTTGAATCTTGTAGGTCATTGATTCTTTATGTAACCTTTTAGTTATTCTTGCAACATGTGGAAGTAAGCATGATCATAATAGATTATTCTATGCTAGGAATGACAGGCTATGATTTGCTGAGAAAAATCAATGTAAGCTCACTTGGATATTTTTATCATAGTGCATGCAATGTGCAGAGGCACCTTTAGGGTTGGCAAGTGGGAAAGTTGAATGAGTATCTAGTGGGGTTGAAGAAACATGAAGATTGATGATTCCATGACTGAGATCTTTAAATTTAAATTTATTTTCTACTTTGTTCAATAGAAGGCTATTGCTTATTTGGTTATCTTTTGATTTTTAATGGTTAATTTATATGGTTCGAACATATTGCTTCTGGCAATGGAAAATTGTAGAACTTTGTGTTCAAAGTTAGGTACTTTCATCATTTATCAAGCACCATTAGGAAAAATTTCAAGTTAAATTGCCATTGTGACACTAATTGAATTCACTCCATCAATTTATAAAGCTAAGCATCCTCTTAACTTGTTATGTAACTTGATTTTGAACAAAAATCTTATTACTTTCAAGAATTAGAAGAGCTGACCATTTACTAATTTTCTTTAGAACTTACTAACTTGTTGAACTCAAATTACCAACATTTCTTGAGTCATTTACCAACCACCAACAGAAAAAACAGGAAAAAAAATTGAAGTCCTAAAGTGATTTTGGCACTATGGCCTCATGTATTTAGATTCACTCCATTAATTTATAAAACTGAAAACTTACCAACTTTCTCAAAACTTAACAATGTTTTGAATTAGAATCATCAATATTTTTGAGCCATTTACCAATTACTAACAAAAAAAAATTGAAGTCATAAAGCGATTTTGGTACTAACTCTCTTTTGTATTTAGACTAACTCCGTCAATTTATAGAGCCAAGAAGTCTCTTTACATTGTTATATAACCCAAATTTGAACAAAAATTATATTACTTTTAAGAATCAGAGGACTTGACCATTTATCGACTTTCTATGAAACAAACCAACATTTTGAAATAGCATCATTACAATTTGAGCCATTTACCAACCACTAGTAGGAAAAGGAAAAAAAAAAGTCACAAAGTGATTTTGACAACAAGGAGTCCTTTTAACTTACTCTCTAACCCAAATCTACATAAAAATGCTAGTTTTTAAGATTAACAAAATGTGAAACATTACCAACATTTGAAGAGGTAACCAACATTTTCAACTAACATTACCAACATGAGTGAGCTACTTACCACTTAGTGCACAAAAAATTACAAGTCCCTTTGCCATTGTAGCATTGCCTGCTTGATTCAATTAGATTCCATTTATTAATGTATAGTATGAGTCCTCTTAACTTGCTCGCTAATCCAAATTCACATAAGATTCCTAATATTTTAAGATTAACAAAATAAAAAATGTTACTAGCATTCCAATCAAGTTGCCAACATCTTGAACTAACATTACCAAGTCTATAAGCCAATTACCAACTTAGTGAAGAAAAAATTTCAAGTTCTTGCCATTGTAGCATTTTTTGCATGATTCAATTAGACTTACTTTATCAATTTATTATACCAAAGTTCACTTAACTTGCTTGCTAACCCAAATTTACATTAGAATGCTAATATTTCAAAGTTAACAAAGTTTGAAATGTCACCAACATTTTAAGAAAGTTACCAACATTTTGAACTAACATTACTAACATCTTTAGTTGATTACCAACATAGTATAGGAAAATTTTAAGTTACTTCATCTTAGCATTTCATGCATAATGCAATTAGGTTCCCTTCATTAATACTTAGTACTAAGGAGTTCCGTTAACTTGTTTTAGATTTTGTTAATCTTCAAAATATTATGATTCTTATGTGAATTTTGGATAGAAAACAAGTTAAGGGGACTCATTAGTACTAAGTATTAATGAAGGGAGCCTAATTGCATCATGCATACAATGCTAAGATGGCAAAGTGACTTGAAATTTTCCTGCCTATGTTGGCAATCAGCTGAGATGTTAGTAATGTTATAGTTCACAATGTTGGTAACTTTCTTAAAATTGGCAACATTTCAAACTTTGTTAACTTTGAAATATTAGCATTCTAATGTAAATTTGGGTTAGCAAGCAAGTTAAGTGAACTTCTTGGTACTATAAATTGATGAAGAGAGTCTAATTGAATCATGCAAACAATGCTACAATGGCAATGAGACTTGAAATTTTTTCTGATAAGTTGGTAATTGGCTTACATGATGCTGATAATGTTAGTTCAAAATGTTGGCAACTTGATTCGAATGCTAATGTTTTAGATTTTGTTAATATTCAAATATTAGGAATCTTATGTGAATTTGTACTGGCAAGTAAGTTAAGAGGACTCATACTACAAATTAATAATTGGAATCTAATTGAATCAAGCAAGCAATGCTGTAATGGTAAGTGGACTTGTAATTTTTTGCACTAAGTGGTAAGTAGCTCACCCATGTTGGTAATGCTAGTTGAAAATGTTGGTTACTCGCTTCAAATGTATGTAATGTTTCACATTTTGTTAATCTTCAAAATATTAGCATTTTTATGTAGATTTGGGTTAGAAAGTAAGTTAACAGGAATTCTTGTTGTCAAAATCACTTTGTGACTTTAATATTTTTCTTTTCCTAACATGGTTGGTAAATGGCTCAAAACTATTGGTGATTCTAGTTTAAAAAGTTGATAAGTTGTCAAGAAAGCTAGTAAATAGTTAAGTCTTTCAAATTCTAATAAAATATCAGCTTCTTTCAAAGATGACCAACAAATTGGTAGCACTTACTAACATGCACCAGAAAGGTTTCAAATTTCTTTGGTCTTGGAGCATATTAAATTTTATTGAGCATTTTATCAATCCAATGAGTCAATGAGTACTATAGACTAGTTTTCTAACTCAATTTCTCACAAAATTTAGATCTCCTTGAATATAAACTAAAATTGATTAAATACCGACTTTTTTGTATTATCACCAATAACTTTAGAGGGAAACACTAACACATTAGAAGCACTTACCAAAGAATCACTAACAAATTTATAAGGAAGCACTAACATATATTAAAGGAGATGTAAATTTTATGATAAATCCAGTTATAGAACTAGTCCAAAGGACTCATGTAGCACTCTATGAATTGATGAATCAAGCTCAACATAGAATCTAATTTGTGCTCAAAGATCAAAATTAGTAAAAAAAATTTCTAATTTGCTTGGTAAGTTATTCCAATATGATGGTGATATCTTATCAATTTGTTGGTGATCTTTCCAAAAGTTGGTATCTTATCAATTTTTGTTTATATTAAAGAAAATAGAAATTTTATGAGAAATTGAGTTAAAGAACTAGTCCATAAGACTCATAGACTCTATGGATTGATAATCAAGCCTCAAAATATAGGAGAATGGAATTTATTCAATTGAAATGCATTACTCTGAAATTTTTTTCTGATAATGCTCAATGAAATGTTGAAAGTAGTTGAATTCAAAGACAAAGTTCTAGTGTTCCATTTGCAAAAAGCAATTTACTTAAGCCACGTCAATTAATCATTAAAAATAAAAATATAACCAACAAAATCAATAGTTTTCTTTTGAACAAAGTAGAAAATCATAAATATTACAAACTCAAACTCTAGCAAATGTAAAAATCCAAAGGTTTGAAGGATAATAACCAAACTGTGCAATAATTGTCTTTACAATGAAATAGAAACTAATACATTGACTCAACACAAAAACAAACAAATTTAAATTCAAATATCATTCATGGAATCATTAATCTTCATGTTTCTTCAACTCCATTGGGGTACACATTCATCAAACCACTTGTCAACCCTTAGGCGGCTTAAACACCTTGCATGCATCATGATTTATTGTACAAAAGAATCCTAAATCAAACCATCAATGGGAGTCTAATCAGTTAAAAAAATAAAAGTCAATTGAGTCCTCACTTCATCCAAGCATATACAATGTTCTTGTATATATTGAATAGTGAAGAAATATTAAACGGGCACAAAAGAAAGTTCCTAACAAGTATGTGCAATTGCTTCCTTGTTGACTATGTGCACATTTACAGGAAATTGGCTTAGTAGATAGTAAAAGGCAATAGGCAAAAAACACAACAAAACCAAGAATTCGAAGGAATACATAAAAAACATTAAACATGAGTATAGAAGGCAAACCACATATGAGTGGGCAGAGGAAAAACAGAATACCAACAATACCATTTGCTCTTGTTTTGTTTTCTCTCATTAGAGTTATATTATCTTTTTTATCAAAGAAAATTTTTCATGAGTTGATATATATATATATATATATATATATATGTGTATGTATGTATGTATGTATATATACACACATACACATATACAAGCTTTTAGTCTTGACATGGGAAATAAAGATGCAGATGGATAGAGTAACTATTTTGAAGGAAGAATCAAAATAGAACACAGAATTAATAATGTAGTTCTATAGTCCGTAGAATCCATGGACAAATTGTGAAATTGAGACACCATTATACCATTCATACTTTAAAATGAAGAAATATAGTTCCACAAGATGAGGTAAATGGCATAACATCTATAGCTTACAAAATGAAGAAGTTGCAATGACTTAAGTCTTCCTCTTAATACAAAGCACATTATCTTCTGAATCTATATCAAAGGCTTCTTTATTTATCTAATCATTCTCAAGAAAGTTGGTTCTTAAGGCTGCTCACTATTTTTACCCAAAAGGCCAAAAATAAAAAGACTCTTCATATTTCTTCTTTATTATAATATCCCATCACTATTTCTGATTAATATTTCAATGTTACTTGGTTAAAACTTTGCTTTCATGTAGTTTCATCTCATAGCTTATGGTTACGAGTGGTTGTTTTCTTCTATCATTGACTTTCTTATCAAAACCCAAAAGATTTTCATTTACATGAAACATCTCCATCACAAAAGGTACAACCTCTAATGCAAGCATATAGTGAAAGGCTTTGGAGCAATTATTGATGTAAGTTTTCTCAGACGAATCATTAGATCATGTAATCCATTTTGGAGGTTGATTGTTGATTATTGTCATAGTATGCTTACTCTTACCATTTTTTAGGTCTAGTAGGAGTACATGTTATCTTTTTGCTTACTGCATGCTAGAGTTGTAATTTGAGCCATAACTATTGAAATCAAAATCATGATGGAAGTAATACAAATGTCTTGGGGGATTAGTACGTTTGTCTTTATCATCAAACTATAAGAATAACATGGTTTGATGTACTCGTAAACTTTGTTTTTGTTCTCCAAATTACCTATTTCATTTATCAAAGAGCCTCACCCATTTCATTTAACTAGAGCTAGTTTTTCTTTGATTTGCTAAACCAACACATTCAACAACAATTTAGATAAATCAAATTGGGAGTGAAATGATAGAATGGAATTCAATTCTACTTTGAGTTAATTAAGGAATAAAAGAACTAACTGGGTAGAGCAAGAGAGAACAATCACATTACGGCCAACATGGTGCGGGATGAGGAAGAAGACAATGACTTGGAGGAGGCGGTGGTGGAACTTGATGGAGGGATCAGAAGCTCTCTACCCTATTTCTGGGTGTCATTGCCATAAACCCATCACCAGCGTGAAGAATGAGCGGCCTAAGGGTGGCAGTGTGGCATGGTGTAAGGGTTGTGATACAACTTAGCTAGGGTGAAAGAAGAAGAAGACGAGGAGTGAGATTGACAGAGTTAGGGAAGAGAGTTCACAAGGTTTGGGGAAGAGGGAGAGAGTTTGGTGTTCATTTCACGGGTTTCTTTTTTTTTTTCATTATTTTTCACGTTGTTTTCATGCCTCAGCCCACCATACTCCTTTTAATATGTTTGCACACACTGACCATCACCCTCTTCGTACCTGGTAGCGCGTCATTTGGTGCGTCAAGATAGCATTTCTAAATCGAAAATGTTATCTTGACGCACCGTGCGACGCAGGAGCAACGCATATGATACGGACATGGGAGAGTTGTAAGATGCATCCACATAGTGAGGGCATATGGTGGGTTAGGACAGGAAAAATTAAAAAAAGAAACCCCCGCTCACTTCCTCACCACAAACCCCACCCCCTTTCCCTCCCACCCCCTTTCCCTCTTTCCGTCACTCTCTATGCTTCCGTCTGCTTCCGCGGCTTCAACTCTCGCCCCCTCCCTCATCAAGTTCGTGCAAAGCCCCGAGCAACTCCCCCTCCGCCTCTCTACTCTCAAGTAGCGTCGACCCCACCCCCAAGAGAAACCCCTTTCCCTGTCACTCTCTCTTCCCGAGGGCCTCAAACCTCGGCCCCCTCCCCCATCAAGTCTGCAAAGCCCCGAGCAACTTCCCTGCTCCGCCTCTCCGCTTCAAGTAGCGTCGACCCCACCCAGAGAAACCCCTTTCCCTGTCACTCTCTCTGGACCTGAGGCCTCAACTCTCGGCCCTCCCCCATCAAATCGCGCAAAGTCCCCTCAAGTTCGAGCAAGTCTCTGCCCTCCGCCTCTCTCTCAAGTTCGACGCGTGGACAACCCCACACCCAATAGAAACCCTTTTCCTACACTCTCTCCACCGTGGCCGTGACATCCTCTGCCTCCATAGCGGCTCATCCTCCTCTTCCCAGCTCTATTCACTAAAGGTTTGTCATATTTTTCCCCTATTTTTCTTCAATGGCTAGGGTTTGAGTGATTTGAATGTAAGGGTTTGAGATTTTAAGTATTTTTGTAGTATAAGTCATGTATTATTTTGTTGAACATATTTTTCTGAACATGTATTATTTTTTATCATATATCCACTCATTTGTGAACATACTGGTATTTCTTGCTCCAAGTCCTATTCCTTTTTGTTGAAGCTAACAAAAGGTGATTATTAAAGAAGTTTAGTTGCTTGTCATTTAATTTTGCACTTGCTGGCTGATATGGTTGCTATGCTCATAAATCTAGAGAAATAAGTGATGTACATGGCGTTTACTCATGTTATGAGAGGTGATTAATGCTGGAAAAGGATGTTCAGAAATGAGTGGATACATGAGGAAAAATACATGAGAGATTATTAATGTCTATTTTCCTGTTTAATGGCTGGTCGATTTTGACATGCGATAGGAGAAGCTCATGAATTGCTATATATTTACTAAAATGATACACGAATTCACCTTTATACTAAAATTCAACTTTTATTTAGTAAAATGATAGAGGTATGGACTGGACTTTTGATTGCTTGGTTATAAAAACTCGGATACCATATGAGAAATGAACTCTAGAAAGTTTAAGTTGTTAGTTACTTGAAAACACAACGAGTTTTATATCTATTAATGTAGTTATGTCACACCTTCAAGGAATATTCACCAATCTTCTTCTATTAGATCCTTGTTAATTGCTGTATAGCTGAGGCAAATAACTTTAAGTGCCAAAAAACCTGTGGTTGTGGAGTACTTAGTGTGTGCATGGCCTTGTATACTCTTGTCGTTTGCACCTTGTGGGGAGAAATGAGTGTACTATTATTTGTCTCTGGCATTTGTGCAGGTTCTTCACCACCTTGGCTTGCATCAGTGAGAGTACTCGAGTTGGGCATCATCGCGTCATTAGTCTAAAGAAGCCTCACTAAGGTCTTTCTATCACAAAGTATTTCATGTATGTATACAAAGAATAATTTGAAAAAGGCTAGTCATTTAGATTTTAGATTGATCCAATATTTTCGATGTTCAACTCATAACAACATTAATTTGAGGACGTAAATACTTGTGTGAACTTAGAGCATGTTTTATTTTTTTCAGTTAGAGGTGCTAAACTTAATTGCCAATCTGATTATTGCATCTGATACTAAGCTTGTGACCGATTGTAAAACTGTCTATTCTTTTGTTTGAACCTGAATTGTTTGCCTACTTTCTAGTGCTTTAGCCGTATTTCTTTTATTGTGATTGTTTATTGAGTTAATATTCGTTTTGGTCCTTAAAATTGCATGAGTATTTTTTATCCGAAATTTTAAAATTTGACTAATCTCTGACTTTATAATAATTATGAATCATGTAATAACTGCGATGTGCTATTGAATAGAATAAAATTTATTCTATGAAATTTTGAATGTATTTCATTACTAGCTTTTGCTTTGGGAAGCTTTGATTTCTTTACCATAATTTCAATTTCCTCTTTTAATTTTCTGATTATAGAGAGATTCAGGGTGATGTCTAATTTGTATACGAGTTTATGTGAACATGAAAGTGCTTGCTAGGACTTTTTATTTCAGCTAAAATGATTTTTTGTATAGTTGTTTGTAAATATATCCTAAATGTCAATAATATCAATTTATAGGTGATCCAAATGGGGCGAGGGAAAGCAAAAAATAGAAGCTATCATGAAGGTATGTCATGTTTGATTAATTTTTTATTTATATTTTTAATGTTGCCAAACATTAAAAACACATGGTCATGTTTTAGTGTATAAAGCTTTACTGATCGTGTATTCTAACCTTGCAAATATTTTCAATTGACAGATACACTTGACCCTGAGTTTCTTCCAACACATGTTGACGATGGTGAGAGTAGTCAATATGCATAGAATAGTTGAAATATAATCTTTTGTGTTTGAAAAATAATATTTGCTCATGCAAGATTGGTTGCCACAGATGAAATAAGTCATAATACGGAGGAGTTCAGTGATATTCCGTTATTGTCTAGTAAAGATGTTGATAAACGCAAGAAGAAGAACATTAAGAAGAACAAGAGAGAGGTATGCGTTGAATAAAATATGTCAACATTTATTTGTTATGTTACTTATGTGCTTCTATTTTGATTAGGGTGAGAAGACGAAGCATCATTGAATGTTGGTTCCAAATCTAAGAAGAAAGGGCCCGCAAGTTCTGGGTGGAGACAAGTAAACATGCAAATTTTTTTCCCTTATGATCTTTGTATTGATTTTATATTTAGTGTATTTTTTCAATAGTGAAGTTATCAAATTGAATGTAGTTATTTTAATTTATGTGAAATGCAGGCTGCAATTGAGTAGATGCTACCGATTCGTCTCAGGAGATTGTGCAGTTGTCTGACGAAAGAGCAAATTGAAATTGTGAATTCTATGGGGTTTGGATCGATTTTTCATATCAAAACTTCCCTTGACTGGAGATTGTGTTGTGAGTTAGTAATGCTGTAGACTTGACTACGATGTGCATGTATATAAAGGGTCAACCTATCCGGATTAGCCATGAGGACGTTGGTTTAGTGTTTGATCTACCGTTTAAGGTATTTTAAGCTTCATATTCCACATATTTAATTTAAACTATGTAGCATTTTGGGTTGTGGGAAAAATTTATGGAAAGTGAAGAGTTGCACATGAATCTAACTTATATCAATTTTGAATGTTGTAACCTTCCCAATAACTATGAAGAGAACGCCACTTAGCAGAAGGTAGTTAGTTAGCAAAATTGCCTTAGTATATTTGCTAAGTTGTTTCTTGCTTTATCTCTCTATTTAAGATGTCATCTTTTTCAGAGTCTTTATTATACAATATATTGTTTTTTATTATTTGGATGCAATGATAGGACTTAAGATTCCAACTTCTATCACCAAAGAGCAAGAGTCCCTCTTGAAGGAATTTGTTGGGGTCAACGATACTCAATTGCTGGAGATGATCAAGCAGGGCACAACCGATGCCTTATTCAAGCGGGCATTCATCCTTTATGTGTTGTCTGGATTTTTTTGCCCCACATCATACCTTAGGCCAAGTCCAAGGTTAATGGGAGCAATTGTTGATGTTGATGATGTGCCTAGGTACAATTGGAGTCTATTCATTTTTGAATGGCTCGTACATCAAATCACATTATACAAGACCAGTCAACACAAGATCAGGAGCATAGGCGGTTGCTTGTTCTTCCTCATGGTATGTAGCACAACATGTTTGCATACTTAAACAAAATACTGGTTGTGTATGGGCTTCATATGTATGTATACAATATTTAAACTAGGTCCCTGAGTGTGTAAAGACAAGCTTCATATTTGTCTATATTTCATTTATGCCTAAATATTTGTAGAAACTATATGCCTGATTTTGTAAATTAATTTGTCATTGTACAGATTGTGTATTTTCATCGACAACCACTTGGTTCAATGGGATTGGCATCAGGTCCTCCCTTGGTTGCATACTGGGACGATGAGAGGGTGCGAAGGAGGATTCGCCTTGAAAGGAAAAATATAAAGGTACATAGATAGATGATTAATCTAAATAAAATACTTTTGGTTTTGATGTATTTGGCAAATAAAAAAATTTACAAGGTCCAATTGAGTAAGTTCATTTAACAGCAATTGTTATTTAATACGTGGTTATGTTTTTCGTAGGGTATATTTTACCGTATCAAGGATCGAGCCAAGCTAGTTGATCCAAACTGCTGACAACATTCAAGAGTCAGGTATAATGACATATTTAGTTAGTATTTAATTAAGTAATTAATTATCTACTTCTATGCCTATTATGATTGTTGAAGCTATCATTTGCAATACTAGTTGACATTTACTAGATTCTATATTTATATATATACATGTATGCAGATTGTTCGAGAGTGGGTGGTGCATCATTTGCACCTGTTTAAGAAATTGGATGATGCTGTCACAGCTAGGAAATATGATACTTCTTTGGTGCCAAAAATACCGATCTTTGGCTTTGATGAGTCCGCATGGAGCTGATGAGAAGAATCAAGAGATGACTGGTAAATGCACGGGCAGTGATGAAGAAACTAGCAATGAACAAACTCCTGACAAAAGAGTCATCGATGCACGTGTAGAGTCAATCAAATCTGTTCATGCTGGTACAAGTAACACTTCTCGGATGATTCCTAAAAAGAAGCTGAAGTTGTATACTTATTGCACAAAAGATCCGAAGGAAAAGATGCTGTCGCCAAAGAGTATGGTTCTCATATTTTACCCTATTTGGAAATGACAATGCAACATATTGTTTAATATACGACTTAATACTATGTATTTGTGTTGTAGGGTGTTAATTAGTATCAACGGCCATTTCTTGGACCGTAGAGATACTGCATCAATGAGGCCAAGACAGTGGCTACTAAATACAGTACATACCTCTGCAAACATAGCTTGTTTAGTTTGTTGTGAGATTTAGGTTGTTTCAAGCTTATATTGACTCGTGTTTTTATATTATTGATCAGGTTGTGTCATTTGCAAGTATGATGCTGAATGATGTGGAGAAGACACAAATGAGATCACGATATTGCTTGGATACTTGGTTCATGGTGATGGCATTCACCTATATATTTTCCGTTCAAATCACACTTTTAGATAATTTGATATTTTAACAATTGGATTTTTCCTGTAAATGTAGGATAAAATTACATTTGGTCTCGAGGCATACAAGAAAGGACACCATTTACCATGGGAATCTATACCAAAAGAATTGAGGTGTCTCCTTTCACACGAGCAAGCAATGGGCAAATGCAATTTGGTATTTAGATCTTCACAGTATTTAATAAATTTCTTTGTAGGGGTGTGGTCTCATGTAATGCAATTTGTATTGTTCTTGTAGATATTTGCTCCAGTGGTAATGGAAGGCCATTGGTGGTGTTATGTTCTGAGACAGAGAATAAATTGATTTTGTTGGATTCCATGATTGAAGCCCATGTTGGTGATAGATTATTGGTCGATGAGTTTGCGGTACTAATTTTAGATTTAGACAAGTTAATGACCTTTTTTAATTTGTCCATTTAAATTTTTGTCACCTTGTAAACTGTACTTTGTCCTTGTAGGTTATTCGGTTTCAGGAGCTCTTACAGTTATTAGACCGAACATTAACGGAGACCAAGTGAAGTTGGAGCTGGTCGTGAGCCTTTGCCACAACAAGAGGGGGGTAAGGGCTAATTGGTTTATCAATTAAAATATACTTGTACCCTTAACATGCTATAAGTTGTTCTTACATATCTGTTATTGTGTGTTCCCTACTGATAAAGCATTGACTGTGGAATTTACACAATAAAATATATGGAGATGTGGGATGGTGTCACTAGATATGATGGGGGGCTTACTATGCCTGTGTGGACTAGGGTAAGTCTTCTTTTCAAATTTTTACTTTGAACCATAATTCTCAACTTGTACTAATAACTAGTCAAACGTTAACAATCATTGTAGTCGATATAACCACATTCCGTCGTGAGCTCCTAGTCCAGTGGGTGTTGGATGACAGAAATGAGTACAGGGTGAATGTGCTCAAAGCTGCAAAAGTTGATTGTTTATTGCCCCCATGTCTGCACGAAGGTGATGCCACCCATTTCATTGGTACCCCAACCACAGATATTCCTGACGACCAATTAAAGGATCTGGATACCGTTGAGGATAAAGTCCAAGGTCTGTAATTTTTCTTTTAATATACATAATAAATAAGTATATAATCATTCATCCTATTGTTGCATCAATGGCATTGATAACTTTAAGTATTGACCATTGATGTTAGTGACAGCTGATGCAATTGAGGAACCACCCTTCACAAGTAATGACCAATTGAAAACATACGGGAGAAAGCGAAGAGTTGGTTCTAACAGTCATGTGGATTCGGATAAGGAAGTTGATGCCATGGAGAACCCACCCTCCACCATAGCCTGCGAGCAAAAACATTGCCGAGGAAGCGAATGGCAGGCCCCAAATTCGAACTCCGTACATGAACGACACGTAAGCAGAAAAAAAGGGAAAGTAACCATGGATCCCTACTTCAAGCCAGTGGCATGTATCTGATTTTGTAATTTTGTCTGTTACTTTTGCTTTATGCTAGTTGAATCTATCTGCATTTTGTGTGCTATGTTATTTGATGCATTTTCATGAAGCTTTTGCTGATTGGTGATTTTTGGAATGGCGTTGGCAGATGAATTTGAATAGCATGAAGGTTCCTAAGTGACTTATTCATACTTTTTCTCATAACAATGTCAAAACATAGAAAACAACATCACTCCAAGTCCCCAAGGATATAAAGCTGAGATTGTTTGTACATTGTAATTACATAGTATATAGTTATATCATATGCCCTGCCTTTTACTACTCTTACTTCTATTTCTTCTAGTAGTTTCATCTTGTCCTAGTAAGAGATGGAGGATTCACAATCATGTTTTAACACAACTGGTTTTAAGGTGTTTATTTTCTCAATTGTCATTCTGCTTTATAGGTTCAAATAATGCATAGAAGTTAGCTAAGACCCTTCAGCACAACAACTTCAACTTCAAGTACTTACACTGGTGAAGGCAACTGAATCATTTGCTGAAGCTAACAAGCTCGGACAAGGAGGATTTGGAACGGTTTATAGAGTAATTGTTCCCTCAGGAGAGCTACAGGCTACATCCCCTGTTTGCTTATCGAATTCGAAACTGCTTACTTACAATTTGTCATTGCAGGGAGTGCTGCCTGATGGAAGAGAGATTGCTATCAAGAGGTTATACTTCAACAACAGACATAGAGCAGGAGATTTCTACAATGAAGTCAACATAATTAGCAGTGTGAAACACAAGAATCTAGTCAGACTTTATGATGCAGTTGTTAGGTCCCAAAAGCTTGCTTGTGTACGAATTTGTGCCCAATAAAAGTATCGATCGCTTCATTTTTGTAATTATCAAACTAAGGCTTTAAAAATAGCTCCATTTTATGACTAGTCATGAAATTTCATCCTAATATAATATTTCTTAATTTTTTTCTATGTATGGTAGATGGAAATAAGGGTACGAAACTAAACTGGAGAAGAGATATTAAGAGTGGTGCATGTGGGACTTCTATGCACCCAAGAGAACTTTTCCTTAAGGCATACAATGTCAAAGGCACTAGATGCGAACAAAGAAGGAGGAGCACCTTGCAAATGCCTCTAATCCACCCTTCATGGATTAAAGTACAATGGAGCTCCACGTACAAGGAAAGATGTTGGTTGATTGGGAAAGCTTTTCATACATACACCTTTTCCTTCATACCTTATACGTCTATTTCTTCACCGAAAGAATAAAAGTCCTACTTTCGGAATTTACAGAAAAAATACAAGCAATAAGTAGTTAGAATATACACTTTGAGAATTTGATGAGTCATGCACATGTACTCCCTCACTCAGGCCAAGGCCTTGCTGGTATTGTAATGATATTTATTTATGATGTAGCAAGTAGTATAAATATGTTAGATAATCTACCTGTTATAGTATTATTATCCAATTCAAAGTCCATTTCTCATAGCATGAACATGTACTCCAGCACATTTGTCCTTGTTGCTTGTATCATTTTTTCTTATTCTCACCTCTCTTAGCTTGTTGCTCCAAAAGCCCAAAAGTCGCTCCTATTTTGTCTTCTTTGTTACCACAAATAATTTTATCACGACAAACCCAAAAAATAAAAATCTAATTTTATCACAACCCAAAAAAGAAAAGCTAATTCTAAAACTTTTATTTTCCTCTGACTAGCTGAAAAGTTATTAATCCTTTCCACAAAACTTTCTAGTTTTGTACGTAGCAATCATTTATATGATGATTAGACCAACTTCATGCTAAATGAGATTTTAACATTTTTTTTCTAAAACCATTGATAATCAAAATCTAATAGTTCTAAACTAATTTAATTTGACTAAGTTGACTCCTTATAAATTAAAAGAAAATCTCTCCCTTACTATTTTCTTAATTCACAATACTCAAATCAAAACCTTATTTGAAAAGAACATCTGCAAAACCCCTTAAATCACCCAACTATTGATTGTGTATAAGCCCAGACTTGCTACTTCGTCTATCATCAAGGCTTAATATTGGTGTACTAAAAATGAAATATGACAAACCACGAAACAAAATACCATAATGAAATATGACCCCTAAGTCCTCTACCATAGTCCTTAATCTCAATTTCCTAAGATAAGTTAGTATTTCCAAAACTGAAAATTTACCAGCATTTGGCTCACTTACCAACATTTTGTACATGAATCACCAACATATCTTGACTACTTACCAACATGCACCAGAACTTAATTTGGCCATGAAAAATTCGTTTTGCAAAAATTGGATGTTGTTGAGAAGACCAATTCATCAATATAAAGGGTCTATCACTCTTCCACCAAAGTTCTCAATCTCAATTTCCTAAGATAAGTAAGTGTTTCCAAAACTGAAAATTTACCAGCATTTGGGTTGCTTACCAACATTTTGAACATGACTTACCAACAAACTGTGATTACTTACCAACATGCACTAGAACTTGATTTGGTCAATTTTTTCCGTTTTGCTAATGTTGGATGTTGTTGGGAGGACCAATTCATCAGTATAAAGGGCCTATCAATCCTCTGCCATACTCCTTAATCCCAACTTTCCATGAAAAGTCATCCCCTTTTCAGGTTTTTCAAAATTGAAAATTTACCAGCATTTGGAAAACTTACCAACATTTTGAACATGACTTACCAACAAATTGATTACTTACCAACATGAACAGAACTTGATTTGGTCAATTTTTTTCATTTTGCAAATCTTGGATGTTGTTGGGAGGACCAATTCATCAGATAAAGGGCCCATAAGTCCTCTACCATACTCCTTAATCCCAACTTTCCATGAAAAGTCATCCCCTTTTCAGGTTTTCAAAACTGAAAATTTACCAGCATTTGGAAAACTTACCAACATTTTGAACATGACTTACCAACTTAATTCCAATACTTACCAACATGCAACAGAACGTGATTTGGCTATTTTTATTCACTTTGAAAATCTTGGGTGTTGTGGAGAGGACTAATTCATCAATATAAGGGGCCTATAAGTCCTATACCATAGTTCTTAATCTCATTTTCCTAACAAAAGTCATCCCCTTTTCAGGTTTTTCAAAACTGAAAATTTACCAGCATTTACCACACTTACCAACATTTTGAACATGACTTACCAACTTAATTTGAATACTTACCAACATGCAACAGAACGTGATTTGGCTATTTTTATTCATTTTGCAAATCTTGGGTGTTGTGGAGAGGACTAATTCATCAGTATAAGGGCCTATAAGTCCTATGCCATAGTTCTTAATCTCATTTTCCTAACAAAAGTCATCCCCTTTTCAGGTTTTCAAAACTGAAAATTTACCACATTTACCACACTTACCAACATTTTCAACATGACTTACCAACTTAATTCCAATACTTACCAACATGCAACAGAACGTGATTTGGCTATTTTTATTCATTTTGCATATCTTGGGTGTTGTGGAGAGGACTAATTCATCAGTATAAGGGGCCTATAAGTCTTATGCCATAGTTCTTAATCTCATTTTCCTAACAAAAGTCATCCCCTTTTCAGGTTTTTCAAAATTGAAAATTTACCAACATTTGGAACACTTACCAACATTTTCAACATGACTTACCAACTTAATTCCAATACTTACCAACATGCAACAAAACGTGATTTGGCTATTTTTATTCATTTTGCATATCTTGGGTGTTGTGGAGACTAATTCATCAGTATAAGGGCCTATAAGTCTTATGCCATAGTTCTTAATCTCATTTTCCTAACAAAAGTCATCCCCTTTTCAGGGTTTTCAAAACTGAAAATTTACCAGCATTTGGATAACTCACCATCATTTTCAACATGAATCCCAACATTTCTAATGACTTACCAACGCTTACAACGTCTATTTTCCAGTTTGATCGTCAAGGAAGGACTTAAATGTCCTGACAACACCCGTTCATTAATCCAAAATTCCTTCAGTCCTATATAATACTTTTCATTGCCAAATTTCTCAGAAAACTCAAATCTCATATAAGTCATACCACAACTTATATGCACAACTTACCAGGAGAGACCAGAAAATGTTAGACCTTAAAATAGTTGTGAACAAAAATGTAAAACATGAAATATTTGAAATCTTTTGCCCTGGGCCACACACTCTTGATGTTGTGCTTAGCATCAATTCACTTTATCATATCATGAAAGAGTATGGTAAATATAAATGAATTTTGAATCAATGCTTACAATTTTAGCCTCTTATTTTTTCATATTGCAAATATTGACCTTCTTATACATAAATATCTGCTCCTTACAAAATACACCAGTATATTTGATGGCACATGTGGGCACAAAATTCTACCACCTACGTACATAACTACTACATATCATGTGCCATCAAATAAACCATATATTGTACTCCAATATTACAAAAAAACAAAAAAATTATATTTTTTCCTGAACTTTTCACCCATCAATTTATGGGATTTCTTGGTAAATACTCCATTGTCTAACACATCTTCACAAAAAATATGATGCGCATTTGGACCCAATTCACATATGTACACATTATGTGTTGTATTCTTCAATAGGGTAATGATCATCCTGTACATTGATACATAGAAAAAAAAGGGTCATTATAAAATCTATTATCAAGGCAACTCCAAAACAAACATAATTAATAATCAACATACCTTTACAAAAAAATACAGATTTCATGTCATCGTCCATCAAACATAATATCTGCCACATTATCAAAAAACAAGATACATCCTTTCTCTTAGAACATCATAAGCTAAACTATTAAGATAAGAAAATATTTCACACCTATTATATTTTCATCAACCTCCAATTCAAGGATTTGGTCCTCCAACATCCATTGTGAGTAGCTGGACCACCATCACTCAGGAGATTAGTATATGAGAAACCCTGTGCACTTGGAATGGAAAAGCTTCATCATCAATAAGGATAACCAAATGAAGTTTAGAAGACTTCATCAATCACAAGCTTGAATACATGGACTTACTTCATAATCCACACAATCAAGCAGTGACACAAAATTTCCTGGTTCAACATTGGGTAACTGTGTATTCAAAAAATTATCTTCTAATCTGAAACTGCAACATTTTGTTGCAGGCAAACACCCATAGACTGTTTATTGACAAAAAATAAGATAAAACAACAATTAAATTTAATAGAGTGGGTAAAGTATTAACAAACATATGACTTAGTAGCAATATATAAAGCCAATAAATGAAAAATGTGTCACAGAACATTAAACTCTCAAACATTATTACATAACATGCACCATAAATACTAGATTCAAAGATTATTACAAATTAAATACGAAGTTAGTGTGCAAACATAACATCACACTTTTATTATTCAACTTTTCAGTACATCCAACCTCGATGGATGACTAGATGCATAAGTTTCTTCCACCTTCATGAGCAATCTCCATGTCAGTAAGTCCTGCATAGAGGATAATGAGCACTAAGTTCAACATTTGTCTATAGTTATGGCATTTTGAAACACAACAACTTATACATCAAAGAATAAACTAACCGTAATAAGCTCTTTTTGAACTCGTTTGTGCCTTTCTTTCTACTTCTTTGCACAATCTTCTCAACTTGAGACAATTTTCTCTTCGAAGGTGGTCTTCCTTTCCGTGCTACACGCAAAGGGCTTCGAATATCATTCACATTATTTTGACACTTATTCCCCGACTTGTTTGCAACATCTTCACCAACATTGTCGAATTAAATTTGCTTACCAACGAAGGCATAGAGTGCAACTTGGATATAAACCCATCAAGAGTAGCATGAAGGAGATTGGTTGCATCATCAGAATCTGCAACTTGTTCTGCAACTTCATAGAAATTCTTGCATAGTTTATCAAATCTCTCCATTCTTGGCTTCAATTCGGCCACATCATAACTACTCTTTATGTAAGAATGCTTCCGTTTAATCCTTTTGCTCCATCTTGCTAAGATAAACTTAGATGGCAATTCCTTTATTCTTTCAAGTGTAAGCACACATAGGGAATGCCTACAAATTATACCTCTAAACTCAAATAGCAAGCACTGGCAGCTTACGTCATGATTTTCGCGATTGAATATGACCTTGTACATAGCATCCCTTGGTTGATCATTGACAACAATTTCCTCTAACACATTGTACGTAGCAATTACTCCATCCACATTGAGACATGCACCACAATTCATTTTTTCTCTAAATTCAGCTTGCACCTCACTAAACTTTGCATGAGTATACTCCAATTGGAATTGCTTTTCAATGGCAGAGTTAGAACCACAATGTATAGTTGTGTTCATTGATTGGAAATCAGCCTCTAATTCTTTTTCTCCTAAGAGCGTTGTCATATTGCTTGACAAATTGCTGTAGACTTGTCTTTGAGTTGACATATCCATAAAAAAAAGCATGAATACTCTCACTTCGTTGGGTTGTAGACATCCCTACCCAGAAATACTTCTTCAAGAAGATAGGCACCCATCTATACCGATCCTTGTACAATCCACTAAGCCACTCATTTGTTTCTAGATCAAATTCCTTCAATAGAGAACACCATTTATCATCAAATTCTTCCTCTCGTGTCTCATAAACAACCACTTTCATTGCAGACTTTATCTTCTTATATGCCCCATATGAGCTAAGCTTCTCAGGGATCTTTTTCATTATATGCCACAAGCACCATCTATAATGGGTACTGGGCATGACGATCTCAATTGCTTTTCGCATGGCTTTACATTGATCTGTCACGATGGCATTGGGTGGCTTTCCATACATGCATCTCACCCAACACTCAAAAAGCCACACAAAAGAGTCGGTATCTTCTGCTGAAAGTAAGCCACACCCGAGTAGACATGTTTGTCCATGGTGATTAACACCAACAAACGCAACAAAGGGCATTTCATATTTATTTGTGAGATATGTTGTGTCAAATGTCACAACATCTCCAAATGATTCATATGTAGCCCTACTTCTCGCATCGGCCCAGAACACATTTCTCACATGGAACTCATCATCAACATCTATGTCATACACAAAATTGCAGTTCCTTTCTTTCATTCTATGGAAATAACTTAGCAAGGCTTTGGCATCTCCTTCTTTGCCAATTGCACGTCTTTCCTTCTGAATATAATTCCTGACATCCCGCTCATCAAATGTCAAATTCTCATACCCACCTAGCTTGGGCAAGAGATTGAAATGTCTTACTAGTTTTCACCCCTGCATCATCATTCACATTAATTGCTCTCTTTACATGCATGCTAATGCTCTTGTTCATCCTGAACTTCCTTGCTTTTGTAGGACTGAGATCATGACTGTGTTTGAGAATCACTTTTTATGCTCCATTGTCCATTGTCTGTCTTCCCGCTGTAATCTTTGCATCACATTTTGCTACACAAGTTGGAAGTGTCTTTAATGTTGGTGGTATTTTGGAGACATGAGTTCCTTCTCTGAGCATGCAAGAACCAAATAGTATAATTTCCCATCAAGCCCTCTTTTTGAATTCCTTATCTTCCATCCAAAGCCCTTTCTAGAAGCATATGCTTGATAAAATGTCTTAATATCTTCTTCTGGATGAAACTCCATTCCTACAGTTGGCTCCTTCACTTCAGGATTGATGTTTGAGCCATCAACATGACCTTCAACATCAATATTAATAGTGATATTCTGACCTTGCTTCCTCCATCTACTTCACCTTCAAAATAAAATATACTAAGCTTGTGTGGAAGAGACAATGCATACAACTACCAATAAGAGCAGATAACATATTGGAGGTTGAGTAGTCATTAAAAATACGTACATAGGTCACCTAGAGCCTTACTTCTATACGGATCCATAGACCACCTAAGTTATAATATATGTGTTACATTTTATCCGCATCTTTTAATTAATGATATATTATTCATTACTTCCTTTTCTTTAATTGTACTTGTTATGTGTATTATGTAGATTGCCCAAACCCAGGTGGCACCATCATGACTCTCTGTTAATACTCCTCTTTCAAGGTGGTTATAGATCAAGGCATATGGAGCCATCGTGACACTTTGTTAATACGAGAGTCTTCCACGGTGGGATTCTTGGGCACCTCCTTCATAGTTGGGGTTTATCAATCAGTTTACTGAGATTTAGGCCAATCTTCTAGAGATGTTGGTCAATTATCCACTTAGGGAAAGGCCGGTAATCTTCTTACTAGACACAACTTGATCTAAATGAGCAACCTTTCTAGCAAAATGTGTATGTAACTCATATGGAGCCACAAGCTCAGCGGACATTTCCATAGATAAGAACACCGTTTCATATGTACACTGATCCCAGCATGCAATATCAGGGTAGAGGATATCGTGGAGATGTACAAGAGGTTGAGAGAGAGGAGAGGGATAAGGATATGAGGATGAAGACGAGGGGGGGTGATCAAGGTGAGGATGGTATGGGAGATGAAGATGCGTGCTGGGTGATCAGGGTGAGGATGATATGGGAGATGGCGACCTAAGTGGAGATGATAGGGAGGAGGAGACCAAGGTAGGATTGATTTGAATAAAGAAATAAGAAGACAAAGGCAGAGCATGATAGGTAAGGCATTTGGAATTGCTTTATCTGGCTACTAAACTATATGAATGTGGCAAGCAATTACAAGCTGCTCCACAATCCCCTAATAGATACTCCCCAAGCCCTCATGCACAAGTCAAGAACCCATGCTTGCACATGCCATTTAATCAATCATAGTTGTGTATCTTTTTCATTTGAAAATGAACTAGCATTTGTATTTATATAGTATGTTTATATTTGGTATTAATTAAGGTATGTATGAACTATTATGAATTAACTTTTAGAATAGGGGAACGACTAATAAATTTTGAATATCTTTTATAATTAGATATTCTAAGTATTAAAAATTATCCATTGGATATTAACTTTTATGTAGTCTTAATAAATAAATAAATAATACTGGTTTTTATCCTTTTTTATTTTTTGGTATACAAGTGGCGCTAAAGGCTAGTATATCATCGATCCTTTATTGTATCTGATTATACTTGAATATAATTGTTAGGGTCTAATAAATTTTGAATATATTTTATAAAAATCAAAATTGTTTTTGTCAAGAATTATTTTTAATTCAAATTTTTTATGTCAAGAATAATTTGTGTAGTTTATTTTTATTTTGTACCATATTTACAAAATAGTAAAATAAAAAGTATATTGTATTCCTCAAAGAAAACTTTGTATAGTAAAATAGTTTAATTCAATTTATAAACTATTTTTAAGATAGGATAATCAAAACACAATTATATTTTGTTGTTTTTATGTGAAAATTTGAATTTTATATGTCTTACTAGAAAAGTAGTTAAAATTAAAATTTTCTTCATAAAATAATAATGTCAAAGAAGCACAATCAATAAATATTAAATGAATATATTTTTTTGATATGGAAAAATAATAAAAATAATTTTAAATATTAATAATAATGATTTTAAATAATTTTAAACTAACAACAAATTATTGATTTAATTATAAAAGAGAAATAAGGGCATTATAGGACAATCAAACAAAAGAGTAATTAAGTGGGAATGACGTTAGATAAAAAGGAGTGGTTATAAAAGTAGATGAAAAGGAACAATGTGATACCACAAGTACAACACATCGGTAATAAAATTAATGCAAGTATAACCTATCATAATTAAAAATAACACAAGTACAATACATCAATAACAAAAGATATAATAACCAACCTAAGATAATACAAGTATGACACATCAATAATAAAAATAACACAAGCACATCACTACGAACTAGGACCAGCATATGTACAATGGCTACGATCGTGTCCTTCACCATGACAAAGGCCATAACGTTGTGGTCCTTGCATCTCACGAGAATCCATTTCATTCAAGTAACGATTAGATTTAGGTCGGCCTTTCATTGTGTGCTTTAAGCCTGGGTTAGGACAAATCTTTGGACCTTTAATGGGCTATGAACTTTCATGTACCACGATCCCAACCTGTGGTAAACTTTGCAAATTTGTCTTGCCCTATAAACATCATCAACATATCAGTGCCAATCAAACCTTTTGCTATCACAACAAGCAATCACATGGCAACAAGGAAATCAATCAACCTAGGAATATCCACAATCACAAAATTCGTGCCTTAAATCAACCATGTATTCTTACTTGCTAGACCTCTTTGACAAGGAATGACTCATAATGTCTATCGAAGGTAAGGATGTCCATGTTTTTACTTGCTTGCGGTTTTCTTGAAGTCGTGTAGTGACGAATTCTGAGAATTCATGACCAGGACTTTGTCAGGTAAATGCATCCCGCCTTTTTTGAGCAAACAACTTAGCTAGGCAGAAGTATGTTGCTCTAACAAGTGCTATGATAGGTAAATTGTGAGCACCCTTTAAAATAGAATTAGTGCACTCAGCTAGGTTGGTGGTCATATGCCCCTACCGATGTCCACCATCAAATGCCTTAACCCATTGTTCTCGAGGAATTTCATCGAGCCAATCAATATAATTTGAGCCACGTTCGTGCATTTTCTCATAGCGATAGTTAAATTCACATTCGGTCCTCAAGTACTCTGCAAAAGTTAATGTGTTTGATACATTAATTATCAAATATTATTATCAAACCTTTATTTTAGACATAAGTAGGAGGAAAATTAAATTACCTATGCTCATTACAAGCTTGTGCAACAATGGTGCCTTGAATCCAAGCAAGAAATTGGTGGCGATGTGCCTAATACAATATATATGGAATGCTTTCAAAGGTTCCCACTAACCACTGCGAACTATTGCGCTTTAATCGATTCGTGACGATCAGAAATAATTCCAACTCCATCACGGGTCACTACATGTCTACATAGATGGTCCAAGAAAAAATACCATGCATCATTATTATTACCCTTGACAATTGCAAAACCAATTGGTAAAATATTCTGATTTCCATCTTGTGCCACTGTAACTAGAAGAGTTCCTTTATATTTCCCATAAAAATGTGTCTCATCTACCTGACAATTGGTTTGCATGTTTAAATGCTTCAATGCAAAGACCAAACGTCCAAAACATTGCAAAATAGCCGAACATTTGGCATAAGATCATCTGAATTAGCACGGTAAGCCTTTATAGCATCAAACATGACAATTGACCCAAGAACAACAACATGCATGCTCCACACCATTCTTGGAGCATTGTTTACGAGTGCTCCTAATTACTAAAAGCTTTTTCAATTGCCTTTTGCTTTGCTGCCCATGCTTTTCAATGCGTTGTCGTGTACCCATATTGAGACTTAACCTCTGAATCAGCTTTCAATTTAAGAGATGGGTCAATTGTATCATGGGATTATTAAATTGTGCAATCGTGTCTGAATCCAACTTTGAGTGATTTTGTGAATTTCCCCCTAAAGTGCAAGTATGAGGTCCATTGTACTTCCTAATTTCCTAGAAACCTTTATTCTTCCTTAGACTAACTCCAAGAGCCATTTGCAACCTCTCTCATAGTGTATGCATCTACAATAAAATGTCTTTGGTTTGACTCGCATACCTTGTAGTCCATTGCTTTGTCTATGTTATACCTCTTAATTGCTCTTACAACATTCTCCCTAATATTAAACATCATTCCAACTTGAAATTCCCTATCCATAGCAATACACCTACAAAGTATTTATTATGAAAATTTTGATAAAAAGGAAATAAAAATATATGTAATACTTGAAAAGATAAACTATAATTCTATATTTCAATGGTAGAATACTCATTATTGCTAGTCAACTTTAATAAAAAAATTCTACCAACTTTAATAATATCATAATTAAGATTTAGTTATCGCTAGTCATTTATTATAATAAAAAATATTTTGAAATTTATATAATAAAGCAAGTAACATATTAAAAATTTCAGAGTTAGTGCTCTATACCCATGTTTGCATACTCAGGAACTCTGGTGCATGCATAGCATCCAAATCCAAGACGTGCATGAAATACGACTCTTCATTCAATGCTGCCTAGCCATATTGCTTGATGTCTTCACCATCTGCATCATTGTCTACTTCATCTTCCATACCATCTTCGTCGCTTTCATAGTCGTCTTTATCACTTTCTTCCAATTCTACTCAATCTCTGTCCAAAAATAGGCTCTACTTGGGTTCTTCATTTCAAGCAACTTCTTCAAAATCAACATATAGCTCTATGGAGAAGAAGAATTTGTATAATACTGCTAATGTGTCATGAACATTTGTTGCATGCTATCATCGTTATTTACTGGAGTTGCCTGATATTGTACAAAGCTGCCAAAGATGGAGACTTGGACACTTATATCTTATTGCATATATTGTTTTTGGAGTGCTGGTATCTATGGACCGATAGAGTCCATCCACTAGCTCCATATACGACATCGTGTATGGAATAGAAAAATATGCTGCATTTTGACATGTAAATGTCACACCTTTACCCATGTTTCTAAGAACATCACCATTAAAATATGCTATTATATTTGCCATATCACTCATTTTTTCTCTCAATTTTTTGTACAACTAGAATACTCTTTTTTTTCCTCACACTCATAGGAGAAAAAAAAAACTTTTGTCCTACTACACTTTTCTCTTAGTAGGGTTGCCATGGTAGTAGTATGAACTATTTTTTCACTCAAAAAACTTGTGTCATGGTGGAAGAAGTTGCACCCCTTTATATAGAGCTCTCAATAAGTCGTTGGTATAAGTTAAAAAATAATTTTTAATTGATTAAAATTGTCATTGACAACTTTTATATTAAACAATTATTTTTGTTGAAATTTTGGTCGCTTTATTTAAAAAAAACTAATATTTTATTAACAAAATCTCACCAATCTTGTCATCGTGAAATTTTATTTAAAAAAATTATATTTTATTTTCGAAATGTTGTTATTGGCGACTTTTGAATTAAAAAAATATTTTATTAATGAAATCTTGCCATTTGTTTACATTTAAAAAATTATATTTTATTACATATGATTGATATATTAGGGTTGGTTTAAAATAAATTATAATTTTTTTTTATAAAATGGTAGAATTTCATAACCCATAACCATGTAATTATCTAAACTAACTTATTTCATGGTAAATTTTGTCTCTCCCCACCATATTGAAAGAAATGACCCGCAAAAAAAAATAATACAACCACAAGTTTTGACTTTGCACAAGATTTGGGTATGTGGATCTTCACTTAAAATCGCATACCAATCCCTCCTTTTACTAAACAAGCACCATGAGTTCGATTCCACTTTTACCCTTCTAGTTTGAGCTTGTAGCCTTTGAAGCAATGGTGATAATAGATGATTATGATAAAAAATAATGGTAGTGAGTTTTTTTTTTCAATTTAAGATTTTAATAAACGAATATTTTAGAAATATTTTGTTTAATTTAAGATTTTTGTAATGTTTATAAAAATAGAGATCTGATTAAAAATATTTATATAATATAAAAATTTAATTTTAAATTTATAAATTATAATGATCTAATTAAAAATTGAGTGAAAGAAATACGATATACAAATTAATAAAATCGAAATTGAAAGTAGGTAAGACGACGAATTTAGGCGAGCCTCTTCACGATATCCCAGTCAATCGATCGATCTCATCCGTTGTCGTCAGTAGAATTTGCCGTTGAGGTTGAGGCTCTCTCTCTCTCTCTGTGTTCTGTTCTGTTCACTATCTTCATCTTCTGTTTCGTTCACTAGGGTTGGGGCTTCTAACTTTCTTATCCAATCCATTCCTTAGATCGGGTAAATTTCTTGCAATTAATTAATGTCAGGTTGGCTGATTGATTCGAACAGAAGAAAGAGAAACAATTGATAGTGTTTGGGGAAGGGAAGGAGAATGCCGAAGAGGACAACACATACGTACTCAAGTGAGGATGCAGCACCGGAGGGTCCTCACTCCGATCTCTTTGTTTATTACTGCAAGCACTGTGGATCACACGTCCTCATAACTGGTTCGTTCTTTCTTTCTCTCAGGGCGCTTGCTTTGCTTCTTCATCCCTCTTCCAGGCTCAGACTTTACTTCATCATCTAATCTAATATGCTCGCTCGGCTCAATTCCTCATTAATTGCTTATTGCTTGTTGTTCTTCCACGTTAGATACCCAGCTGCAAAAGATGCCCAAAAGGAAGACTGACAAATCATACGTTTTGGACAAGACCAAACATCTTGCCAGATTCAACATTCATGAGGCAGGAAAAGTTCTCTTAAAACGGTACGCCTCACCACTTCACTTTCCTTGTCCTTCTCCTTGTTAATTAGTAATTAATTCATTCTTCTCTTGCCTTTCTCTCATTCTAACATGCCTCAACAACGCAACGCAACGCAACAGAGCCGAAGGTAAACTCGAGAAACAATTCCGCATGAATTGTATTGGTTGTGGTCTCTTTGTTTGCTACCGTGCTGAACAAGATTTGGAACTTTCATCTTTCATATACGTCGTTGATGGTGCACTCAGTACTGTCGCTGCTGAAACCAACCCACAGGTCTTTCTAATCCCTTCTGGGGCATTAGTTGCACCTTCTCTCTCTTTAATACTCTACTCTACTTTCAAACCCACCTTACACTCTTGCTTTGAACTTTACACTAACCAGTCCACTCATTTCCTCCCCAATAAATTCTTTGTAACCCATCTGCTATGTATATGCGCGTATGATATGATATGATACATGTATCCTCTAAAAATGATTTCGTCTCGTCGTGTTTTCTTTAGGATGCACCAGTTCCACCCTGTATCTCCCAGCTTGAAGGAGGACTTGTTCAAGTTGCAATAGAAGTGGAAGATCGCGCACAGCGCTCCGCAATCACAAGTACTCTTTCTTATAATTCTATTGTTCTCTTCAACTGACACATAAGTGATATAAGAGCTCCTTTGGGACAAAGAGTGTGGCTGCAGTTCTCTTTATTGATTATATGGAATGTGGATGTCTACTTTCCAATAGTACAATTAAAAGATTGCTCTCCTGTCATACAGCTTTAAATCCCCAGTCCTTCATTTCAAATGCTGTTATTTCCTTCAAAAAGTATGATACTGCTAATTTGACGTGCTAAGCATGTAACATGCTTACAACCATAGCAAATGCCATTGGCTTGCATGCATATTTCTATGTCTGCAATACAATTTCAGGGCTAGAAGCCTGGAAGTCAGCACATGGCATCAACTCAAATATTATTTAAGTCAAGATTGAATGCATCTTTAGAATTGTGTTATTAATAAAGACCTTGTTATCCCATGTGTCACTATGTTAGTTTGTTGCAGAACACCACTGTTGCCGGAAGTCTTAATTGAGAAGGGGAAAAGGAATATGAAAGAAAAAAATAGAAAGAAATGGTTGGGTAAATGGGAAGGGTAAGAAGAAATGGTGAACGATACACTTGAAAGTTGTCTTCCTGTACCCATGTATTTAAGTCGCTTTTCTATCAAAAAAATTAGAACATAAAGAGTTGCAACTTTGATTTTTTTTTTTTTTTGGTATAAATGAGGGCCTAAGCCCAAAAGGAGAAACAATCAGTTCAGCAACAACATGGTAGAAAGGCCCCACAAACATCATTATGATGATAAATAAGACAACCAGCAGGGGTGTATCCCATATGTTAATTTCCGTGTCTAGAGAGAAACTTTGGTTTGCAAGCCAATGCAAGTATTGCCTTCCCTGTAAGTGGTTTTGAAATGTTGCGATTGACTAGATCAAGAATCCTTCTAATAAGGGTGTGCTTATCCTTAGATCAGATTTGTTTCTAATAATATGGATTGGAGGATGAATCCGACTCAACACACACTTTCTTGAATCCCCTGTTCCACGCTAGCTTGAGGCTGGTGTATATTCCCCACAGCTCAGCCAAGAAGGCTGTGCATCTTCCAATATTTTTGGCAAAGCCGAAAATCCATCTCCATTCTCATCCGCAAGAGACCTCCACATCCAGCTTGCCCGGTTTCCTCTCAGGACCATCTGTGTTGAATTTAAACCAGCCATTTTGGGGGTACCAGCAACTTGTATGGTGGAACGACTTTGAGCCTGTGGCTTGTTCATCACCCTCATAATTTCAGTAGCTTCTAAATAATGAACTTATGGGCTACCCTAGGGCGTTCAAAACCCTGCTTAAAAATCTCATTCCTCCAATTCCATAGTCTCCATACTGACCCCAAATACAATTTTCCAATCAAGATTTGGGTCAAAACCCCATTGATGCTGAAATTTGCAGCAAGCCAATCCTAAATTAAGTGTGAAGAAGATGGACGTCTTCTCACTAATAAGATGAATCCAGATTCAGCAGCATAAGGACAATCTCTCAGCACGTGTAGAGTATCTTCGAGGCATTTGAGCACTTGTGGCAGCAAGGATTTGACCCAAACCACTTAGCTCTCTTGAAAGATGTTACAATTCGGTCATGGTTCACTAACCACAAGAATGTTTTGATTCGTTGAGGCCCTTCCCAACTCCAGATTTTATCCAGATCCCACTAAGTTCCGGGTAGAGCCATTTTCACCTATTAGCATCGAATAAGTGTCTCTGATCGTGAACATTCCATCCTTGCTTGGTCCCCAAATAATTGTTTGTCTGCCTAGGAGGAATGCTTTTGATCTCTTCCAATATATCATTTGGCAGGTAATTCTTCAAAAGTTCCAAATCCCATTCTCCATCACTTTTAACAAAATCACACACTTTCTTTCTTTTTTCATTTGAGTCTACCTCAGATCCACTGAACTCTATGAGAGGCCTATGGTTGTACATCCAATTAAAAAAAGGACATTTTCTCCATTCCCAACCCTCATTCTCATGTGCTCCATAATTCACACCTCAACAATTGCTCTCCATAAAGGTAGACTTAGCTATCACATATTGGGAGGTTCACCTCTTCTATACTTTGCCAACAAGGTTTGGGCCCACAAGGAATCTGATTCATTCAGAATCTTCCAACCCACTTTAATTAGGAAGGCCTCATTCACGCCTCAATTTTCTTGAAGCCCAAACCGCCATACTCTTTGGGACGACAAAGCATGTCCCAGTTATAAATGGGCTTTTCATCCGACCGCCCCACACAAAACTCCTCTGTAGTCTTTCAATTTCTTTACACACTCCTTTTGGAATTCTGTCATGTTGCATGATAAAAGTCGGGCTAAGGTAATACGACCCGCCAGGGAAAGACACTGGGTTTTCCAGCCTTGGAGTTTTCCTTTGATCTTCTCCAGCATTTGACCATAGGCTGGTTACGGCCATTGATAATTTGGGCTCCAAGATAGCGCCCAATCTCTTGTGTCTCTTTGAATCCACATATATTAAGAATTTCTTCCCTGAATTATGGTCCACGTTTCTGAAGAGAATAGTTGTTTTGGTTGGATTAATCTTTTGTCCATGACAGAATGAATTTAACACTTCCATAATACTAGCCATTTGATCCCAACGCTTCAGCGAACAAAAGGAGAATCAGCAAAAGCCAGGTGAGAAATAAGAGGCCATTTCTACCAGCTCTCATAGGCTTCCAAGCTCCCTTAACAACCCAATCTTCAATAAGGTGGGACAAACGGTCAAGGCATATCACGAAAAGATAAGGGGATATTGGGTCCCCCTGATGCCTCTAGTAGGAATAAAACTCTCGTTTTCTCCCCATTCCAAGAATTTTAAGACTAGGGATGTAACACACTCCATGATTAAGCTACGAATGCCTTCCGTGATGTTAAAATGCTTTAGGCTGTCATTGATGAATTCCATTGAGATTATCATATGCTTTTTCAAGGTCAATTTTCACAGTCATGAATCCGTGTTTTCCCCTTATTTTCTTCATTGAAGGAACCATCTCTTTAGCTATGATAATGTTTTCTTGAATATTTTTCCTGATGAGCTGGCTTGATTAGGAGCTATTCTAGCAGTAGAGGCTTGATTTTCTGCACCAGAATTTTGGATATGATTTTGTAGCACACGTTGCAAAGGGAAATGGGTTCGGAACTGGTTCACAAATTCCGGGTTTGTGACCTTAGGAATGAGGACCAACATGGTATTATTTACCTCCCTTATGAGACCGGGGTTCCTCCAAACCTCCTTAATAAACTCGGCCATCTTAGGACCACCAGGTCCCAATTTTCCTTAAAGAAAATGGCTTGGAACCCGTCTTCCCTGGAGCTTTTAGGGAACCAATGCTGAACATGCTTTAGAGACATCATCATTAACGATCTGCTCTGAACATGTTTCGTTGGTTTTCCTCCAGCGGTGGATAGGTATGGCTGGTGTTAAGAGTGGAATAAGGAGTGTTCTCACCTTGGAAAATGTTTGAAGTAGTTTAGGACATGGTTCTGAATCTTAGTAACATCCTCAATCCAGTTCCATCATTGTCACGAATGGCTTGGATTTTATTTTTCCTTCTCTATAATTGTTTTAGTATGGAAATAACGCGTGTTGCGATCCCCATCCATAATCCAGTTTTCTCTAGATTTCCGCTTCCATAACATATCTTCCTGCCAAAGAGTTTCCTCCAATTCCTCATTCAGCCTAGCCTCCAAGTCATCCAGAAAATGACTATACCCGTACTTAGCAGAGTTTTGAATGCCTTTAAGACGGGCAATGATATTTCTTTTGCGTTTGAAGACATTTCCAAAGACTTGATCAGTCCACTTAAGCAACGGGGTGAGGGACTGATTGCCTCTGATATTGACCTCGTAATTCCATGTTTTTGTAATGAACTCCCTAAATTCATGAGAAAGCCACATTGCTTCAAATCTAAAGGGCGGATAGCATTTTCCTGTCATCATTGGCTAGCTTTACCAGCAAAGGGTGATGGTCCGAGCTTATACGAGGGAGAACACTAACACTAGCATCCTACTTGATTCTCCATTCATTATTACAAAGGGCTCTATCTAGTCTTTTGAACACTCTATCTCTGCCCTCCCATTTAGGACCTTTCCAGGTGAACCTAGATCCAAAACCCTGGTCAATAAGATTAGTATTATTAATCCAGTCATTAAACTTGTTGCACCTATGGATGGACTTCCACCTCCTTTCTTTTCTTCAGGACTACTTATTTCATTAAAATCGCCTACAATGAGCCACGCTCCCCCATGGCCTGGCTTTGTCGCTATCCTTCTCCCTCTCATGTTCACCTGGGGGTTGATATAAACCACTGAGGAACCAATTGTGCCACATATCATCAACATGCACATGCATAAATTGTTCATTGAGCTCCAACATAGTAATCTTTAGCTCCTGTTTTTCCATAAAAGCCAAATTCCCCCTGCATAACCTCTAGCCTCCACAATAAGAAAATTCTTGAAGCCAAGGTTCTTAATGACTCTAGATGCCACATCACCACTACATCTAGGCTCTTGGGGTCACAATCATAGGATTATGTATTCTGACAAATTCTCTAAGAGTTCTAGCAAACCCTTTACTTACAACTCCTCTTCAATTCCATGATAATATATTCATATAAAAAACCGAAAGAAAGATATGTGGGTTACCTCTAAATCCAAGGCAAGAAACTTACGCACTATCTCCACATCTCCTTGGGAGAGATGCTACCTTCTTCCACCTATTCTGACCATCTAAATTCATGTTTTCATCATGGACAATGCTGTCCTCGATCACCTTCTGTATGTCAGGGTTTTGGGTTCCTATACTCCTCTAGAGTAGGATTAGTTCCTTTGCTGGTGTTTCCATGCATGGGACTGTTCCCATTGCGAAGCCTTGGTTGACTTGGGAACGTATTAGGAACTCCAGGATCCTTCATTGAAACTGTTTTTTCAATTGCATGGGCCAGCCCATTGTGGGTTCCATACACTGTTGTGGCATTGCGATTGTCTTCATCTCCCATAGTCGTTACCTTCTTTCTTAATTATCTCTTGGGCTGCTTCTCATAGGCCTCCCACTCATCCCAATTTAAAGCTTGTTGGGCCTTTTGCTTTCTCATCTGGCTACCATTTAGAAAACTCTTTCCTCACCTTTGGGACCACTTGCATTTTCTGAGGAGGTTCTGCTGTTTCCTCCTCTCCACTCCATCCTCCCTACGTCCCAATTACTGAAATTTGGATTTGTCAGCCATATTCTCCCCATGGTACTGTCTCCCTGATTGATCATCATGGTTACGCCCTTCCCTCCTTTTGTCGGTACGTGTTCTTCTTTGTCTTTGCACTATCATGCAAGGGCCAAAATGTCCCTAATCCATTTACTCTGTTGCCCTCCCCGTCCTTAGGTGCTTGACTTTTGGTTTCCTCCATTTCGTTAACTCCCGCGGTGACACCGGAGCTTCTGAAGGCGTTGCACCTCCGAATTCGTCGAGCATCTCTTCTACGTGCCCAAATTTTCCACAATGGAAGCAAATCATGTGGATTCCTTCATATTCGACAAAATGTGTTTTTCCATCAATCCCAAACTGAAGTTAGCGGTTTATCCAGATCAAGCTCAATACATATTCTCGAACTTTCCCCTTGAGAGACTAGCAGTGTTCATATCAACCTTCAATGTTTTACCTATCCCGTTTCCCACCTCTCCCAAAAACTCCTTGTCATAATACTCTATTGGAAGTCCAGGTATGCATCCAAGCCAATCTTGTCAATCGGCGCATTTGAGGGATCAAATCTTGGTTCCCATTTCTGAACTGAAGATAATGATCAAAGACGAGCCACGGCCCCCTGAGTGCATGTTCATAATCTTCCTTGGCATAGAGCCTTACCAGGAAGTATTCATTGCCAATGTCTATGAGGTCAAAGTTGGCCTTTCTAGCCCAGCGTTCCAATCTTCCTTCTCAGCATAGCCGATTTTTCTGCCAAGTAGCTTGACAATGAGAGTGTCTTTCCATGGTCTATCCATACGCTTCTTCTCTTCTTTCGATACATTTATGGTAAAGGACCCCCGGGCAAGTCCTTTATCTCGAAGGTTGGTACTTTCTTTTTGCCCTTTATCGGATTCTTGTTTCTCCCTTTACTTTGCATACTCACTTCATTGCCGAGATCTTCGATGAGCTCTCGTTTATATCTTCATCAGTGTCATTATCGAAACCCTCCTCTAGAGACTTTTTCCCCAGACATCCACCCATCATTCACAGGACCTTCTTGAGAAGTTCCGCATATGACTTGGTTGGACCTTGCACATTTCCTTCCTCAAACATCCATTCCTCGACGCGAGGCACCCTTGAGGAATCTCCGCTAAAACTTACTTCATTATTACGAACTTTTTTCTTGCTCCTTTGTAGCAAGTCCACTTCCTCTGTTGAAGTTTCGGCGCCATTGGGATTAGTGCTCATTGGAAGGCGAACAAGAGAGTTTTATTCAAAGAAAGAGGTCATGCGTGGACCAATGTGGAGTTGTAGGACTTTTAGTTTAGAAGATTGGTGTTTCTCTTTGCAGGCAACAAACGATGCTGCAACTTTGATTTTATGATGGCATGAATGCATGATACATCTATTTGTCCATAGGGCTTATATTTGGAGTGGAAATGCCCTACAACCTTCTTAGTAAAGACGTGATCTATCTGGCGAATCAAATTTATATTTTGTTTTTGAGTCAGGCACAAATGCCGAACATCCAAATCAAATTAATATTTTTGTTTTCTTTGAGTCAGGAGTAAATGCTGATGATGTTCGAGTCACTGTTGCTGCTCCTGCTGCCCGTGGAGAAGCTAACAACGAACTTTTGGAATTTATGGGAAAAGTATATTTCTACTGTCTTTGTTACTCTTTTTGTAAGGGGTGAGCTTTGGTGCACGGTTTAAGATTGTTGCCTGTTGATTTGATGGTCATGGAATGTAGTTACAAAAACAGCCTCTATTCAAGAGGATAAGGCTGCGTTCATATGACCCTCCCTAAGCTCCACAATGGTGGGAGCCTTGTGAGCTTATAGCTACCCTTTTTGTGTTTGTCATTTTGTCTCTCTGCTCCCTTTTGCCCCTCTCGCCAAAGATTATGCACTCACAACTTAAGACCATACTTTTTTGACACAGGTTTTGGGTTTGAGATTGAGTCAGATGACTCTTCAGAGAGGGTGGAATAACAAGTCAAAGCTACTTGTGGTAAGTTAGACGACACCTTCAAATTAAGCAACCCCATTGGCCATTAAGATAAACTTGGGTTCCTTCTTTCTAAATAATGCTAATTCTCAAGAATCATATTTCTGCTAGTGATTAGGAAACAAAGTTTGTTTCTAATTCCCTCTTATAAGATGTTGTCCCCTATTTATGATTAGTTTCATGATTTGATTGTTTCAGGTGGAGGATTTGACTGCTAGACAGGTTTATGAGAAACTTTTGGAGGCTGTGCAACCTTGAAGCTATTTTTTCAGTTTTATTATGCAACGTATCTACTTTTTGTTACACAAGGTTCTTGTGCATTTACCATAGTAAGCCAGGTTGATTCTCTTTTTGCTGCTAAAATGAGGTTGGTGTTACCATTTCTGTGTTACTTTTTTTCAAAGGAAAAAAAATTCACACAGACACACATTACAAGGCCATTGACCCATTGCTCGCATGCTTACCTCCGACATGTAGAAGATTGATTCAAGAAAAAATTAAAAATATTTAAAATTTTATTTGAGAGGCTCCATTGTAGAGTTTCACATCGAATCATTTATGGTTAAATAAATCTTAGTTCCTTAGCTTATTTTAATATTTTATTGTAGTCTTCTAACAATTTTGTGTTTGTTCCTAACAAATTTTGTGTTTGTTTGGTTCCATAACAATTTTCTTTTGTTCATTTTGACTCCTTGATTGTTCACCGATAAGTTAAATACTCTCTCCATTTAAAAAATAACTGTCGCTTCAGACAAAGTGACACATTTAAAAATCAATGTATGTACAAATAGCTGCATTGAGCAAATCAAAGGTACGAAGTTCAAGTTTTGATAATTTTACTTATACAATCTTATTTGCATTAATTAATTGGTTGTGATATTTTTTTCATTGTATTTGAGCACAACGTGAGTATTGTTTGTCATATTATAATTTGAGCTTGATTTAACATAAAATCGCAATTAGCTTTAATACTCCATCCTTTTCACCCCAATTGTCCTTTTTTCTTAGGGTTTTTTTTTTGGTTGCAAAACATATATCCATTTCTTATATAAAAAAATAATTTTCTTTTTGTTTTCAAAATTATCACTGATGTAATTAATTGTGTTTTGTTTTCCAACAATTTTGTAATCATGTAAATTTATATTTTAATAAGGGTAATATGGTCTACTCATATCTTTTTTATCATTATTAAGATATATTTATTATTTAGTTATATTTTTTTTTATCTGTGTTTTACTTTTGGATAGATGGAGTAAAAAAGAGGGGTATTATTTTAACGTGGTTGGAATGCAATTTCTTTATGGGAGGGACTATCATGAGCATGATTCCACGAGTAGTGCTGTGAAATAGATATCTTAATTTTTTGTTTCGGACAATAGTATTGTCATTTTGTAAAAGATGAAAAATTAAGTATGTCAAGTGTCCAGTATGGTATAATTGTAAAATATGATTTTTCTTTTCTTTTGTCGCTGCTTTACTTCTATTTACCTGCAAAGCATAGAATTATGATAGGTGTTTTACATATTTATGTATGTAATATTTGAGTCGGATTGATATGATCATGTTATTTATAGTAAAGTTGTGTTTATTTAAACTTATATATTGGTATTAGCTGGATAAAAATTTAAAAAAGACTTGCATGCATTCTAGTTGAGTATTGTAAAATATCCCAAATTTTTTTCATCCAGAAATTATGCAAGATCTAGTTGATATGTGCGTGGCAAATTATTAGTGGTTTGGTGAAAATCATAGATGGTTAGAAAATAAAAAGTCTTCATATATTATAAGTTGACACATAATTTTGAAAACTAATTTCTGGCTCAATTTCTGGTAGAAAAGCATTTTGTTTTTCTAGTTACCAAACAAGAGTATAGCGCATCAAGTAGGCGAGCATCAACTTGCAACTGGCAAGTATGAAGGGATGCGTGTGCAAGACACATGATGACAACCTCATCTACAAGAGAAATACTTAACTGTTCTATCTAGAACAAAGTAAATATTTGCTTTGTTTAACGGTGATTGCTTCTATACTATTGTTAAATGAATGATATCGAAATATGCAATGACATGGTAAATTTTTATTAGTTCTTTTAATTTATGTCAATGTCCTGTAAGTATTTTTAAATATTGAGACGTAAATTTCTTTTATTTCTAATTTATTATTTAACAAATATACGTAATGAAATTACCGATTAATCCCTCAATAAATCTCTAATTTTTAACTCCTCAAAGTCACAGCCCCTCTTTCTCTCTCCTCCTCGTTCTTCAACCTTTGGCCTTAAGCCTTTCATTCAAGCCATGATCCACCAATACATCGGTTCATCATCGTTTTAAACTATATGGCTCTTTCTAACATGGGCCGTGACCTCCATGCTCCGTCTTCCTCGTGCCTATGTTTCTTGTACAGGTAAGGAGTTGGATAATTTGTTGGAATTGCACAATGGCCCAATACAAAAAGAAGGCAAAAGTTTAAATTATGAATGCAGCCCACTTTAGCTTTTGTAATTAGTGTTAATGGGGAGAATAAAATGGCAGTTGTACAGTGAATGCATAGTGCACAGGAAAATCTTAATTTGTTAGTTTAATAATGTAGATAAGTGGGAGGAAAAAATTTTGAGATAAAAATATTTAATTAAAATTCATAAATAAGTAAATACAAAGAATTTGTTTTGGGTAATTTAAGATTATAATTGACCATTCAAAACTTTGGATACCTGCACGACCCTTAATTAATGTGATTTAGGGATGAAAGTAGGTCAGATCACTCGAGACTTTTGGCATAACCTACGTTCGGTAGTGCCTTCTATAAAAACAAACTAGGCTTTCAAAAGCTTTTTAGCTAATTAGTTTTTTTCAGGCTATAAAAATAGCCTATTAACAACTGACATACTATATTATTATTATTATTATTATTATTATTATTATTATCATCATCATCATCATTTAAATATTTGAAAATATATTTTGTAACTAAAGTGTTTTAGTCCATTTTAAAATATATTTTTTGATATATTTAGTTGTATTTTGACTTATTTAAGAATAAGCATTTTGATTTTTTAAAAATATTTTATAACCAAATAGCTTCTAGATAGGCTTTTAGCTAGGCTAAAGCTATAAAAACCCATGTTAGGATATAAGCTTAGCTTCATTTTGGAAATACCTAGCTTGGCTCGGCCTATTCCCACCTAGTGGTACGTGAGGAATTGGGTCACCATGGAAGTCTCTGGTAACATGATTGGCTGCAACATCTGTCACATCTACGTGTGGTCTCCAATGTGAGTGTAATACCGCATGCAGATATTGTCGCTTTGGTGCCTAACTATATATATAATATATATATGATTAGCAATGTATGTAGTGTTATTATTATTATTATTATTATTATACACGTTACTTTTTTTGGGAACAATAATACTAGGGTGCCTATTGCCCTACACCACTGGTCAATGTCTATCATGCAGTTATATTTAACCACATTTCATAAATGTGGTTAAACACAATAAAAGTGTGGCCAAACAATCCACCCACCCCCTTCACAAGTGTGGCTAAATGATTTTCCAATGACTGTAGGTGGCATGGCTGTTACATGCACGGGAAAATGTATCAATTAGCAACACTTTTGTTTAACTACATTCAGAGTTTAACCACATTCTGAATGTGGTTAAGTTCTTTATTTGGCTACACATTTCTCATCTATCCACAGTCAAAAATGTGGGTATTTTATCTACATTTATTTTTTAAAAATATTCCCAAAACACCACATACAAAAGCGTAAACAAACACCATAAAAAACACCCAAACTCCAACAACCTCCTTGTGGCAACTCTAATAGTTAACAAGATCTAATCTATATCTTGATCTAAGTACAATTAGCAATCACACCATAAAGGAATCAAAATACAAGAAATCATAAACACGAACCAATTAAAGGACACCTAAAATCCTGAATATATAATTGTCCTCAAAATCAAATTACTTGAAAAAGCTAGATAAAGGCGTTACCAAACAAAAATGGCATCAAATGTCATTGGAAGTATAAGAACAAAATGAAATTAAACCAGCACAATACACATGGAAGCAACTAAAACTCAGTTATTAAACAGTAAATTACATCTGATCATGTGGATCTAGCATAGAGTTTTGCTAACTAAAAATCTAGTCATCTCATATAGCTCGCTAAAACAATTTTTTTTTTGTAAGAATGTTACTATAGACTCTCATGTAAGAATGTTACTCCAACTCTAATTAGAATCCCCAATCACAAGTTCACAACAGACTTCATAGCATACGAATATGGAAGTCACACCTCATATTGAAAGGCAGTGTTAGCAAAACATAACATGCTCGTTGTGAGGTTCTCTAACAATGCTTTAGTTCTTTTAGCTCCTTCAATTCTTGAATAACATTTCTTCTAAAATTTCTGAAATCTCCTGCTAACTGGATAGTGCCCTAAAAAGTTTAAAAAGGAAATTGGTTGCATTAGAACAAAAAATTAATCTACCTTGAATTAGAACAGAATGAGAATCAGAACAACGATCATGATTTCAAGCTAAAAGTTTTTGTAAATGTACCTTCCTTTATTCAGCTTGTTTAGCCACTATCTCAATAGTTCCTGAAAAAAAGAAGCAAGAACATATACAATAAATTTTTCAGATTACATCATGAAGTCCAAATATACATTTAGACCTTCAAAATGTAGAGAAATGGGCATATATCAGCACATTTATACCTTCATGGGTTGTACGTGATGAAAACATAAAATGTATAGAAATAGAAAATTATTCTACGCTTGTTGTAGTATTGGCATATAGAAGGGACACACAATTTTTCTAAACATACTATGTAATAAAAACTCTTACTATGGCAGGTGAAGGCTTCTTCCATTTCCTTGCCCTTGCATATGTGGCACTTCCCAATCCCATAAAAACATATAAATAACATGCACTATACACTTTATTAAATCAGTATGCTTCCTAGCTATTTAAAAATGATTAAAACGATTGAACTACATGCCAAGTAACATTTGTCAGGATACTTTCTTACTATTTAGCATACTTCTATATAATTGGGACCCTAAATGTTATGTATCAAGAACTAGCTATAAGCAGAGTATAATAGATTTGATTTTATTATCTATATATACTGAAAGTAGTAGCATGTATGGAATCATAGAGAGGAAAGCCACCTTTTCAATCCTCCCAATTAGTAAGCCTAGAAAAAATGAGGCTAATGCCTACAGTGAATATTAGGAAAAAAAAAGTCAAACTAAGACATGAATTATAAAGGAACTTTAATTTGAAGCACTTGAATACTGAAAGTGAAAGTGCATCCCACCTTGGTAGTTAATGATTGAATTTTGCGCTTAACATGTCAAGTCCTTCCTTCATTTCTTTCAACAATGCAACAAGCTGGGTTGCCTATCTTCAAATGCAATAAGGAAAGTGAATGGACTAACCTAACAAAACTCTCATCTAATGTCCTTTCACTCCACTCATTTTATCGTAATCAAACTTAATTTCAAACTTCAAATTCAACACATTGCATATGAGATTACATAAATTCAAAACAATGATCTCAATATCTGAATCCAAATTTGAATTCCCAAAGTTGAAGTACAAAGTGACAAAAGGCCTAAAGTAAATTTACTTGAATATGAAATTCTAAATACGCTACTCCAACACATTCTTCGTTGAAGATCATTTTGATCATCTAACAATATCTATTAAACTATAACACTAGGATGCACAAGTTCAAGCAAAAGCAAGATTGAAAATGCATTCGACAAGCAATTGAAGAAACTGACTCAAACAAATACGTGAACATTCTCAGCATATGAATCTCAGGCATATAACCGACAAATAATCGTGCAAACAACGGGGGCAGAGGCTGAACTCACCCAAATCACAGAGGCAAGGGCAATACCAAGCTCTCTTTCGGGCACGTGTTTTGGATCTGTCAAAGAAAATAGCGAGAGAGAAAAGAGGAATTAGCGGCGAACCTGATGCAGGACCACGAGAAGTTGGAGTTACATACTTGGCCAGGGTTTTTCCTTTTTTATTCGAACAAAAAAAAAACTTAGATTAGAGGTAACACTCAGATCTAGAAATTGAAGCAAACAATGACGAAAATTGTGAGCAAATCCTGGTAGTAGAAAACAAATTACAGAGAGAGAGGAGAAATGGAAGACATACCGTATAATGTTGGAATCGAAGACATTGGTGACATCGACGGTGGCGATGTTGATGATGACGGAACGAATTAGAGAGAGAGAGAGAGAGATGGAAGACATACCTTACGATCCTGGAATCGAAGTGGCGGCGTGGTGATGTCGAGCGAGCATTGTAAGGGCCAAAACAATTTGGAAGAAGTGTTGGCCGAGAAGACAAGGAGAAAGATGTGAGGCCTCCGCAAACCGCATGAACCCTAGCTTTACCAATCTTCTGATGTGAATCTCACGGATGAGATCGTCGCCAACGTCGCTCACGGCACATGCTACTTCTCGGACTCCGATCTCTGCGGAGAGGCCGTCACTGGTGATGATGTCCCTGCTGGAAATTGAGATGCTCTTGTAGCTGGACGGTGAGGTTTGAGGGGACGAGGGTACATGGCCTCGGAATTTCAAGTCATTGGCGTGGCGATGAAGAAGACCGACGTGTACACATTCGAGTGGTGGTTCTGAGCGACGAGGCAATGAGGTTTGTGGGTTCTATCTCAGTGCTATCATAAGAGGATGAATATTTTTGGGAGATTTTCAAAATGTGCAAGTGGGAGCTTGCAGGAGATGATGTTGTGTGGTGTTGAGAAATGTGAGTGGTAGTGATGTTGTTATAGTTTGGGAGTGCGTTGGTGTTTAGGAGAGGCGGTGTTTCGCTATACTTTCTTGTGTTTAACCACATTTATGAAATGTGGTTAAAAGTAACTGTAAAAACTCATTAACCCTCAACTGTATGTAAGCAATCGCCTTTACGTAATTCTATAAGTATATGTGTATATATAGATATGAAAGCCCAATCGTTGCACGGACGCTAGTGGTTTCGTTTTCGGTTGTATGTTATTTCCTATTATATATATTTAGTATATCATATTGCTCCTAAATATTTTTTCTAAGAACCCTAGCCATTCAAAGATTTTTTTCCTAGAGAAAAATGTGATTTCCCTCAATTTTTTCTGATTAATCTATTTCGGTAAGTGATCTTTATGAAATTTAGCAAATTTTTTCCCCTTTTATCTAGTCTGAGTTTGGGTACTGTCAAACATGGTTTTCTTACAACATTCTTCCTCCTTACCATCCCAAACTCAATTCCCAAACTCAGTTTGGGCGATATAATCAAATTATTTATGTTTTCATTATATTGTTTGGTAGTTGCTATGTCATTTCTTCTCCCAGAGTCAAGTTGTAAGTGAAAATGCACTCCTACCAACGGTGAGTGGGTAGTTGCTCATGGCTATATTTTAGCTATTAAAATTATTTTATAAATTGATTTATTATCGCTATTATCATGAAAATCATATTTTGAAAAACTCATGGGACCATTGTTTGTTGCATGATTGTCGGAAAGTGTTACCAATTCAAGTTATATTATATTTTAGCAATATGTGATTTGTTTGTCATGATATGAGTCTTCTAATCAGAATAGATTGACAGTTATCATGATTTCATAGCTAAAAGTATTATTTAATTATTAGATATGAACAACAAGTAAGATATCATAGAATAATTTATACGAATATTAAAAATTATTATTATTATCTACTTAGTACAATATGACTAAGCTAATTACTATAAAAAAAATTAAGGAGATAAAATAGCTCATAACTATTTGATAGTTACCATATGAATAGCGTTAGAATGGCAATAACAGATATAATATTGTGTAAATTATATATATAGAGTGCAGATTACTATTAGAACTTAATTGAACAGCTAATACAATGCCAATTAAAATAAGAAATAATAATGTTTAGCATGATAAGATTTAGCTAGTTGATAAAGAGTAGCCAACAACTAAGTTATACAAACAAATTAATACGTACTTATTATGTATTTTAGGAATAGCAGCCAAAATAATAAGAATGGCCAAAGTAACAATTAAAGTTTAATTAATAGTTATTAGGTAATATGATAGGGCACAATCAATTAATAAAAATTATTTAATAGTTTTCACGGTCTTAGTCTCTATGACTAAATTATGAATTAATTATTAAAGTATAAAAAGTGTTTAGTATAGCAAGATTAGCTTCAATTTCATGGATATCAGTTAACTATTATCAATTTTTAAAATTAATTTATTTATATAGTATGAGAGAACCCAATACTTTCTTGGTAATAAATAAATAGGTGAATGATAATTAATAGGTAAATTATAATTAAAGGTTCATAGTTAAATTGTTATTAGTATTGCTATTAATTTGCAAGTGTATTAGTAGACAATATGGTACAAATAGTTTTTATAACGTAATACTTAATATCTAAATTATTATTTTATTAGTAGCAAGCATAATACAAGGAATAAGTTGCAGTGTTTGAATTTATTATTGATTCAGTTAGTTTATGTATGTTGAGACCAGTATAGTAGAATTACAACATGTTTTGGAAAAATCGTTAATCTTGGTACAACCCGAAGGAGGCGGTGTACCAAGCGACCATGGAGGCGATTTTATGAGATGTTAACCTTGGTATACCTAGCTACCAAGAAGACGGTATACCAAGCGGCCATGGAGGCAAATTCTATAAGACATTAACCTTGGCATACTTGGTTGCTATGGAGGCGGTATATCAAGCGGCCATGGAGGTAGGCTTTTCAAAATTAGAGAAGTTAGGACCTAGTAAGGTGCCCAAAGAAAACGGAGTTATTTACAGATAGCTATTATCATTCTTGTACATATATATATATATATATATATATATATATATATATATATATCATCATATTTAGAGTACTTTGTTTATGATTCAAATATACCACAAGATACGGTCCTTAAGAGGATAAACTCATACATAAATGTTTATGATGCAAGTGAATGCGTATTGAATATGAATTCAGTTTTAAGTTAATTTCCTTTAAGTTGGATTTTATTTAGTTAAGACAGGAATCAAATTGAATGTATATAAATATCATTATTATTATATAATTATTTACATGTCCATGTTGTATGTATGTATTATTATATAGTTCCTTATTGTCTCATGTGAGCTATGGATGGTTATCTGCTCATGAGTTTTGATGAACTCATCCCTCCTTTTCCTCTCCCTACAAATACAGTTATAGGTTTAGTTGCACTACAAGATCATCTCTAGTAGTGTTGAGCTTCTTTTAGTGAGATTCGCTTAGAGTGGAGCTTATTATAGGTTATGTTAGTTTAGTAGTGCTCTAGTAATTGTGTAGGCAAGATCCTGGATATGCATAAAATTATTTTATTTATTTTATGGATATAAGCTATTTTATTAATTATGTTTGTCTTCTACCCAGATTATGATTATTATGTGTAACGCCCAATTTTTCCCATGTACAAATGACCAAAATGCCTCTGAGATCATTTTACCAAGAAATGAGATTCGCGAACCGGCCATCCTCCAGGGGATGTTTTGATGTTGAAAGGGGATTTCATGTGTTATGTGTGCTAATAGAGTAGAAGGATCTCATTTTTGAGTTCAATGTGCAAAATGACCAAAATGCCCATGTAGTGTCACACCGAATTAAGTGCTGATTGAGCCGACTTCACCCAAAGGTTTGAAATGATGCTTTTAAGCAATGTTTAACATCAGGTTGAGCCAGTAGCCCCGAGAGGTTTTTGCAAAAAATTACTATTTTGCCCCGGCTAAGTGCATTTTGGGCCTAATAATATGTTTAGCAAAACCTAAGCAATATTAGGCTCTAATTAAAGATTAGTAAATTCTAATTACTAATCCAAAGTTAAAATAATTAATTAAGGTTAATTAGAACCTAAGATTGCTTAGAGAAACTTAAAATCTTTTTCTTAATTTAAGACTTTATGTCACATTTTCATGAATAGTAAAATTCCTTTCCAATTTGCTTAAATTATGGAAATGGTCACATGATGAGATTTCTTCCTAATAAAGGTGGATTTGCATTAATCAAGCAAGAGCACTCTTTAATCCTGTCTTGAGCTACCTTAATTACTCATTTTCTCACCTAAAACACAAAGTTACAACCCTTAATCCATGACCTAACTAAATCAACTTCTAAGTACACCCATAATCCAACATTAGAATGAGATTTTCTCTTCCCCATGGCTCCTAAACCAATCAGCCACCCTCCTCCATTTTCATCCATCACATGTTGAAATTCAATTAAAATACACTTAAAGAACCATACCTAGCCATACCTTAAGCCATGCTTTGGACTATACCTAGCCATACCCAAAGCCATACCAAGCAAAAAGATATTTTTCTCTTCCTTTTCCTCCAAGAAGCTGCCGACCACTCCTCCCCATGACACTCCATGTGTTTTATTTTTTCTATAAATAGGCATCAAGGAAAGCTTGTAACATTTGCTCATCTTCACAACCTCAAGCTTTCTTTCTCAAACTCAAAGAATTCTCCTTCTTCTTCTTCTTCTTCATTCTTCCAAGAGCCACCATCCTCCACCATTTTCTAAACACAAACCACCACACAAACACCATAAATCTTCTTCTAAACACATAACCTCTCCATTTTCAAGATCAAAAACCCAAGACAAACCTTTCTTCCTTTTCTTTCTTCTTGGCCGAAACCTCTTTGGCTCCAAGGAGGACTTGTTCTTTTCATTTCAAGACCAAGCTTTTTTCTTTTCAAAAGAAAAACCATCTTTGGTAGGGAGTTGTTTTAAAGATTTGCTATTCTTTTCTCTTGTATTACTCTTGGTTTAACATGTTCTTCCTTTCCATTTTCGGTTCTTTATTTTCCTTTCCTTCTCTTTTTGTTTTCAGCCTTATGGCCTACATCATGAAGAAACCATGGCTTGATGATGAGAGTCTTGGGTATTGGTTGCAAAACCATCATTTGTTTGACCTTTAAAGCTTGAAGATTTCACTTTTAAGAGTTTTTAGCAAATGATGATATTATGTTGTTAGAATGGAAGTCTTGAGCTTAGGACTCAAAGAAATGCATCCGTATTTATATTTCAAGTCTTTGCATAACATATTTATAATTAAGCTTTGCATTTCATGTTTATATAATCACCTAAATGATTAATCTCGAAGCCTACCTATTTCAACCTTAAAGTTGAAATGTGATTTAGAGTGAATACTCTAAGAGGCCTAGAGCACTAAAATAAAAAATTGGACTTGTATTCATATTTACTTTTTCTTACTTAGCATATTTATTTTTCGAGCCATCACTTAAACTTAAAGAATTAAAATGAGAGCTTGCATTTTCATATCACTTAAATAATTAACTCGAAACCTACCTATTTCAATCTTAAAGTTGAAGTGTGATTTAGAGTGAATACTCTAAGAGGCCTAGAGCACTAAAATAAAGAATTGAACTTGCATTCATGTTTACATTTCTTGTTTAGCATATTTATTTTCCAAGTCATCACCTAAACTTAAAGATTTAAAATTAGAGATTGCATCCTCGTATTTAAATTCAAAGCTTTGCATAACATATTTATATTTTCTTGCCATCATCCTATAATGCCAAGATTAAAAATAAAGCTTGCATTGCACGTTTAAAATTATGTCATCAATTGATTAACCTAGTGTTCAAGACTTATTATTTTAACTCACATGAGATCTTTGACTCATGCAATATATATATATATATATATTAAATGTAAACATCCTTTATTAAGCTCTCTAATTTATGCTATTAATCAAAGGTTGCTTATGGTGTTGCTATAAAGATACGAATTAAAGTACTTATCCTATAAAATGTTGTGATTTTCATATGCTTGAGGAATTATGTGAAATTGAGGACTTACATGTTTAGTTATTCGAATTTGAATGAATATGGTTATGGCTTTGCATCTTAACATGATATATTAAATATAAAGGTGACATAAAAATATGTGGAGATGATCCTCTACTCCCGAATTAAAGGTTATGAAAGGTGATCCTATTGCCCCCTATCCCGCACTCAAAGATTTGGGTGTTAACTTGTCCTAGGATAAGATTATGCTAGTAAAGACTAGTAAGGTGTGAGCTCATAATCTAGAAACTCTCAAAAGGTGAGAGGAATAGGGTGGCCCCAAATGAGAGAAAGAGTTAATCTAAGTCACCTAAAGATAAGTGAAAGAAAGTCATGTTATAATTATGATTCATGAGCATTTCTTATGATTGGAATTAGTATATTATACCTTGCATTGCCATGCATTTTATGATAAAGTATGTTGCAGTCATGACATTCAAGATGCATACTAAAATAAATGGGCCTCGGTGAATGATACTTTAGAACTTTAAAAATTGAACCTTCGGCATGTTCACCTTTTACAAAGAAACCCGAGGTTCCTGAGGACGTAGATGATGACACCGAGATATGAGAATACCTTCCTGAGATTCTTTAATTAGTTTCCCACTCCCTTTATCTCTTATTTTTGTCACGTCTTCGGAGATCGATGGTAGCCTTCGTGATCTACGTTGATACGCCAACCTGGGAGCTCCATTTGATGCCACGCACCAGTCATACCACTTCGTTGGACGTTGTTCCATGCGCTTGTTCGTGTTCCTCGATCGCTCGTTTGCCCAGTCATCACCAGTTTTGTTTCACGCCGACTTCACCCTTCTTCGACTCTTACCTTCGAGTGTGCCCGCCCTAAGGAGAGCGCAACCGTCATGCCCTGATGCGGCCTCCGTTGACCACGCCTACCCGAAATACGTCCCCTCTCTCTCGAGTCCGACCTCTCCGAGACTGACATTTCATCCATGGGTTCTTCCCCCACCATGGCACTGTGATGTAGCCATATGGAGGAGGAAAGGTGAGAATGGTGCCCCACCATGGGGCACATGCCCGACCTACTTACCGTTTGGCCACATCGGCTGAATTGGCTCGATGGGTTGGGTATGTACCTCCTCGTGATGGGTAGGAGTAGGAGCCGATAGCTGATTTCAGTGCGCGTGCACTTGTATGTGTTAGGATAGCCTTCTTTTGCTTTAGAGGTTATCTATTTGTAAATGCACTGATATAGTAGGGAGTTTCTGATGTATTGCTTTTACGTTTCCTTTCTTTCTACGGATGATGTACTAACACTACTATTTCTTGTTTGGTGTATGGATTATATATATATATATCGTTGTGATGTTGTTTGTATTCATGATTTCATGTTCCAGGATCTATCCTGTTATGTTCTCCGTAAGTATGGCTCGCGTTTTTGTTTTAAAAAGAAAAATTTTACTCATATTTTCCTAAGTATTTTCAAAAACCAAAATTAAAAGCTGAGACAAAAGAATAATAATTAATAATTAACTTGAATATATCCTAGGTGTATTGAGTTAAATATTAGGGTGTTACATTATGCAATTTCTTATTCAGGATCTATGTTTTGGAAATATTTTTAGAATTATGGAATTTAGTTGAACTTGAATATATTTGATCTAGTTATACATATTAGTTAGTCACGTTACCAAGGGCTTCCATAGGGACCCACTCTTTCACGTGTTGGTCACGTTCCCTAAGCGAGTCGTGACACTAACTAATATGCATAAATATTAAAATATATAATCCAAAAATTTAATTTAAAGTGAGTTTCATAATTCAGAAATATTTCCAAAACTTAAATCCTAAAACAAAACTATGTAACAACTATAATCCAGGCCATAGGTAAATATAATTCATAAAAATAACTGGAAATGAAATAAATAATTATACATACTATGCATATACGGATCGTGCCTACACAACTACTAGAGCATTACTATAACTAACATAAGCCTACAATAAGCTTCGCTCTGAAGCAAAGCTCAACAAAGAATCTCTAACACTAACGGGAGGATCCTTGTGGTATAACTGAACATATAGTTGTATCTTAGAGGGAGGAAATAGAGAGAGGTGAGTTCATTAAAACTCGTAAATGGGTCTTCGCTCACCACTTACATGGGACAACAAAAATAATACATATCATATACATGCAGTTATATAAAACATTAGTATTTAATTTCATAACTACATGAAAATCATAGTTCAACTGAATCCACAACAATAATTAGTAGCGAAACGGGTCCTAAGCTAAATATATTGCTATATTTAGTCGATTTGTAAAACTGATAGGCACCTAAATATGTCTCATAAACGGACACCACACTAAGTTCCTTATTGTAACTGGGTTTGAGCTATTCCTTTGACATACCACTTGGTATCATGGTTAATAAAATAATCAAATTACACATGGGTTTTTCTATAAGAAAACTTTATCTTGACTTTTACTCTTAAATTTATCTGACTTTGATTAAAGAGTACATATGGATGTGAAAATTATGTAGATGAGTTTCATGTGTAAAATTAGAAATGGAAATCTAGATAATTTTAACTTTGTTTTTACTCTCAAACCACTTTGATTAATGGGTAAAAATAGATTGTAACTTTTCATGGATAAATGGCATATAAATATGAAATTCATCCATAAAAAATTTTCAGCCAATTTTATCCTGCAACTAGTTGTGGGATAAACATAGAGAGAAGTCTTTCATGAACGTGCTCTCTGTAAAATTACACATAAAACGATTCATATGAGTTTTTTTTTTCACTTTTTTACTCTCCAACCACACACATCATTAGTTGTCTTTTTTCCTCTACTGGTGGATGTGGTTATTGGTTATTGTATATGGTTTTTGTGCATGCAGTGTAAGCATGACCTTATTATTAATAGTTGAGTAAATAATCTTGTAAGTCCTAAAATTTTATGATTGACATTTATTTAGTCCTAAAAAAATTTGCTATCAATTTAATTATAACATTTGACTAGCTCTATTAAACAGGTATGTATTTTTAAAATTATACCTTTTCATAAATAATTGTCCATTTTATAAATCTAAACAATATTAATTATTTTTTCCAAGTATACCTCCATTAAGTGGAGGAGAAAGTAGTTAAGAAAGAAAGATAAAACTAGTGAGGGCCATTTAGTAAAACACATATAAATTATTCTAAGATCAACTAAATGCTAATCATTTCCTTAATCCATATGCACATTTACCTAGACATTTATTTAGAACAAAGGTAGTAAAATTTAACTTCAATTTAGTCTAAACATTAAATTTCACAAATACTGTTGTGCATGAGCTCATTTTGATGATCATTTAGAAAAAGATATTTTTTGTAATTGATCTTTGTAAGTTAGTTTTTTTTTTTTTAATTGTCAAACATCTTTTTATGTTATATAAAAGTGTTTATTTTCTACATGATGAAAATTCTGATGTTTGAAAAAAAATATTCTTCTCACTTTTTATAGTGATTTTATTTGTAATTAAAAAAAAGATACATAAAAGCCCTGAAAAGAATGAAAATATGTTCTTTTTACCAAAATAATAGCATAAAAAAGAACCTGTATTTGACCACCAAAGTTTCTCCACTGTTTACTTTCAACAATTGAGGGAAAACACTAACCACATTTTAAAATTATTTTAATTTAGGAAACAATGTTTTAACATTTCTAATTAATTTCCTTACAGTCACTTTGTTAACCACATTCACATTTACCTAAAAATATGCCCCTAAACCTATTCCACGAAATACTCTCTCAATCGTGCATTTGAAATGTGCCTCTTTACTTTTCTATATTTCCACTTTCATACCCTTCCCATCATATTCCACAACTCCACCCTCCCTATCTTAGATCCTCAAACTGGCGGGATAATTTAGTCTAGCATAGTTTTGGATCATTGCATGGTCCTTTATTCATGACCATTAGATTATTTTTAAATGGTTGAGATTTAAAATATAATAATTATATAAAATTTAAATTAAAATGATAATTTTTAAAGTTAATAATAATTATTTTTAAAAGAAAAAATTACCTACAACATCAATCAACTGTCCTTCCCATTCACCACCACCACAAGTCAGTAGCCACCATCACTCTACCACCATGACCATGCTCACAAGCCACAGTAGCATACATACTCCAGAAAACCATCTTCCACCCCAAAGGACCACCACCTCTTTAATCTCTTCAAGATCTAAAATTGAGACATATTATCGGTTTCAACAATTTTTGATTCCATCCCCTCTATGTATACAAACACATTATGGGAACTCTACCCAACACAACCAGAAACGAAGGGAATCAAGCATTCAAATGTGCAATTCCAATTGTCATTATTTTTAAGTTTTAATATTACTTTTGTACAAAAGTTTCTTCCAAAGACACATAAATCGAATTAAAGAACTATGAGCAATGTAAACTTTTGTCATGAATGTAAACCAAGGCTTGTCAACTGGAGTTGTTCCAAATGTTCCTTCACCCACACCAATCATTTGTTACTGGAAAGGGGAAAACTTGATCTTAATCTAAAGGGAAAAAAAATCAATCTTTTGATGAATCCATCAACCAAACTAAGTCTCATTTTCTAAAATTCAAAACAGGATTTAGAAGAAAAGCTTTTTTTCAAGATCTTGAAGCTTGGTGGAGGAAGTGAGGTAGTTGAAAGTTTGCTGCCTCTAGGGCTAGTCGCTACCATCATTTTGCCGCTGCAATAGTAGCAAGGGCATGACACCCTCACTTTCCTCTTCTGCGAGAAGTTGCATGTAGTGGGTAGAACAGAGGGAATGGCGGTGGTGGGGATAGCTCTGACGGTGATGCCAATTGAGAGCGGTAATAATGACACCGACGACAATAATGGCTAGGAGAAAGTGGATAGAGGAGAAGAAGTGTGACCGGGGTAAGGAACTGATGGTGGGAATGAAGATCAAGATGAGGAGCTTGGATTATGTAGCACTAAGATTTGATGATGGTGGTGGCGCTGGTGGGGTGGCGGCGCTGACGAAGGCGGTGGCAGTGGCAGACGGTGGCTGGGTTGCACAGCTTGCTAGGAGCAGGTAGACTGAGGAGAAGAGAGAAGAAGGGATAAAACCAGAAATTGAAAATAAAATAAGGTTAGTCTAGTAATTTTAAGATGATAGAGCTAATCCAAAAGAGGGGTGGGACTAAATTATTGTTTGTTGGAAGCGTTCCATGATGGGACTTCTCCAGTATTTGATCATGATGGTCCAGGACAAAAAATTATAATTACAAAGTTTAATCATAAATTTAAAAAGAATACAATTACCATTTTCTCCTCTTCACATCTCACTACACTTGCCACCATTCTTGTCCCCCATCATCCCCTCACTGTGACTGTAGTCTCCACTATCGACCGGTGCCACTGCCACCTCCCTTTTCAGTCACAAACTGTCGCTACCTCCTCCATGTCAAAGATCGCCGCACCTGTCACACAAACCGCCACATCCACTGTTCATCTTTTTCGAACCAGATCAGTAGGCATAGCAACAATTATTGCAGCAGCGACCTCCCCTCCATGAAACAAAACCAAATTAAAACAATGCCTCGCAATCTTCTGATAACAAGCGCTTCAACAACCATTGTCACACATCTGTGGTACACGTGGTTTGACTCTAGATATATAGCATTTGCTCATAATAATTTATAACAATGCAATTGAAATTAATTACCTTGTTGGGGAGGAGAGGCAGTGACATCTGGGGGAGGTGGAGTGAAGGGGTGGGGTGGTGTTGGGCACTGGAAACAGAAAAAATACAAAGACAAACTCTCTATGAGGAAAAAATATAAGAAGAACAAATAATATAAGAGAGACATAATTTAATATGATTAAAGGTTAAATGTCTAATTCACAACTCTATAAGAGTTCAAATCTTTCACTATATGTAATTTTTAAACAGTTAAAATTAAATTATCTTTACAAATATTTCTTCACATAGACAATTTCTAAAAGTTACCCATATAGACACTCCTATTCTTGGAGGATAACAAAATTCAAATAATCAAAGCAATACTCCTATTCTTATAGGTCAAAATGCAATCCTTCTATTTTTCCTATGAGACTTTGGATTAAATTCCAACAGGTGGTGCATAAGAAGATGGCTGTGGTGATGGCGCTAGAAGGCCAAGTCGACGATAAAAGTAGAGTGATATAGTAGAAATGGTGAAGGGTAGAATAGAAAACACAAATTAAACATAATAATTAGTGTTAATCATATTGTAAATACCATATGATTAAGTTGTCTATATATCAAATGAAATATTGATGAAAAGTTTTCTTAGCCATTGATTTATTCTTTTAATGGTTGTGATTTAAGGACTAGAGAGCCCAATACTCAAACCTCCCCATGTAAGTCTTATGATTCACTCACAATATCAAAGCGAAGATGCTTGCAATCACCGAGTAGAGCCAAAGTGTCCAGTGAGTCAATTTGTTTTAGACTGCAACAATGGACGCATCACAATTTACATATCCATCTTATCTTGATTAATTAATTAATTAATGATGATGGGAATGTGTTTGTGATTGTTATCAAAGTTAAGGCGTAACTGAGAGTGTCTTCTCCAGTGCAAGACATGGGCCTCAATTCTTCGAGCGAAAAAGCATGCTTCATATATCCATTAAAAGCGTGATAGAACATTTCACAAATCTACAAATCTTAATTTATATCAATTGAGATTTTACATTTTGAATTTAAGATAAAGTTTAAGGCGGAAGATTGAAGAAAAAGGAGGAGGAGGAGGATACGATGGGGAAAGAGAGAGGGGGTTGAGACTATGAGGGAGTTATAAATTAGGGATTTTGTTAAATAATAAATTGATAGTTTTATTAAGTTCATGGATTTGTTAAATGATCCTTAGCAATAAATTAGAAATAAAAAAATTTAAAGTCTTAATATTTAAAAATGCTGACTTTGATTAAAAGACCAATAAAAATTTGCCATGTTGTGCCATGTTTCAATACTGCTTTAATGTTAGATCCAAAATAATCACCTTATTTTATTTAGGCCTGTATTAAAATATAGAAAAAATGAGAGATAAAAATAATTGACAAAACTAATATATCAATTAATAAATAGAACAAAATAAATATTTTCTATTCCTCTAAGAGCAAAAGCCAAGGGAATGCCGAAGGCCGCTAGGAATGAACCATCAGGCAGAATGGATCCAAGTTCGGGGGTAGGTTACGTAGGTAGCATTTGGTAATTGGCTCTGGAAGGAGAGAGACAATAGACAATAGGAGACATAAAAACATTGTTTTTGTATCGTGTTTAGTTGTGGAGTACAAGACATGATAACTGTTCGTATTTGTTTTGAAACATGGGGACAAGACAACAAATATATAATAAAAGACATTATGTACCCTTGTCATGACCCGATTTGATAACGTAATCAACACATGAGGAATCATTCCCATGTAAGGTCGTGACCTGTGTGCCTTTCTATATGCATATTTAAAACATAAATCTATTTAAGACATAATTTCATTTCTACTAACAAATCACCTATTCTCTTAAATCAATATAATCATAATTGAAGTTTCATAGTTAATATCTGAAGTCTGAAATCATCATATCACTTATATATATATATATATATATATATATAAGCTACTCTTAACCAAAATATCCAAATCCTTAAAATACAAATCAAAATATGATCAACGTGTGCAAAATGCAAAACAATCTCTATATGATTCAGGACTCCGCCTAATGACATTGGAGTATTCCAACTATAACAAGAATGCTTTACTCAAGTACAGGCTCACTAGCTGAATCTCTATTATTGCTGGGAAGAACTCAGGCGGTTCCTGTATATTTAAATAGGAGAAAAAAGATATGGGTGAGTTTTTATACAAAAATTCAGTGAATGAATTCTTACCTGAAACCTCCTTCATGGGACACCAAGGAAACAATGCAATAATCCATAATAACCATAATAATATAAAGCTTTAAAACATTTCATATTCATAGGCATATAATCAAAATCACAGTTATCTATAAATTAACTCAACAGTATCCTAATAGAGAAACATAAATCTCTCCTGTGGTTATGCGTCATTCTGGTGTCATAACAAATCTCTATGTAATAATCTTTGGTTATATCTGGACATTATGTATCACCGTCCCTAGTGTGGCAATAATTCCTTTTTTGCTTTGGCCTTGAGCTACTTGGTACCAAAGTTAATGGATTAACTGGCATTAACACATAGCTTGTTTCTCCATAGCTATGATCCAAGCTCAATCATAAATCTAAGGGTTGTTTAGTTTAGTTTCAGATGTTCCAAAATTTGTGAAGGAAAAACTGAAAATTTTGAAAACTACAAATTCTAGTTTTCAAATTTTTAGTTTTTCCTTCACAAATTCTGAAAATCTGAAATGAAATTCAAACCAACAGCCCTAAATCTTTTCTCTGTATCTCAATAAGTCTTCTACCCTAGGTTTCAAAAGCTCTATCATATAAAATAACCAGTTATGGAAATCATATTATCACTACAACTTCTCTCAACAGTAATAATCAAAATCCAGCTCTTTATAAACTCATTTTAACAACAATGGTCCCATGGTTTTACATAAAACATATAGTTCATGCTATTTGAAAACCACATTCTCATAAGCTTGATATATCAATAGAAATCTTTAACCTCTTTGCAAAAATTTCTAAAATCATGATATAAGCCATGCTTTTATGAAACTAGTTCTAATGCACAACACAGAGATCGCAAGTTTGAACCCATTCACCTGGAGGGGTGGAGTACACAGGATTGACACCAACAGAACCCTAGGAGATAGGAATGACCCTGGTATCTGCCATAACAACCATATTATGCTAGATTAATCTCTAAACATATCTAATCTAACCTTATCAATGGTGGAAGAATATTCTACCAATAAGAGATGAATATCACCAGTTCTAACCCCAATAACATGGAAGAATGAAGGAGGAAGGTAGCAAAATTGGCAAAGCAACATACCTTGATCTTGAAAGATGAAAGATTGAAGTTAGATTTGAGAGAAAATGAAAAAAGAATGAAGTTCAAGGTAGAAACTAGGTAGAGAGCGTGGGTTTCGTATTTGGGGGGGGGTGTGAGTTATGTGTTTTAGGTTTGGAAACCCAAAAATGGGGGTTTTTTTTATAAAACCTTCAGTGCTACGGGGCTCATAAAGAACATTCTAGAGAAGCATTGACTTACGTAAACCGCTGCAATGCTCTCCAGAGAGCTTGTTTTCCTTACTCTCGCCCCAAAATCCTTTGTGATCAGCGCTCTCAGAGTGGTATTCAAGTGGGCCCTACCAACAATATGAGTTGGTCCTGAGGTGTCATGACCCAACTTGGGAATGTGACCGCACATGAGGAATCCCATCTTCACGTAAGCCTTTTGGGTGATGTGTCTCTCTAAATGCATAACTTATCATAATATAATACTTAAAAGATGATTTTCTTCTAAATCAATAATCATTTCTCTATTTAAAACATAATATTTAATTACATAAAATTGAAAATATTTAGTATTCAAGCTATGAAAATCCCAAATTTTAAAATCATAAACTAATCTATCACATGATATTAACCTTAAATTGATAGCCTGCTAACCCTTGAAAACTTAATCATAACTACATGGCTAATCAAATACATAATTTAATCAAAACCAATATTCGAAATCTATACTTAAACTCTAGAAACACATAGGGAAATACATAAACTTTGAAAATAGCTATAGTATCTCAAAATACATGTGTGACTAGGATCCTGCATGCAAACTCCTGGAGCACTTTTACAACTAATAGAAGCCTAAACTAAGCCTTACAACAATGTAAAACTCAGCAAAAGGTAACTATAACTCCTAACCATGACCAAACGACTTCTGTACCTACAACTATGAGAGGAAGGGAGAGGGGTGAGGATGACAGGGGTTTGTAGGACTAAATCCCTAAAGACATTATGAATGAACATGATAATGATTGACAAGATTGAAATTATGTGGTGATTAGCAGTATGAAATAAAAACTTTTGGAAGACACTTTGGATAAATATGCAAAATACATATATGAACGAAATGATGCAATAGCAAAAAGACAGCTAGATGCAGAAAAAGTAGGACACAAAATTATGCATAACAATATGAACAATGTTATGGAGAAAATCTAATACATTGAAATCCATGCCACCCATTGTTATAGTGCTTCCGTAAAGGGAACACAAGTTCATAATTCTAACCAACTTGAGGTTGCAATTCATGGTATCCACTTGATAAGAGTATCAAGTCAATGTCTCTTAGGGATTCCATATGGTTCAAAGACATGAAAGCGTGACTTTTTTCTCTCTTTTTTCCTTTTTTATACCTTGGGAGATGGAAGCTAAACAAGAATTGCTAGGAAGATTGGGATTATCTACAAAGGTTTCGAGAGTTCCTAGACAAAAAGAATCACCAAGCAAAAATTTGAGTGAAATCATGCAAAAGTAATGGATAACAAAAGCATTTTTTTTTGTTTTATGAATTTCGTTGGTGAATGAAAGTACCTTGGTTAATAGGTAGGGGTAAAAATGACTAATTTAAAGTATGAAGGATAAACGTGTTTGGAAATACTAAGGTTGATGATGTTCGGCTACGAATGTATGAAAAGTTTGGTAGCTAGAGTAAGATGGTGATTGATTTGCTATTGATTCATGTTGTCTCATATGTGGCTCATTTGCTAGCAATTCAATTTTCTCTCGATCATCCATTTCTGCTTAAACCATGACATTGGAGCTCCAAATTGCCCTCATTTTCCCTTGAAATTTTCAGCATTTCTTTATTCATTTCCCAAAGTCCCCAAACTTCCTTTCACGATTTGCTTTAGTTTTCATGTCTCTCAACCATATGATTGTGCCTTTTCTATGCACCATCCACTCAACCCAAATTCCTTTGGAATTTTGTGATACAACCTCAAGAACTTGGATTTGGGTAACATTCACTCTCTTCAGAAGCACCATGGTTTAATTTTGTTTATTGACAATAAAAATTCTAAATCCAGTTTGTTTTGAATGATCTTGTATTACTATTCAAAAGATCCTTCAAAACTTTCCAAAAACATGACATGAACAAACACCAATCATTATTTATTGGTTTTGTTTTTTGGCAAATCAAGACATTATGAAATTAAAAGCTACCAAATGGGAATAATGTATGCAAAAATGGCAAATTGTTTAAGACAAAGTTGTCCAGAAACTCATGTTAGATGGGAAATTCGATAGTTCAACTTGTCCTAAAGGAGCTATGATTTTATTTTGCAATGTGAAAATGAAAATAAGAGATGGCGAATTTCTAAATGCAAGAAAATCAAACTAAATTGTGGAATGCAAATTTATCCCATTCTAGAAAAAAAAATCCTTTTTTGTTTTTTTTTTACAATGTAACAAAATAGATGACAAATGCAAGGATGCATTTTCCTTTTTCTTATTTCTCCTTCTTTTTTTTCTTTGTTTTTGCAAACATCAAATCAAAAGAGATGCACAAAGATCAAAACCTTTACAGATAGATGGTAGATACAGAGATGCTTTCATTCTTTCTTTCCATTTTTTTTTTGAAGTCATATAATCAAGACAAATGGACAAAGATCACAATATAATACAACTAGACCCTTTTTTTTTTTGTAAAAAAATGACAAATGGAGACAAATGTGCAAAGTAGTGGTATGATGCAAAATTTGTGAATAAATGACACATGCAAAGATGCTCTTCATTTTTCCAACAAATCAAGACAAATACCCAAACATAAAAGCAAATATTTACAAATAGATGCAATGATGCTTTTTTTTTCTTTTTATTTTAGGCAGAAAATAAGTCAAATGCAAAAGGTCATTGTACAATGAAAAAGCTTAACAAAGAGATGGAACGATTTTTTTGATCTTTTTTTTCAACAAATCAAAACAAAGATTGTGCAAAAACTTTATGAACAAATGACAGATACAATAAGCTTTTTTTTTTTTGTATAAAGCAACAAAATCTTGATAGTGCTAAAGTGAAAACTACCTAATTCACAAAAATCACAATATAAAGCTTTATCATATGCTAGAACACAAATGTCTTTTTTTTTTTTGTGAAGTGATAAATGACATAATCAAATAAGGAACTACCCAGACTAATGACTATTGTTAGAATGCAATGTGCAAAGTTTTATTATCTAGAATGACTGCAAAGATACACATTTTTTTTTTTTACATTATTCCCATATTATGTAGCAAAAGAAGACAATGTGGAATAGTAGACGACCAAATGCAAGAAGTCATGTTAAGATGCAAATATTTATTTTAAACTAGAAACAATGCACATGTGTGTTTTTTTTAAGTAATGTGACAAATCAAGACAATGAAAAAGAATACCAAACACAGAAATTTATGCATGAATACATAGATGGGAAGAATAAACTTTTTTTTTTTTTGCATGCAAGATGGGTGATTTTTTTTATTTTCCTCTCTTAAAAACACATCTTTTTTATTTTGAAAACAAATGAATGACTTTATTATTAAAACAAACAACAACATTCCAATATAATGGAAAACAGAAAAAAACATTGATAAAAAGGCAAAACAACATGCTCCATTTGTGTCCTAGCTGGGTAAGTTGGAAAATGCTACCCTAGGGTTTCATGAGTTTGTCTACTAGGTGAAAACTCCAGAGGATAGTTCTATGATTCTAGGACTTTTGGCCTCTAGAGCTAAGAACACCTTTTGGAATGTTATCTACAATAGGGTGAGCCACTGGGTGTAGGACATTCACGAAGAGTTACGCTTTAGATGAGATTTTCACGATAACTAAACAAGATGTATATCCAAAATGGCTACCGCTACACACCCTCTTACCTATCTCAAGTTGCACTTAGAACCAAATAGGGCCCCACTTAAGTGTGTGATTAATGTGCGAATGTTGTGTGTGTAAAGAGCATACAAACCAAAGACCTTAAAACTACCCATGATAACATCTGCAAAATAGACAATCCAGAACAAAAGTCATCTATCCTAGGGTTGTTACAAAGAAAATTTCACTTTTGTTACCATTTTTTTTAACAAGATGAATGATCATGGATAAAAAGAAGATGGAAAATAAAATTTATTTTAACATGTCCCATTATTGCAAACTAAGATCAACAAACACATGACGCTAAATGAAGTAAAGGAATATGCTCTATTTGTCTAAAAGGGTAAGCCTTAAAGGTTGGATATTTCTAAGGCAAAAACTCTAAGTTAGGTAGCCACTAAGTTCAGTCTACTAGTGCACAGTTTTCAAGATAGGTCTAAACTTCTAATGATTATGGTTCCCCAATTGCCCCTATTTATAGGATAAAGATATGACCTTTGGACCAACCACAAGTAAGGATGAACCCTCTAAATATGATTGATCCATAAAGCCAGTAACAATTTGAGTGGTGTCCCAACAACTATCAAGTAAGCATGAAACCTTTCATGACAATGTTGAGAAACCCCCTAATCCTCGGCATGCACGGGCTCGGGTATAGAGCCCAAAAAAGTGTGTAAGGTAAGTGACTGAAGTGTATACAAGAACCATACAAACCTTTCAATCCTAGCACTACATACACTCCTAAAAAAAAAATACAAACAACAAATATATACACAATAACAATAGTCGTCTAGCCTAAGGTTTTAGCAAATAAAGCAGATGCTATAACTAAACATAAGAAACACTAAACTCTCTAAAAGAAAAAAAATAAGAAAAAACTGTACAAAATAAAACGAGAAAAAGAAAAATAAGAATAAAAAAGGTTATATTTAATTTGCACAACTAACCATAACAAGCTTGACTCTCTTTCTATAACGTCCCAAGTGGAGTCGCCATTTGTCGCAACAGGATCGCAACGAGACGATGAGAAATAATGATTAAAAATGGATTCGCCACCAAGTTTATTGAAATTGGGAAAACATGGAAAAACCCATTTATTTTATAAAATAGTATTTGAAAAACCAGATAGAGTTTGGAGTTAGTTATGCATAGTGAAGGGTAAGAACTTAATCCTATAGTACCTTTAATAAACCGTCCTTAGACGGTACTTTAGTAAGTTATGCAAATTAATTAGTAACCTTTAATTTTTTTTTTATAAATATGAGAAGATAAGGAAAAAATATGTACAATGAAACAATAAATTATGAAAAATTAATTTTGGCTTGCAGGGTCGCATGCTCCTACGTATCCCCTGGTGTAATAGAGAACTCAAAGTCACATAGTTCTTTAAAAAAAATAACTATGGGTTGATTAATTTTATTTTTGAAAAGGAATTTTAGAATATTAAGCTGTAAGGCTAAGATATTCAGGAACATAGAATTAACAAGCCGTCATGGCTTAGTTAATCCTATTTTCAAAAGGTACTCTAATTATTATTATCATTTTTTAATTAAAAATAAAAACAAAATCCCCAAGAATTTATTTTAACCCAAATTAAATAAAACTCTTTTTTTAAAAAAAATTCATTTTTGACCAAAACTGAATGAAAATCCACTTTTTTTTTTTTAAAGGACATCAACCAAAGAAAAGGGAAATTGACCCAAGCATGTATTGATAACTATAGTTTATGGAGTTATTTAGCTTCTAATTGGGATTGAAATTGCATGATTTGTCCTTCATTTTTCCAAGTGAAACACTTAAAAATAGGAAGAATTGGCTCATATTTGTTTTAGAACTTTTGTTGAAAAATTCAATGTCATAAATCAAGACTATTGGGATGAATTGCATAATTCAAATTAAATTTTCATTGAATGATTTTTTTTATAGAGAAAATTGTAGAAGTTTGGAGCTTGAAGAGAATTCAAGTTGAAGCCAAGAGGAGGGAAGCAAAGCATGAAGAAAAAGCCATTAAATTGAAGTTTTTGCTGTTGGGTCACGACCTGAATTTCTGGGTTGCAACCTCCTGGGCGCCTAAACATTAGATTAGTTTTGTGAGTCAAGTCGCGACTTGAAAATTTCTGCGGGTCGAACCAACGCGGCCCAGGCCTATTTTTAGTAAATATTTACCCAATAGACAGCATCAGAAAGGGAGTTCGGTTTTGTTGCTTTTCAGAGTTTTGAGAGAGGAACCCTAGGTTTTGGAAGGAACCAACACTAGAGAAGGATTCATCTTGAAGATTGAAGGCCGAGGGCTAGGAGAAGGATTGAAGCCCCATTTGTTCATCTCTTCCTCTCTCTATGTCTTTAATATTCATTATGTCTCTTGAACTAGTTTGTGTTTTGTTCATTATTATGGATAGCTAAATTTGTAGCTAGGGATCCTTTGAATCCCTCTATGGATCTTGGATGTTTGTAATGTTGTTTATTTGAATGTTGATGATATTGGTTTTGGTTACCCATTTCTATTCTTAATGCTCTTATATGTTTGGCCACCATCTAAGTTGATTTGGGGGATTCTCTTGAACTAGACATAGGAATAGAGATATTGGACTTTGGTATGGGTAATGTTTGTTCTTTTACACTTAATTGGCTTAGGTATGAGGATTAGTCAATAGGATGGAAACATACCCATTGACCTTGCATAGTAGTGTTTGATGTTAGTTCTCAATGGGTTGATTTCACACTAACTACAAGGACACTTAGTGTTTTAGGTGAAAGAGACACGGTTAATCAACCTAGACATAGGCGTTTAACTATAATTGGCATGCTAATAAAACTAATTCCTTAATGTTCAATTAAGTAATTTGCATATCCAAGTGAAGTAGAGGAAGAAAAAGGTCCCCTAGGCCTTTTAACCTTGGTTGTTTCTCAACTTTAATTTGTGTTAGTATTTTCTAATTATTTGCTGTTTAGAATTTCTTCGTAACTCCATTAACTTGTTTTGCTCAGGCCTGAACATGGTAGTTTAGTAACCCGATAGCATATTTATACCCAATCCTTGTGGAGACGATACTCTTAACTCACATTATACTACTTGAATGACCTGTACTTGCAGTATTTTACCCACTCTTATAGGCGGTCAACATGTACTAACAAGCCATTCATTTTACAGAAAAAAATCCGATTTAAAAAAATCTTAACCTAAAAACTTAGAATCTCAAAACAAATCTAACACTTACCGGCCTAAAAAAAAACCCAATAAACAGAAAATATAAAACACAATGAAATAATAATTTTTTTAAAAAAAAATGATTAAACCGAAGCCCATCAATTGATTTTTATTTTAAAGAAAACAAAAGTCTTTTTTTTTTAGGTTATATTTCAATTAAAAAAATCACAACCCAACAAGGTACAATTAAAACAAAGCCCAAATCCATGCAACTAAAAAATTAAAACAAAGCCTATATCTATGTAAACTCTAACTAAAAGAGAAGCAAAATTAATAAAAAATTAAAAAAAGCATATCAATAAAAAAGAAAAAAAATATGGCTGTGGGGTAGGGATTAATGGGTTTGGTTGTCATTCTTTTGGGAAACAAAACAAAGGGGTTGAGCTTTGGGCACATAGAGATGTTCATTGATGGAGGAATGAGAGCATGCAAGGGAGGAGGAAGCCACAATGCTTAGGTTGAGCAAGGATTGTAACACCCTAACTCTTAATCTCATATGCTCAAGTCGCATTTCGGTTAGTTATTAGTTGTTACACCTTCATCTCAGATCTTGACTTACTTTTCTTTAAAATACGAGTATTAAAATACGACTAAATTTTTCTTTTTGAACTTAAGACTTAAAATGTGAGCCGCACATACACATAGATACCGATTATTAAACGTAATACTTAACAACCAGATATACGTCATCATAACATCCATGAATAGACCATAGAATAATCACAACATAAGTTATAGTAATATCTCATCGTCATAACATAACAACGATGTCCTTATAAATATAAGGACACCTAGGGGTATCAAATACACCAAACACTTTACTAACGCAAAACAGAATATAACAAAGCTAGACTAGTCTTCATGCTTCCGTTACGCCCTCTGATCTGACTAGATGACGTGGTTCCTATGCCCGCGCCTTAAGGAAGATCACGAACATCCGCATCAATGCCGTCTGGAGATGACACAGGAGGGAAAACAAAAGGGGTGAGAATACTTATACAAGTTCTCAGTAGGCTCCCCAACTTTAACACAAGTCTCATCGTCGTCGCCCAGCCACTTTCGGGTTTCATTATGAAAGAGGTGTACATGCATAGGTTCAGTTTTAATTTCTCAAATCCTATTATCCGAAGTGGGTTTCTTTTAGCATGAGTCTTGATGGTATGAATGCAACAGATATTTTATGTATGCATGGCAATGCTTAAGCATAACAGTTCACGTACTCAACATATATCACTTAATCATAAGCACCAATGGAACAACCACGAAACATGTGCATGTGCGTCTTTTACTTTATCATATTTGAACTCTTCGAGTTCTTTTCTTAACTTTTTCCACCCTCATCGTAGCCACCAAAATCTACCTAACATGCCGCCCGGTGATTTTCACATAGCCACCAAAACTCCAAATACACCCATCGCCTAGGAATGAGTTCATCCTAACTAGTCATCGCACGGGGAAAAAGAGGGAATCACATCTCTTTCTTGAATCACCCCGTACAACCCTTAACTCGGGAAGTCATAATGAGATCATTTCCACTTTATCATATCTTGTATGGATATAATATGAGCATACAATCATAGAACATCATATAACATATCCTCTATTCATGTCTCATATTCTCATGCATTTTAAACATAGCGTACCACATCATCATAGCAACATGCCACACATCCATGCATTTTTATACTCATGGCATTTAAAACATTCACATACATCAAAACAATACTCACTCGATCTCATTCTCGCATCGCACCTCCTTATCTTAAGATATCTTATGCTTTGGCCCTTAGGGTCTTAAACTTGTGTTTTAATTATCCTAACGCCCATTATAGTTCTTTATAACACCTAAGTGATCATTACTTACAATTCTCATTAGGATTTATGTTCACTAATATATTCAAACAGCTTTGCATCACTTAGGTAGAAAATTACCATACGCTTATGGGGTCCTAGAATCTTCGTCTTTGACCCTTTCTAAGTTTCGTCTTCGTCTAAGGCTCCATATTCAACTCCTAAACCAATTATGAGGGATTCCTACACATATCCACTAATTATAAATCATTTTTCTTAAGTCCAATTATGTTGGGATAGAATTTACCATTTGTGCATCTAAGTGTTCTAGAATTCACATTTTAAGTCCTTTCTAGTTACTTATTCTTTCCTAGCTTCCCCAAATCATTCCTTACTTCACTCAAACATAATTTTACACATCTTAACACCATAAAATAATTTATACAGTGGCCAAACACCAAGGGTAGAACTGAAATGCAAAGCTCATGTAATCACATAATTTCATGATTTAAAAGCATATAAGTTACTAGCTTTCTCTTGGAATAATTTTAGGAACTCAAAACTCTTTTAGAAACCAATTAATCTCTTTAAAATCATATAAATATGGGTGAGGTCAGTAGCTAAATTACTTTGTTCATAAAAATAGATTTAAAACATGAAACCTTGTTCATAGTGTTCTTTAAGTACTCCTAAGCTTAGAAAAATTCCAAGACTTAGGCTATGGACACTTGTGATTAGATGAACTCACAACAAGCCATCATCATCACCACAAGGCCGAAATGGCATTCTTAGAATGCCTCCATTTTCTAAAACTTCATATGTGATACTTGGGCAAGTCTTTGAGCTTTAGGATATTTAAGTGATGACATAAACTTAAACATGCTATGCACTTATTTTAATCTTCATTATAAAATAAAGTGAGAGCATAAAATAAATATGAGATGCAACCTCATTATTATCTTTAAAGATTAAGTGATGACTTAAAATATAAACATGAAATGCAAGCTTGGAAATTTAAACATGATAATGCAAGTTCATTTAGTTATTCTTGAGAGCTTAGTGATGGCATCAAAATAAACATGCTATGCAAGGCATAAACATAAACATGTATGCAACTCATTTTATCTTAACTAGAGCTCTTACAAGACTTTAAAGGAACATCATAACCTTAACCCAATATGTATCTTAACAACATAAAGTGAGCTTTAGAGTTCTTAGCACCAAGTCTTCAAAGAAGCCTTTGGTTTTGAACTTCATCATCAAGCTCAAGAAAATAGACACAAAACTCAACACTTGTCTAAACAAACATACAAAGAACTAAGTCATATTCTTTATTTTATTGCTCATGGGCTTCAATCTAGTAAAACTCTTAGAACGGCCAACCAACTTTAAGGTTGGCAAGGGTAAGCTTAGAGCTCTTTGAAAACATGGGATTAATTTTCTTAACAAAACTTTTAGTGATCTACTTAACATTTTTATCAAACTTTGTTCAAAGGAAGGAAAGAAAACCGAAACTTTGGCAAGGGAAAGGAAAGGAAAACAAAAACATATATGGTCCAAGACCAAGTTTTTCAAGCTTTAGAGGTTTCTCACATGGCATCACAAGACCATTATCTTGAAACCTCATCATCAAGCCAAAGTTTTTCTCAACCAAAGGCCCTAAGGCCAAAAATGAAGAAAGGAAAAGGAAAGCTTTGAAAACCAAGAGAAAAACTAGAACTTTTCTTAAAGAAAGTAAGGAAAACTTTGAAATAAAACCCCTACCTAAAGAAGTCTTGAAAGAAATGAAAGAAAGCTTGGATCCTTGATGAAATATAAAGACAAAATCTTCTCTTGGATGGCAATAAGGATTCGGCCAACAAGGTTTCTCAAGGAAGATGATTTTTCCTTGAGAAAACAAGCTTGGAAATGGAAAGGTTTGGTGTTTGAGAGGTGGTTTGAGGTGAGGGAGTGGTGGTTTAAGGTTGTTTGTGGTGGATTGTGGTGGTGGAAAGGTTTCTTTGAGGGAGGAAAAGAAGAGCAAGATGAAGAGAACTTTGAGAGAAAATGAAAGAAAAAGCAAGAGAGCTAAACTTGGCAAAGCTTCTAAAGTGCAACCAAGTTCTTCAAGGCTTGGTATTTATAGAAAAATGAAGCAATGGAGGCTGATTTGGGAGGAGGAGGCTGACGGTTTCTTCATGCCAAAGGGGAGGAAAATATCTTCAAAAACTTGTCATTCATAGGCATGGTTGAAAGCATGGCTAGGTATGGTTCAAAGCATGACTTGAGGTATGGTCTTTGAGTGAAACAAAATCAACATGTGATGAATTTAGGGGAGGATGAATTCGGCCAGAATTTCCAACAGGGGGAAGGATGATTTGTCCATGTAATTGTGGTTTAATGATGTGTTTAGGTGTTTCTTGATTAAGGTTTTGATTAGGAGTTTGTAAGAAAGTGTTTAGGTGAGGTAATGGCTAATTAAGGTTGTCAAGACTTGATTAGGGGAGTGATCTTGCTAGATTAACAATTTAAAATCATTCTTTTAGTCAAATGAAGGTATGGGCACAATTCCTTAATTTAAGGAATTGGAGAGAAAACACTATTCAATATTCCATGACTAGGAATCTTGAATCAAAAGATGTAATTAGAGTTTAACCAAGCAATCTTAGGTCCTAATTAACCTTAATAAATTATTTTGACTTGAGATTAATTATCGAAATAAATTAATCTTCGATTAGAGCCTAATATTGCTTAGTTTGCTTAATTATGTCATTAGGCTCACTGTATATTGTTCTAGGGGTAAAATGGTAATTTTGTACTAAAACTGCTCGGCTACCGGCTTAACCTATTGTTAAACTTCACTTAAAATCATCGTTTAAAACCATTTGGTAAAGTCCGGTTCAACCCACGTAAAACGATGACAGATAGCATAGGGGCATTTTGGTAATTTTGCGTGTCGAACTCAAAAATGAGATTCTTCTGCTCTATTACCACACATCACACATATAATCCCCTATCACCATCAAAACATCCCTTGAGGATAGGTTCGCGATCCTCATTTTCCGGAAATGACTTCAGGGGCATTTCGGTCATTTGTACACGAAAAAATCGGGTGTTACAAGGACGTTGATGGTGGCCGCGACTAGGTGGCTGGACGTGATGGTGGTTCAAGTGGGGATGGTAGTTTGCACGGTGGTGATAGGAGGCAGGCTGGAAGGCAGATTTGAAGGGAGGAGTCGCGAGTGCTGCCGGGTCACCCGCGATTAGGGAAGGAGAAGGAAAGCAATGGCACGACGGCATGGTGAATAAGGGAAGGGCACCGCCGCGATTCCTAAGCGGTGGTGATGCAGCGCGAGTGCGGTAAGAGATGGCGACGGTGAAGCATGAAGGGTGGTGGTGTGATGATGAAGATGGTGAGGTAGCGAGGATGGAAGACGGGTGATGATGTAAGTGGCCATGGATAGGGTGGTGAAGCACCACAATGTTGCGGCTAGGGAAGAGGCCGCGGGGCGCTGTGGACGGGCGGCCGCTTCCTTCAATTTCTGTTTTTTTCTTTCAGTTTCGCTCTTTTTTTTGTCTCGATAAATTGAGAACTTTGCCTCTGATATGATATTTTTTGTTAAAATGGAATTTGACGATGATGGTTTTGATTTGGTCTATGTTTGGCTTGGAATGACTAGGTCTTGTATGGTTGGATTTTGGTTTGGCTTGGGATTGATTGCTGTAATTGACAATTGTTGGGTTTATGGTTTTGTGGATATTGCTTGCTTGGGTGATGGAATGGGGTTGGTTTGTTTTGTTTGCTATCATAGATATGGATTGGGAATATGGTTTGGTTTTTGTTTGTTTATGGCTGGGTGGACATTGTCTGCTAAGTCAAGAAAGGTCATCCGAGAACCCCCTTTCTGTGAATTTTGAGCCCTTTTATACACAATTTGTGAATCAATTTTCCAAATTTGGTAGGTGACCTTGTGATCTGGTTGAAAAACTTATCCCCTGATTGTTGCTTGATTTTAGGAGATGTTCTTGACTTCACAAGCCGTTGTTTCTGAATTTCTCTTCTGTGTTAACTCTTCTTTTTTTTTTCCTTCAAAAAAATTTGTCAAAGAAAACAACCGCTCCTATTTTTTTTAAAGAAAATGACAAAATTGAAAATGGTGCACTGATGCATCGGCTTCTTTTCTTCTTCTTTTTTTTTGGAAGAGAACAAAATTGAAAACGGTACTGATGCACCAAAATAACGTGTCATCATCATCATATTTTTTAAACTTTAATTTTCTAGGCTAAAGTTGAAATCAGTGTACAAAGTTTTTTTAAATTATTTATTAAAAACAAAAATAAAATGCAATTAACATGAAAGAAGTTGAGTAAATTTTTTTTCACAAGGTAGAAATGACAACTCTTTTTTTTTATTAAATAATGTAAAATTATGGAATAAAAGTGAAAATGAGCATTATTTACAAACTATAAAAACATGTCAATTCTTTTTGGTTTTCTGTCTTATGGGCTGGAACAAAGTCAGTGTTCAAGACAAGCTGTGGCACCTAACTAGGTCCCGTTTCTGTAACTACTCAGGATGAAACCGTCCTCTAATGGACAAGTTGGTATCAAGGTTAACAATCTCTTCATAGCCGTTAACTAACCTGTTTCCTTATCTGTATCGACTAAACTAGTTTGTCAAAAACCAAAATTGAAGGGCGTACTTCGACCCTCGCGAACGCAAGCCCTAAATTATAAGTACTCTGAGAGTTCTGGATTCATACAACTCTAACAATCTGACTTTAACATTACCGTTGCTATGAAATCATGCCCAATGGATCACCTGCTTGTAGGCATTTCGATTTCAAGCCCATGGAGTAAGTATCGCAATTGTTATGAATCATACTAAATTCTTGTACCTCTTAGTACCTTAAAACTGAAATTTTAAATTTTATATCTTAAACGAACATATTTTTATATACTTGATAAACTCTAAATTATAGTTTAATACACTGGGTTCACAATTATAAAACTTGGAAATCATATAACATATTTATTTGTAAAGCTAAGTCATCTTGTTTCACATTTCTCTAACATGTGTAAATATTTTAACTGGATATTTTGAAACATAACTTGAAATCTTAAAACTTGAATACATAGTGATATCAAGAAACTTATAAAAACATATTCAGTAAAATAGCCATCTTGCTACAATACATATTTTCTTAATAAAACCTTTCTCAAACATGTAAAACATTTCCTATAACACACAACATAATAATCATGGTCCCATGGTTTTGAAAATTTTCATTCTTTCATGCTATCATCATAAATCATAATTTTTCTAGCTCGACATAATCATATAAAATCATATTCTATACTTTTCTTGTTTCAAATTTCATGCTTAACAATCATTACGCAATAAACATATTCATAATGATGAAACCCACTCACCTAAAGGGAGAACGGTGAAACACTAAAACCAGGGACTCTGGAGGAGGAATAACACCAATGTCTGCCATTGAAACAATAAAACTTATAAACAACCTATGGGAAGCTCTAGATTACTCTAAACATACCTCAACAATTTTGGGAAAGCACCCTTACTTGACAATAATGACACAGATAATAACACCCATACCAAGAACGTGAAAGAATGGAGAAAATGGAGACATAATCTAACAACATATACATACCTTGATGATTTAAGGAAGCTAGATTCAAGTGGGGTTGAGAGTAGGGGAGTGGAAGAGAGAAAATGTGCTTAGGAGAAAGGGTTTAGGGTTTCTGATCAAAACTTGGGGAAAGAAAGAGTGGGGAAGGGTTTTATAAAATTAGAGAGGTTTAAGGAAGTGAAACAACATGCTTTACACTATTCACGCTCAGGGTGACTACTATAGTGGTTAGCAGCGTCCTGTGCCCTCACTGTGCACTTATGACCACTATGCGTGCTAAGACCACTAAAACACGTGAAAGCTACCCTGATCGCTATAGCGTATAGCGTGAGAAGTCCCCAACTTTTGCATTTTCTATCATCTAGCATTTATGTTGGCTCAATACTCTTTTATTAAGTTAATGTCCTCATTTGTTTTATCTCTATTAACTTTAAAACATAAATGTAAATAAGGAAATACCTCATTTGGATTCAAATAAAATATTTTAAAAAATCAAAATCCTAACAAATCAAAATCCAAATTTTGGGTTTTAGTTTAAATTCAAAATTTTGAGATTTTCTAAACTTGTGGGCTAAAACGAAACATTTAAATGTTTCATAAAATTTTATTAAAAATCACTTTTCAACTTATTTTTCCTTAAGAACAATTCCTGGGACTTTTGATTTCAAGAATGTGACTCTAACATATAGCCTAAAGGAGAGTAGGATCAAAACTTAATGAAGTTCAGGTACCTGGCGGTGGGTCCCAGGGGACCTTGAGGGTCCAGAACTTGTCTATTGATACGTGTCCATTGGTATTACATGAGGAATCCTATGGTAGTCCCGAATTTGTTAGGGACACATGTACAACACTAAACTCTTCTAGGAAATAGTATACCTAAGGCATTACAACTCCCAGGAACTCCATTTAAGGACACATTGAGAAATATTAAATATGTAAAGAAAAAAATATTAAATTTCTGTCATTGTATCTTATTTTCACTGTCTCCATTTTTTGGAAGTACATAATTTTTTTGTATTTTTATCTCAAAAATAGAAAATTTTCTATCATTTATTTCTATTTTCACTATCAAACAAGTTTATATTTCCAGTACTTTCATATTTCTATCACAGAGATGACTATCAAACGCTAGCTTATGGCTTTCGAGCAAGACAGCCCAACAATCTTTCCGTCTGCGATTGATTGACTGTGCTACCAACTCTCATCACTTCCACTTAGTACCTTTCATATGATCATGTTATCCTTTTTATGGTGCCCTGAATTCATTATTACTTTGAATCCTTATTATCATGCAAACTTCTACCTCTCAACCATACAAAATTCTCAACTATACAAAATTACGAACTCATTTAAGTTCTTTTTAACTTTCTTCTTATTATAATTATAAGTTATAAAGTAATAGATTTTTCTACTACGTCTTTCTATAAATCTTCCTAAATACTAAATGAAATAAATTTTAATTATTTTATAAGATTTTAAGACATAAAATGTATTTATTTTTTTTAACTTAAATATGTTTTTAATCTCTATAAAAATTTTGGTTTTGGTCCATGGGAAAATTTAGGTTTGGATTTGCCCCAAGCATTTCTAAAAATATTTGATTTTAATCGTTGTTATTAGACTATCTATGTTAAATGTTGAACTAGATGACAGAAGGTCAAATTATTCAATCCTACATGATATCTAATAATCATATGTAATAGGGATTGAAATCAAGTAATTTTAAAAATATTTGAAGCGAAAGTAAACAAAAACTTTCCAATGACCACAATCAAAGTTTGTTTATTTTTAAGGGAACAAAAACATATTTAGACCTTATTCTTTTACTCCATTTGATACGTAATATTAAACATAATTGACATTTTCACTTCAATTGCAACGATTATTTATCAGTACTGCCTATGCGGAACATACATTTTACACTTAATGCAAAAGGTAGACTGAAGATGCTACCGCTTTTATTTGTTTCTCCCTTAAACTGTTTTTCATATCATATTATATGATAATACGTTTAATACTTGCTACAAGCAGTGATAAATTAAATTAAAAAAAATCGTGCAAACACAATATTACTCCTTGGTAATCGACGATGGCTTTGCTTTGCCTTTTAGAGCTCCAAGACCAAGTCTGCAATGAAAAGAGAAGTTTGAGCGAGGGTAACAGCAGAAAAAATGTGGGTATGCTATCAGGCTTGTCAAATATCACTCTGAAACAACAATTTGGCATGTGGTTATCAACTCATTGTCGATTTTTATGTTGTAGGGGATGAAGTCAAGTCAATGCGATTGTGTTGCAAACTATTCCTCTCTCACTGCTTTCATCAAGCGAATTGTCAAAGTCTATATATAATGAGCATAACAACACTACACATATCACATATGCTGACATATCCTAAGAGTGTGTTTGGTTAGGGAGTAAAATTTCTCTAGATGAGTTTTATGTGTAAAATTATACATGATACTTATTTGGAGAATTTTTATCCTCATTTTTACTCTCTAATCAAAGAGACCCAAAGATGAGATAGATATCATAGGTGTATGGACAGGACAATGATTGTGTTATTACTTACAATCCGCATCGGTTCTGATCCAGTGCTCCCTATTCTCAGATGAATCTTCACTGCCAAATGTAAATTGGGGTGGATTTGGTTGGCTCTTATAATGGCACATGCTTTCCTTTACAAGTGCTCTTTTGGGGTGTAACATCATTTCTTCCTCTGGATGCAGCGCCACGCTTTTGCTGTGGTCTCCCTCGTTGATTATTTTCTTCTTGTTCTCATTCTTCTGGTTTTTATCAGTCTTCGGTACAACTGTTGAATTTTCAGGGTGAACTTTCCTGTGGAACATATGGAGAATCTACAAGCCACAAATAACACAGCTTATTAGCTTAAGTCACAACCGCTAAGAGAAAAGAAAAGAAGCATGCTCCTTGCAAGACGATGACCATAATTAATATATTGATCAAGTATAAAAAGGTTTGAAAAGAAAAGAACAGCAAAATGCATAGCTAGCTATAAAGTCAATCTAGATATATAACGCTGGTTACTTAATATAACAGTCCCTCTTAGATGGTATCAAACTCAGGACGCTTAAAAGACCCAAACTCTTTCCATTCATACCAACACCGGTGTTGGTACCCGATCCACAAGAGGATCGTAATTATACATTTTTGTAATAAAGTTAACAAGAGTAAATAGGAAAATTTGGATAACTTTGGAATCTGCAAGTGTATATATACCTTATGCAGTTTTTTCTCTGCAGAAGCAGAATCAACGGGTCCACCAGTTGACGTAGAGCTTCGGGAAGAAGTATGGAGCATTTTCTTTTTCAGCATTTTTTTCATCAGGTTCAGAGCAGATTTATCTGCCTCCCTATCAGTTCTTTTATCATCCTTTTCACATTTGGATCCGGAACCCTCCTCTGCCAATTTGCTTCTCTGAAAAAGCTCCCCAAGTGAAGTCCTGTGCTCCTTCTTATTGGCCACTGTCGTCGTTGTTTCTGACAGTTCAATTGCTGATCCAAAGAGATATCCCTGAAGTGGACAAATTGCAGTTCCATTCCCATTTGATTCTGCACCTTCCGTTGGCTTTCCACTGAGTGTTATTATGCTCCCGTGACTACTCCTCCCAGTGCTTACATGGCTGTTTCTCCCAGAAGAATAGTTGCTGCCATCGTCCTTGGTTTCAGCTCCTAGCACTTTCTCCAGCTCCTCGTTGATGAGCTTCAGTTCATTCTCAGTGACTTCTTCTTCCTTCTCAGTTATATTCTCAACAGATATGGCAAATGTTGGTGTTGCTGATGGATCAGCTACAACTTGCTCTGAACCAAGTGTTCCAATTGCTAGGAAGCCATGTAAGAGCTCGTACATAGCAGCTGATGATTCTTCCTCATATTCATCATCTTCTACTCTTGCCGCTTCCAGACCAGCAAAAGATTTTCCAAGGTAGTGCTCTTTCTGAATTTGTTTGACAAGTTTAGTCCCAGCTGAGTTTGGTTTGGGGTAGTTGTGCTCATCATCCAGTGCTGGCTGCCCTGAAAGACAATTACAAGAATGCCCTGACACTGACAAATATTGTAGGAAGACCTAGGAAGCATAATAGTGACGCCAACCATGAAGTGGAAATAAATATTCTGTAATAGCACTCAACAAGATTCACTGTCTTAATTACTCCGATCTTCTGCCATTATTCCATAAATGAAATAAGTAATAAAAGTTTCATTTTCATTAAGAATAGATTTTGTGGGTCAAATTACCCTTGATGGCATTTAAAGCAATCGTTGTCACTTCATATACAAAATAAATTTAGTTCATAATTCTCCCATTGTTATTGTCAGGTAATTACAATGGGCTATGTTAGTTTATGGTGATCTGTATGTGCAAGAAAATGATTTCACCGTTCTCTTTACCTACCTGCTATAAATTATACAGAAGTGACTTCCGAGATATATTGTTAGGCATGATGAGTAGTAAACTCTGCATTCATGCTCCATCAGTAACAGGATGATGACCATCGTGTAGTTAATGTTCTTTTGAGGGAACATAAAGATGTATCATGTATGCATGAGGCATGCCAACGGCACATAACTTACCAATGACCAAGTCTTTGAACGGTTCCGTGCTATTCTGGCGAAATTTCCTATGCATCCAGCCAAGTAACTGCAGCAAATTGAAGAGATGCAGAAATTAGAAAAGCATATATGATCCAATTGACAATTGATATATCTTACCTTCATCCTTGAGAGTGTTCAGAAAAATCTTAAGCTTTGTTTGCCTGACTTGCGAGAAACGAGGATAAGGTAAAAGGCGGAACTCTAGCTATTTGATACTTAATTTATTCTAGTCTATGAAAAACATGTAAGATCTTCCCACAAAGCTAACAAAGTCTCTAGAGAGATAGAACGAGAAAAACATAAGGATACATACAAACATTGTTTGATATTCTATGTCAACATTCAAGTCACCCAACAGCAAGTGGGTCCTAAACAATGCTAATCCGATCATGTGCAAGGTCGACATAACCGTGAGGCTTATAATTTATTTTCATGATTCCGTATAAATAAATTTCACTTATCAATTCTCAAGTCCAGTTGTAAGATGTTGTACGCCAGTTGCCTCCCATTTTCTGGTGAGTATTAATTCAGCATTCGTATTAGTTAGTATTAAAAAGTAATGCTAGCCTGTTTGGTAAATGCCTCTCTTCGCTCAGGTGTGCCATGTTGCATCTAAGGAGGCCTGGCCTGGAATTGAACATGTTCGCGCTTATGCATTTCATCTTTAGTAGTGATGAGCGATGAGATGACCAATGGATTATTAAATTGGATAACCCAACTCAGTAGTGAGGCCTAAGGTATACCTTTGGACGTACACAAAACATGGGACGTTCAAGCTCATGACAGGTACTTTCTAATATGCAGAAGCAAAAGTAAAAGCAAAAATTTATGTATATTTGGATATAATTATAAAATTACAATTGAAAACACGAAAATTCAATTTTCAAGAAATAGAGTTAGATAAAAAAAAATAGTTTTATACATAATAATATATTTAAAAGTTATAACTAAGTTATATTTATTTTTTATTTAAAATCATTTAAGTAAATATATAATCAATAAAGAGTCTTAGATTTATAGATAAAAATTTATTATTATTATTGTTGTTGTTGTTGTTGTTGTGTGCGTGGAGTATCTTACGCTTATAAAGTTTTAAATATTGAAAAGGAGGAGATAATATATCATTGGTCATTTTAGAAAATTATTAAGGACATTTTCAAACATAATTAATTTATTTATTGTACCACATTTTCTCTTTTCTACTTATTTTCTAAGAGAAACAACTCCCTATCTACTTTATCAACAAGTTGTTGGACGAGTAGTAAGTAGTTTGGTCACCTATAAGGATGAGGATATAAGTTTGAATCCAAAAAGCTCAGTTGTTAGGAGAAAGAGTAATCTTAAATGCTCTATTCCCTGAAATTGTAAGAGCAATATTTCCCACAATTTTAAATGTATAAATAAAAAAAACAAAAAAAAATCCCTATCTACCTCTAGAAAAAAGCAGAAATATTTATTTTATCTCGCAAAAATTTAACCAAGTTCGAATAATCTCCGCATTGGTCGGGTTCAGGACCTTTACCTCCGCAGCTTGGTGCAATTGGAACCCTAGGATAATAGAATTGGAACCCAATGAATGGTTTTTGGTTATTTATATAGCATTTTGCAATTAATTTCTTCTTCTTTTGTTGAAATTTCTGTGTTGGTTATCGAGTATTGTGATATTGTCATGAGCTGCTGGAGGTGAATGTCTCTTTTAGCCCTTTTATAAGTGTAGTTATTTCTTAATTATTCCCTTACGAAAAACAGCTTTTATCACTTAATTAATCAGTTAATCTTCTAAGGATTAACTCAAGTAATCCTTAGTAACGACATTAATTTTAAAAACTTTAAGTAACGGCATTAATTTTAAAAACAAGCACGCACGCACACACACAAATTTTAGTGTTATTACGCGCATATGTTTCACTTAATTTAATTGGAAAAGTAATAATACTTTTATTTATTTAACATTAAATTTTTGTTAAGTGATGAAAAAATTTGCATGAGAATAAAAAAATATAATGTTTATATTCTACAATAAAGAAGATGTTTATATTTTATAATGTAATAGAGCATTTAGGCCACATTTGGTGTATTGTATAGTACAAGACCTAATAGTATTAAACATACATGATAGTATAGAATTAGGAATCTATTGTATAAGTTTTTGTCCTATACAGTGTTTGGTGCGCCATATGACCGGTGGTGAATGAACGGGCAAGCAAAGAATGGCGTCGAGTGGGTGGGCAAAGAACGGCATCGAGTAGGTGGGCAACAATTAGCGAGCGAGCAGCAACCGACATAAGGTGGGCAAGCGGTGGTAGCTAGCCGTTGTCAACACCAAATTTAAAAGGAATTTAGATTCCCAAACCGAATTGCACAAGACACGTAGATAGTGGTGTGCAACCCGGGTCATCTCACAAGAAAGTTGAACTAATTAGTTAGCGTTAAAAGGGGCTTGTTGCATGAGAAAATAAAATAGCAAGTAATTGAAATTAACAATAATAAAAGAGAGCTAGCCTAGGGATTCTCAAGCTAGGAAGTGTTAATCATTAACATAAATAATTGAATAAAAACTTGGTGGGGAACTATGTGTTAATCATGCAATCACACAATTAATTAGCAATTCTCCTCAAAATCAATCAACTAAAGGATAAAATCAAGCACATACACTTAGATAATTGCAATCACAACACCCAAATATACAAACTAAATTAAATGCCAATTTCCACAGCCCAATTCTCAATCAAGAATTAACTCTATTCTCTTAGTTAATTAAATGTTCACCAATCAATCAATTAACATGCATTTAATCAACAAGCTAAGACATGTATGCTCACAAATTATGCTCACATACACATAACAGGAGCTCACTCAACATGCATATCAATCAATAAGCATAAGAAGAGAAGGAAACACAAAGAAAAAGAGAACAACACCAAAGAATTGCATTAAGATCAAAATGTTTCAAAAACAACCCTAGTTCTCGAATCTTGAGCTAGTAAGATAACTACTCCTCCATAAAGGAGGTTACAAATCAGAAAGAAGCAAACTAAAGAAATCAGAGATAGAAATCTGCATAAAAATAAAGGAGGAGAAGAAGAAGAAGAAGCAAGAAAGCTCTCCCTCAAAACCTAGTTCTATTTCCTAAAAATGGTAAGGAATGTCTCGGAATTCATGTTTCAGAGTATTACATCACCATGGAATTTGCTAAAAAGGGGCCTAAGTGGGTAAAAATTGCAAAAATAAACTTTTAGGCTTGGCCTGGAAAACTTGCTAGAAGACTGGACTTAACTATTTCTGCTAGCGCCATTCCTCAGGCTCGTTGTAGCAATGATGCTCGCTGAGCGAAGCTTTCTTCATTCCTGATCATGCTCTGTCTTCCAGGCTCGCTATAGCAAAGCTGACGAGCAATTCTAGCTCTCTCTCTCTCTCTCTCTCTCTCTCTCTCTCTCTCTCTCTCTCTCAGTGCATGCTTCAATGCTCCACTCCACAATGCACTCTTAAAGATGACCACGAATCAATCTGTAAGAAAAGAGGACCCGTGAGAGACAAAAACCAAAATTGCGTAAAAGCCACTGAATTAAACTCATAAAGCAAAATTGAGTGTAGGAAGAGTTAGATGAAAAAATATGATAAACTCATGGAAGTTAAGCTCAAAAAGAATGTAAAAGCACTAAGTGTATAAGAGGGAAAATATTTACAAAATGTATGTTTATCAACTCCCCTACACTTAAGGCAATTGCATGTCCTCATGCAAGAAGCGTTAGAGACAAAACAAAGAAAAACAAGGAAAGCAAAAGAGAGAAAGGGATATACTTGAAAAACATAGGAAAAAGGAATATTTACAAAAGAGTTAGAAAAGAAGATAATGAAGCCCATTTGGTCACAATTGCAAACACCGACAATGAAATTGGCAACTCAACCATCAAACAAGAGCTTAAAACAAGCATAGATCAGAATAGAAAATAAGTGATTGGATTGGATTCTCACATGGATGTATGTCACTCAGTTCACTCAAGTGTGTGTGGGAATGCAACACTCCAACACTTCACAATGCAATGCCCTCCATAAGCTTGCCTTTCATCTCAATCACCATAATTCAAACACAAGCAAAAACATGCATCAAGAGGTCTTATTTGGGGTTGTAGCTGGGCTGAGGTTAGGGAATGACAGAATTTAGGATATGTGGGCTGAACTTAAGTCTAAGGAAAGCAAAGGTGTGTGCCTACATGAAGGGTTTGTGAATGAGAAGCCAAAATTAAACCAATGGTGATTCCAAAAAGACTCCTTATTGCGAGGCAAGCTTAAACCAAGAGTTACAACTCTTATTCAAAGCAAATGATGAATTGGTGATTTCTTTTCAGTCTCTTCAGGTTTTTTTTTTAATTATTACCTCTCTCTTTTTTAGAAAAAGATAAAATTGATTACAAAACTTTCACCAATTCACCAACAATTTACATGGAATTCTTTTTTCAAAAACCATAATTGGTTCAAAGAGGCTTCCCCCACACTTGATTTCTAGCACAACTTCACCAATGCTTCCTAGGCTTAAGTTGGTATTTTTCATTGTTTTCCACTTAAGGTTATGATGGATAGGTTAAGACAAAGAAGGGGTATTAAAGGCTCAAAAAGGGGGTATGCAAGGGTTCATGCAAGAGGGTTGGCTTTTTAGGCCAAGTGGTTAAAGAAAAAAAAACAAAATAAAAGCCTCAATCACATACATGCCATGCAATGCATTGAAAATGCTTTGAAGAAAAATTAAGCAAGTTCTAGAATGACAAGCAATATGAGTGTCTACACAGAACAAAAAGTGAGATCAATCAATTCAGGTAATTATTAATTAGGTTCAAAAGCTCACAAGCTAATTCCAACCAGTCAATCAAAATCATGATCAATCTAATGCTTATTGCTCAAAATAGGAATTGAGTGCCAAAAGTTTTAAACAAGTGCTAAGTATGACCTAAAGGATATGTGCAACCAAGAAAAACTCATTAACTAAACAATTTCCAAACTTCTTTTTTTTTTTTATAGGAATTCATGCAAATAAGAACATAAATAAAAAAAAACGTAGAGGTACTGGAAAAGCATTTAAAATGATTTCTAAAACAGTAAATGTAACTGAACAAGAAAAATAAAAATAAAAACAAAAGCATAAGAGATAGAAAGAGAGGGAAAAGAAAGGTCCTGAAAAGTAAATCACCCTATACTTAAACAAAGCATTGTCCTTAGTGCTACAAAATAGTATTAATCAGAACGTGTAGAGGGTATAGGAATGAACTCGACTCAATCATCAGAGGTTTCCTCCTCAGAATCATTTGCATTAGGGTTGTCTGAGTTAGAGCCCTCCTGGTTCGCATCAAAGTCCTTTGAATCCTCCTGCAATCTCCCAGCTCAGCCGCCCTTCAGCTTGTCCATCCTCTGCATCATTCGAAGCTTTGAGGCAGCTATTGTCTCTGAGATGTCTGAGCAGAAGCTTTGTTTAAGCCCTCAAGCTCTCTCCTCATCTGTATCTTTAGTTCCTCCATCCCAAAGCAAAGCTCCAAAGGGGTTTTCCATAGAAGGACCCCTACTAGCCTTTTTCTTGACAGTAACATCCTTTGGCACTAGGCCAGGAACTGCATAGAGGGGAATCTAGTCTGGAGGAGGTCATCTGGAGTTGCTGGACTTCACAAGCGGTAGCCATCCTAGTAATGAGCATAGGGTATGGCAACCCTGAACCGCAATCGAATGAGCATCTCTCATATAGGCTAATATCCCGAGGGAGGTCTAGCCACTTATCTTCCACCAGGCAGAGCAGGATAGAATTGTCGAAATTATTGGACACATGTGAGCATGGGCTCATATGAGAGAAAAAATGTACGTCCATGCCAGAGCCTCTAATGTCAGGTGAGCACCAAGGAGCAAGTGGGATCTATTCTGATTATACACCCACTCACTTCCTGTGTAGTCAGGCGATCTTTGATTATCCCTAGGTCAATGTTTTGGATATAATCTAGAAACAACTGAAACTCATCCGGCTCCTCCTCCTCTAGATATTCAGGCAAGGCCAGAATGGTACGGATGCTAGCAGGAGAGAGGAACTTACCTCCCTTGAGATATACAGACTCGGAGAACGATCCCATAGGTTCACATAGAATTCGCGAACCCATGAAATGTTTGCTGGTGGCATGGCCTCATCAGCAAAAATCCCCATCCTCGAGCCTCAATGTCATCAAGCACCCCTTGCAGCTTATTCTCCTACGGATACTCATACAAAAATTTGTTCTCAAATAAGCACCCTCTTGTGCGTGGCCTGTAACATCCTAGTTTTCTTCATATATTAATTGAGGAAAACTTAATAGGAATATTAGAATTTTGGCAGACATGGTTATGATGAGCACGGCTCCATGAGCGAGTACAAAAAAAAAATTTAAATAGTACTTCAGAGCCCGTAGGCCTCTGGGCCATCGAAACTGGAGAGTTTGGGACCCAGAGGTGCCCCAAAGTTAGGAAACATGAAAATAAGATTAGACATGTGTGGAAATGATAATGTTATGCTTAGAATTGCTTTACGGGTAATATCGGGTAGATTGGGTACGGTGTTTGCCCGTTCGGTGAAATTTCGGTGTGTGATTTTTAACACCGAAAGATACTTTCATCACTACAACTAAATAATATCTACCTAATCAAGACAAGTGGAAGGCCAAGATCTAATCTTGGAATCTAAGATCAAATCCTAGCCGTCCATCATAGCCTAGTCATCAAAACTCATCATGATCTTGGATAAATATCTTGGCTTGTATTTATTACAAGCCTAGTCACCAATCTTCCTCCCAAAGCCAAGCATCATTCTCGGCCATTCCAGGGAGAAATCAGAAGTTGGAAGTCCTCCATAGCCAAGAGCTTCACCTTGTGTTCATCTCACAAAAACCCTAGTTTAGAATCATCAAAACTCAAATCTTCCTTCACAAAAATTGATCTACACTTCCACCTCTATAATTATAACCGACTGGAATTTCAAAAACCTCATCCTTCTTGCACATCCATCATTGATCAGAGGAGGGTTTGAAGTTGTGTGGGGAGTTTTGGTTGTGAAGAAATCCCACCTTGAAGCAAGCTAGAGATAGAAACTTGTGAACCTTCAAGAGTAAGGTTTTCTGCTTCCTTTTTGTGAAATTTTTCAATTCTGTTTTAGCTTGCCCTAATTCTGAAAATTTTGATGATATTGATGATTAACATATTGATATTGATGTATGAATTTTTGTGTTGTGTTTGGATGGTTTTAAAATGGTTTTCTCTCAAGTGAAATTGGAACTAGGTTGCTGGACTAATTTCCTTGGAAGAACTTTTCATGAATTTTATGGAAATTTTGTGGGTGGTTTCATGAGCCATGAAAATTATATGTTGTATTTAACCTCTTAAACAAAACACATGAATTTTCTTAGGCATTAATTCTAAGGTTTGATGCCTCAAAAAGATTAGGAACCGAATTGTAACTGCGCCCGAATTGTTGAGACTGAAGTAACAAACTTGCCCAAATTTTTCATCATAGCAATTGATTGAGATAGCTCCTGAAATTTCTACACAAGACTAATAACATGTTGAAAAACCTCTGTGAATTTTCTTGTACCATGATTCCATCGAATTCTAGGGATAAATATTTTGAGAACACAAGTCTAGACTATGAATTTGTGGCTTTGACCACCAGATTTGCCTATTTTATTGAAGTGGTTATATAACTCTAATTGCCCTGAAATTTTACAGGTTGTTTTAGACACATTGAAGTGTCATGTGAAATTTTCCTTAAGGTTGGAATGATTGTTTGGTATGGTAACAAATTGTTGTGCCTGGAACATCAATTCTGCCAGGATAATGAGATGTGGAAATGGCTGAAATTCTATGATAGTATGTACATATCTTACGGTGTATGTTTGAAACATATGGGGAAAACAGAAACAAGGCTTAGAAAGAATTGAGAGGGAAGGCAAAAAGAAGGACTTCCCTAGAAAAGTTATGAGTCGATAGACGTATCGGCTAGGCATAGACCCTGAGTGATTCGAAATAGAAAAAAATGAAGTTCGGTGATCTTAGGAATGAGCTCATGTCCTAGCAATCTATGGTCCTCTGTGAAATTATGGAGTATGAATGTATCTCTCTGAGAATAAGTCTTCCCTATGTTGAGAAAATTGAGAAAGATATGAGGAATGGAGTTTCTGATTGTACATATTATTACCGATCGATTATTGTGATATTATCCTTAGTTCCCGGCCTACGGTTTTCAAGATTTCTGTATATGATTTTGTATGAATATTGTTTATGCATGAATTGCTTATGCCTACTGTGTGTAGTATATGGGGAAAACTACCCTGAGAATTTTATAATATTCTCCCCTAGTTGCATGTATTATATTGTTCAATTTGACAGATGTCGTCCTTGGTGTTTTTCTATGATTCGCCACAATGGGTGTGGCAATATGATCGGCATTGGACTGCATGTACGCTGTTGGTTATTCCCATTCCGATCTACATGTTCTTTGATCGTTCCTTCAGTACTTCGGTCTTTGCCGACTTCGACCCCTTTTCCTTATGACAGTGTGCCCTTCACATGGCCCATCCTGGAGCGTTTGAGATCCCCCTTGCTCCACCCGCATATCAGCAGCGACGCACCCGTTTCATCATCCTCCTCATCTACTCAGATCCCTTTGAGGAACCCGTGCCCCCCCGGAGGTGAGGTCATCACCCCGATGGCCAACGGTTTCCTGAGGAGTAGAGATCTCCAGAGACGGATGCATTGTACATAGTAATAGGATAGTCTTAGGACCTGGCCGCACTAACATATTATTAGTCTTCTTTTGCTACGTTGCATCTGGATGTTATCTTGAGCAGGTTGGGTTTTCGGTAGGAGGAACTAGTCTTGTTCACTCCAGAGATTTTGACTAGTTAGGGGTTGTTCTATGGTTACCTCTTATGATAATGTACATACTATAACTAGACCTGAGATCCATATATATCTATCTAATTTTGGCTACGACTATATATGTAGTATACTTCTTTATTCCTGCATGTTACGACTAGTGCATATTCAAAACATTAGTAATACCCGCTAATTACCATGTTCGTACTCGAGGAGAATGTAGAAGTTGGCAGGGTGTTACATGGCCCTCTGGAAAGCCCTCTAGTAATGTTTCGAATTTGAATGGGTTAATAGGGGTGGGAGAGCAACTCCTTTATCCAAGGAACTTTAGGCGGGGCGTTGACGCTTAGGAGCTATAGACCTATAAAGGAAAAAGGAAATGTGTGAAAATAGTTCAGAATAAGCAAAAAAAAGTACATGAACAAGTACAGAAAAGCATAAATCAATTATGGATGAAAGTAGTGGAACGGATACAAATCACTGGAGCATAATGCACTCACTGCAATGATTGAAGATGAAGCAGCTTGAGTGACTTAGGTTAGCTGTAGTGAGTGATGACAGGAGTCACAAGAAATGAGAGCTCCATGTTCTACAACTATATGCATCCTAGCAATAACTCACAAGTGTAAAGAAATATGAAAAACTCGCAAACCCTAGGTCTAACCTAACCAAACCAACAGGAAAATATCAATACCAACAACAACTAGTAACAATAATCGAACTAACCAAAATAATAATTAAAGAAACAAAAGCTAACAAGAGAAACTGAAAACTAGAGAAAAGAAAGAATATAGAGGAGTACCTGGATGATGTATGCGAGTGATGAATATGTGTAGGGAAAAGGCAAGAGGGTGCAAGTGATAGAACTTGATGGTGGTAGTGAGTGAGGTGAATGTGGGTGCGGTGGGGTGAACGGTGGTTTGGAGGAAATATAGAGAGTGAAAGGGAAGTTTCATATGAAAAGAATACACGTGAGGGAGAAGATGAGGTAGCCATTCAAAATGAACGGGCAAAGGAAAGCCTAGTGATAGCCCATCCTCGCTGATGAGCATGGTGCAAGTGAAACACAACGTTTCACTAAAACGCGCCCGAGTTTTTATATTTATTATTATTATTTTTTGGTGGTTCATTGCAGCTCGGGTTTCCTCCTCAGCAAAGAGCATGTTCGCTGAGCGAACAATGCTGAATGCGAGCCTGGTGATGCCCAAGGGAAGTTGATGAGGGTAAGTGACCAAGTGAACACATAGTTTTGATATACCAAGAGTATATATGAAAGTATTAATGGCATGCGTATGAGAATATGTGAGCTTATGATGTGATTGTTATGATAATATGGCATGTTATGTTTGAGATGCAGAAGTATATGAAATTATAATGAAATGGGTGAACATGTTTATATGATTTTAAAGGTTTGCTTAGTTGAGATATTGAATGAGGAAGCATGTATTAAATGAGTTATGTGGCATGACTCAAATTTGAGGAAATTCATTGTTGTGCTGTCAAATTTCCATCAAATTTGAGAGACTTAAAGAAGTTTTTGAAAGTGAGATATTAAATGTGACATGCTGAGATGCATTTCTCCTACCTTGAGAGAAAGTAAACCCGTGGGGTATGGTGATGGAGCCATACCAAATCGAACAAAGTCACTGGTCTTAACCAGTTGATGCGTTTCGTAGACCAAGACGTATTCTCCTGCTGAGGAGAAGGTAAAACCGTGAGGGCATAGACATTAACCTCCAAAAGACAAAGTCACTAGTCTTAACTAGTTGATGCGTTTCGAGGAAGGAAGAAGTCCCATGATAGGTGATCCTTAGGCCCCCTACCCGTACTCTGGGTCGAGATTATTGTGATTATATTACGCTTATCAAGAGGATAAGTAAGAACTAGTGACGACTAATTGAGGTATGAGCTCATAGCCTAGTTTTAGGGTGCGGTTACTATTTTGATACCTTTATGTCACAAGTTTGAGAAAAGAGAAAAGGATGTAAAGTTCTATACTTATGAAAGAGAAAGGTTTTCATGAGAAGTTACATGCCACTATGTGATGATAAATTACTGATGACATGTTTTATTGGTTTGCTTGCATAAGGTATTGTCATGCATTCATGCTTTACTATGTTGCATTCATGCATTAAGATTCATCATAAAAGACACGGACCTTGGATAAATACTTTTATAAAACTTCATAATAGACCTTCGCATGTTAAATCTTTTCATAACAAATCCAAGGTTCCTAGGGACGTAACGATGACATTAGGATAGGAGGTTCCCTACTAAGATTCTTCAGGAAGATCTCACCCCCTCTCTCTTTCTTTCCCATTACGTCTTCAGATCTCGATGGTGTCGTTCGTGATCTTCATTGATACGCCGATTTGGGAGGTGCACTATGACCCAAGCATCAGTCATATCATTTCAAGGGTCGATGTGCTGTTCGTATTTTTGCTTACATGGGACGCCCATTCACGCATCCAGTTTCCAGCTTTCACTTTACTCTTACCTCTCCGTGTGGTGACAACCTGATCTTCAGAGGACCGACCCCATGACGAGAGACTTGCCGCGCCGTCCATCATCCTCGAGGTTAGAGACTACCCAGTACGTTCCACTCATACCATGCACTGGGTCGACTTGTCTGAGGACTCCCCTATGTCTACTCGGAGGGTTCTGCTCCCTCGATGCCCATGGACATGGGTAAGGGTAGTGAGGATACTATCAACCAGCGAGGCTTGCGAGGCGAGTACGACAACTCGAAAGGCACCTACGTCGAGAAGGCCATGTTGTTCCCCGCTCCCCATACCCACGTCCCCTCTTCATTGGACCACGCTAGGAGCTCGAGTAGTTCGTAGGACACATTTCCCCATCGCTGAGGATCAACGTCACCAGGAGGTTTTGAGGGAGGGGTAGCTATAGCTTGGGTTTGATCTTTTGGGATTTTCCTGACTTGCTGTTTATGTTTCCTTTCTTGTATTTCCTGTTCTATGTACTACAAGCTCTACCCATTCTTATGTGGGTATGACTTTATGTTTTTATATTTCAGTTGATGTATCCAACTATGTTATCTAATATACTATGGCATTTGCTTCTATGAATGGATATGTTCTTTATTGCTTTCAATTGTATGCTTTAGTACTTTGCGCTTCACGTTTCACTCATGATAATACATGACGGCTCACATTTTGTTTTACATATTTCAAAAAAAAAATTACCTATATTTTTCGCTAAATAATTTTTTACAAATGAATTTAAAAGGAGGTGATAACTAATAATTAATCTTAATGCGTCCTAGGCGTGTTGGGTTAAATATTAGGGTGTTACACATTTCTCATACAAACCCCCTCATTTAGTCCCTACTCAACTTCTACTTTCTGAATATGATCTATTTCTGAGATTTTGCTCACCTCACCTACAAATTATACCATTCACACTTTAGTACCTATAGAATGCAGCCTTATAACCATAGACACTCCTAACAATTTACATTTCTAGCCCACCATACTTGTACACAACTCCTTTGCACCACCATTATTAAATGACACAAGCCAAAGTCCTCACACATAACCTATCTCAAACATAATTTCTGAACCCAACCCACCTAGAAAATCAACAAGAATTAAGACAAAAACCAGCTTATTTGCAAGACTACCATTGTATGGTTGCCACCACTACTTCAGCCTTTGAATCCTCATGTAGGTATCCCATTTCACAACACTTATCTTACTCACATCTTTCCATAAAATACAAAGCTTTTTCCCTTGCCATTTCTACTACTCCTAAACTAAAGCACTATGAGGAAGCCGTGAGCCAAGCATGCTGGAAAGATTCCATTTCTAGTGAGTTCCAAGCTTTTGAGAAAAACCACACATGGATTCTTACTGAACTTCCACCTAGGAAGAAGCCTATTAGGTGTAAATGGGTTTTCATGATCAAATATCATGCAGATGGAACTACAAAGGGATTTACTCAAATTCCTGAATAGACTAGCTAGACAAATTCAATCCCATGGTGAAGATGACAACCTTGAAGGTGATTCTAGCCAATGTTGCTGCTAAGGGTTGGTTTCTCAAACAACTTGATGTTAATATAGCCTTCCTGCATGGTGATTTGGAGGAGGGAGTATACATGAAGTTGCCCTTGGCTTACAAGTTGATGACAAACAATTAGTATGCAAATTGTAAAAGTCTCTTTATGGACTTAAACAAGCTAGTAGGTGGAATGCCAACCTCAAGCCACTCTCATTGGCACTTGGATTTTGTCAATAAAAATAAGATTATTCTCTCTTCAACAAATCCACTTCACATGGATTCACAACCATCTTAGTTTATGTGGATGACCTAGTATTGACAAAAATAACTTACAAGAGATTAATAATGTTAAAGTGTTGCTTGATAATCTCTTTAAGATCAAAGACCTTGGAGGTCTAAAGTTCTATTTAGGAATGGAGATGCACAGACTAAGGAAGGGATAACTCCTTATCAAAAAAAATTTGCTATAAGATCTCGAGTACACATGTCTCTAGTTAGGTCCAGTATGGCTTTAGGGTCCCAGGACCCACCCATGTCTCAGAAAGACTCCAGATGCATGAGTGACCATTCAGCAAAATAGGTGCTTCTGATGCTATAATGGTCAGTACATGGGCGAGGCGCTTTTGGGTTGCCAGGCCAGTCGCATGTTAGTCAAAATGAGTTTCAATACCCTTGACCGCAGTGCCCCCGATGAGTGTACAATGCTGAAACGACATAGTTTCACTTAAAGGACCCCTTACCCTATTTAAACCCTCCCTTATTCATGAAACCCCATTTCACCGAAACCCTCACCCCCAATTCTCCTTTCCATCCATTTTCTCTCAACCCCACTCAAATCTACCTCCCCAAGATTCAAGGTATGTATTTGTTGATAGATTATGTCTTCTTTCTTCCCATTCTTCCATGTTCTTTAGTGTAGGGTGTTTATATTCTTAGTTGTTGTCAAGTGGAGGTGCTTTGCCAATGTTGTTAGAGTTGGATTAGAGCTATCCAGAGATACCCATAGATTAATTATGACTTTTTGGTTGTTATGGCAGACATTGGTGCCATCCTACCTCCACGGAGCCTAGTTGGTGTTGATCCTTCACATTCCACGCCTATGAGTGTGGGTTTGATTTCATGGCCTTATGTTGGTCATTATATGATTATATCATTATTTTCTAGCATTATAAAGTAATTAGAGATTAGAAATTGAGTTTTTACATTATATAGATTTTATGCAAAAATGAGTAAGAACTATAAAATGTTTCCTTATTGAATTGCTCATGAAAATCTATAATTTCAATATGCATGAGACCATATTTGGAATACAATTGTTTTACAAGATTTATTCCATGATTTTAGACTTGATTATGATGATTTGAGTTGGTTAGGATTGATGAAAGGAAATGTAAAATATTATGTTTATTTACGAAAACTAAGAGTTGATGATTTTTATGTTTCTAGTAAATCAATGATTTTATAACTACCATGTATCATAAATGAAAATGATGTATAGGCCTTGCATTACTATTATGTACCTTTCTTCTTGTTTCATGTATGGTTGTGGGTAAGGATCTACTCACCAAGTTTTAAGATAAAATTCACCCCTCTTCTCCTTCCTTTTCTAGATATAGCTGTAGCATTAGATCCTCCACCTTCTCCTCCTTAGCAACAATAGTATTTTAGCTTGAGGAACTTCATGTTATAGTGAAGTGTTTTGGATAGTTTGTAGAGTGCTCTAGTGATAGTGCAAGTAGGGTCTAGACCATGCATGATGTAGCTTTTTGATTAATCATGATATTTATTTTGTAATTAAAGGTTTATAGCTTCATGATTCTTCTGGAATAAAGCAACTCAGTTTATCTTCTAATACAGTTTAATAGTTGGATTATAAAACTGAGTTACTCATGATAGTTATGGATTCATATATGTTAGTAAATTATATTTAAAAGTGGATTTTGATTAAAAATATGCATATAGTAACGATCATGAAGCTTATATGGGGATAAAATTTTTCATGTGCCGGTCATGTTCTCAAATTGGATCGTGACATATGCCCTTGATTTGCCTGCAATAGAGGGATGCTAGCAACAAAACTAGCCACTACACCTATGGATTACACTACAAAACTTTCAAAGGAGGTTGACAGCCCTTATTATCCTACCACTAGAAGGTTGATTGGAAGACTTGGTTCACTTAACCAATACATGGCTAGACATTAGTAATGTTGTTGGCCATCTCGGTCAATTTCTACATTATTCCACCATAGCTCACATGGTAACTACTCATAGAGTTTCTAGATACATCAATCAATCGACTCCATCTGATTGTTTTTCTCTTCCTCTCTAGATCTTGTGTTAGGTGGTTACTCAGATTTTGATTAGGGAACATGTTTTGATACTAGAAGATCAGCTTCAGGTTCCGTTTCTTCCTAGGTTCCTCTCTTGTCTCTTGGAAAAGTAAAATAGTCCACCGATGCTAGATCCTCCTCGCAAGCATAATACAAGGCCCTAGCTCAGGCCACATGTGAAGCCCATGGATTTCCTATCTATTGTCTGACTCACAATTGCCACTATCCAAGCCCATTGATTTGCATTGTGACAATCAATCTGCCCTCACATAGTGCCAATCCAGTGTTTCATAAAAGTACAAAACACATTGAAATTGACTGTCATGTTATTAGAGATAAAAGTTCAAGAAGGACTTATTAACTTGCTGCCAATCTTTACTTCTCAATAGCAAATGTTTTAACCAAAGCATTGGCCCCTCCTTTGAGTTTCTACATTCCAAGTTGGGAATGCTTGATTTTCACACCCAGCTTGATTTTCACGCTCAATTTCAGTTAGTTTCAAATTAGCTCAATGTTTGTTATTTATCATGCGATTGTATAGCTGAGTATATAAGCTTCACGATTGAGTCGTTGTAAGATAACACTTCATATTGAATATTCTCCAATACACACTCTAAAATTTTCAGCTTCCAAATGTGTGTTCTTGTGTTACACCCTCTTCCCTTTCAAGCTTGGTACCATTTTCACAATATGCAAATATACAAGGATTTCTTTTATATCGTGACATGAACCCTCCCCCACCGAAAGAAAGGCCGACGTATTGTTGCTGGAGTTGCAATGTAGCCATATGCCGTTAGAGCAATAGTACTACGTTTTACGAAGGAAAAGAATTTCTCCCATTTTTACACCTTCCGAGAATTATCATAATGCATCAATGACAGCACATCCTTTTTTTTGTTTTTTTCAATTCTTATCTTAGCAAAAGTCTTGGCTATATTGTTGCCTCTAGAAATACTTTGATTTGACCCACATGCTTACCCTGACTTGAATGTTTTGCAGGATCTAATATTGTACTGATAGCAAGATTCAAGGATTATAGTGACTTGTGGTAGAAATTGTGGCGTGATAAAGCTACTTTTGTGGCAAAATTTTCAAAGTGCACATTCTACTGTGCACATGTGATTAAGGAGAAAATTTCAAACTCGCAGGAAAAATTACGTGTATGCGTGAAGGATTTGGCACCAAAATCACGAGAGTTACTATGCAAGTTACTATGCATGCACAGGAACTTATCATGTGAGCAGAAATCACGAGAGAATTATTGTGCATTGGTTGTATAGTAACTCTAAGCCTCTATAAATAGAGGCTGAATTCATTCAGTTTCAGCATTTAACAAAACAGAGAGCATTCTATTATATATAGTGTCTTTTGAGAGTTTCTCCTATATTTATAGAGAGAGTGTATTCTCCTAGTATAAGAGAGAGTGTTATTGTTCTCTCCTTAGTATTAGAGAGAGGTGTAATTTTATCTTCCACATAGTGAAAATCTTTCTCCCTTGCCCGTGGTTTTTCCCTCATCATTAGGGGTTTTCCACGTAAATATTGTGTGTCAGTTCAATTCTCTCAACTCTATTTTAGTTGCGTTGATCTGTTTCTATAACTCTGGTACCCAAGGTGGTATGAGCTTTGGTACGGTAGGATTTTTTCTTAGTATGCTCTGGTTGCAGCTTAGTCTAATCTTCCACATTAGAAAATTTTTTCCCTGGTGCTTGAAGAGCCATTGGTCCACGCTTGGGTTACTACTCGGTCACGGTTATACGTGTAGTTGTATACTTTTACAGGATTGTTAACGTATACTGGATTTGTTCCATATACGGTATAAATATACGATACGTTCACGTATACGTACTATTCACATATAAGACATTGTTTACGTATATGACTATTCACATATACGGACTATTTACGTATACGGTACTATTCACGGTAAAAAAAAGTGACCGTCTAGTAGAGAAACAGGTCCCGGAATCACCATGGCAGCAAAATTTGAGTTTGAGAAGTTCAATGGGAGTAATTTTTCCCTGTGGAAATTGAAGATCAAGGCAATCTTGAGGAAGGACAATTGCTTACCAGGAATTGAAGGCGAGGTGAAGTTACTGATGAAAGTGGAAGGAGATGGATGATAATGCCTTGCCAATCTCCATCTTGCAATGGCAGATTCAGGATTGTCTAGTGTTGCAGAAAGAAGACAGCAAAGGAGATCTGGATGCTCTTGTCAAACTACGAGGTCAAGTCTCTTCACAATAGAATATTTCTAAAGAGGAGGCTATATACTCTTCGGATGAGTGAGTCCACATCGTGACGGACCACATCAACAATCTGAATACCTTATTCTCCCAGCTACAGCATCGGATTATAAAATAACGGAGAATGAACGTGCGGAGCTTCTACTTCAGAGTCTACCTGACTCATATGATCAACTCATCATCAACATCACAAATAATAATACTACCAACGTCTATCCTTTGATGATGTCGCCTGCTATTCTTGAAGAAGAGTCCAGGCGCAAGAATAAGGAAGATAGACTGGAGAGCTCAAAGCAAGCAGAGGCGTTGTTGGTGACGAGAGGAAGATCAATGGAGCATGACTCCAGTGGGAGTCATGGTCAGAGTAGATCAAAGTCAAGAAGAAGGAAGAACTTCAAATGCTACCGTTGTGGCACTTGAAGAAAGATTGTTGGAACAATAAGAGAATGAGATAAAGCCCAGAAGCATCAACCTCTCAAGGATGTGTTGCGAGTACCTCTAATGGAGAAATCCTATGAGTGAGACCAATTGGTTCCAAAGGCGGTAAACAGCTCACTGATATTTGGATAATGGATTCAGGAGCATCATGGCATATGACTCCTCACCGTGATTGGTTTTACAGTTACGAACCTCTGGAGGATCTGTGTTCATGGGAGATGATCATGCCCTAGAAATTGCTGGTATTGGTACTGTCAAAATAAAATTATTTGATGGTTCCATTCGAACAATTCAAGGAGTGCGACACGTGAAGGGTTTGAGGAAGAATATATTGTCTATTGGGCAATTGGATGACCTGATGCAAGACCCATGTTGAAGGTGGGATCTTGAAAGTTGTTAAAGGTGCTCTTGTGGTGATGAAAGCAGAAAGACCACGGCAAATCTATACAAGCTTCAAGGAGATACGTTGCAGGAGGCAGATGCATCAGGAGCATCAGCAAGTCAAGAAGAAACGATGATGATGTGGCATTGTAAATTAGGCCACATGTCGGAACGTGGTTTGAAGGTTCTTGCGGAACGTAATCTCATTCCGGGCTCAAATCGGTGAATTTACCATTTTGTGAGCACCGTGTTACAAGCAAGCAGCATAGATTGAAGTTTGGTAGTTCAACTGCTCGAAGTAAGCATATTCTAGACTTGATTCATTCTGATGTGTGGAGTCGCAGAAATGTCCTTGGGAGGTGCAAAATATTTTGTATCATTCATTGATGATTACTCCAGGAGACTGTGGGTGTACCCAATCAAGAAAAGTCAGATGTGTTCCCAATATTCAGGGACTTCAAAGCAAGAGTAGAACTTGAATCCGAAAGAGAATCAAGTGTTTGAGGACAGACAATGGAGGAGAATATACTGATGGAGATTTTCTAGCATTTTGCAAGCATGAAGGTGTTCAAAGGCAATTCAGTTGCACATACACCTCAGCAAATGGTGTAGCAGAGCGGATGAACAGGACTCTTCTAGAAAGAACAAGAGCAATGCTGAGACAGGTTTAGCCAAGTCTTTCTGGGAGGTCAAACCCTGTTATGTGATTAATCGGTCACCATCAACCGCGATTGGTTTAAAGACACCAATGGAGATGTGGAATGGCAAGCCGGAGATTATTCTTCTCTACAAGTGTTCGGTGTTGCATATGTGATGTATAACTCCCAAGAAAGAACAAAGTTGGACCCAAAATCTAGGAAATGTATATTCTTGGGTTATGCTGACGTGTAAAGGGGTATCGCTTGTGGATCCCACTGCAAGGTTATTGTCAGGGATGTTATATTTGCAGAAAATGAACTGCAAAGTGAAGAAAAATGACAGCACTTTAAGAAGATGACTATCCAGATAGGTGAGAAGTCTGGAGAAAATGATTCTGAAAGAGCAGAGCATGATGAACAAGTACCAGAAGAGGCTAATAATACCGAAGTTAGGCGATCAACACGCAGACACAACCACCATCATGGCATTCAGACTATGTTATGGCAAGCCACGATGCATTCTCTTCTACAGAAGAAGAACCATCAACTTTCAAAGAGGCTTTGAGTAGCACAGATGCTTCTCTGGATGGCAGCAATGCAGGAAGAAATGGAGGCCTTGCATAGGAACAAGACATGGGAACTTGTTGCACTTCCAAAAGGTCGAAAGCCATTGGCAACAAATGGGTCTATAAGATCAAACGAGATGGAAATGATCAAGTGGAACGATATCGTGCAAGACGGTGGTAAAAGGATTTGCAGAAGGAAGGTATCGATTTCAATGAGATATTTTCTCCAGTTGTTAGACTTACCACTATCAGAGTAGTGTTGGCTATGTGTGCTGCATTTGATTTACATCTTGAGCAATTAGATGTGAAACTCTTTTCTTCAGAGAACTTGAAGAGGAGATTTATATGCTCCAACCAGAAGGTTTTGAGGAACAAGGAAAAGAAAACTTGGTTTGTAGGTTGACCAAATCTCTATACGGTCTAAAGGCGCGCCAAGGTGTTGGTACAAGAGATTTGATTCCTTCATAATTCGCCTCGGATACAACAGATCAGTTCAGACCATTGTACATACTACAAGAGGTTTGGTAACAATGTTTTCATCATTCTGTTGTTGTATGTGGATGACATGTTGGTGGTAGGCCCCAACAAAGATCGAATCCAGGAATTGAAGGCACAGTTAGCTAGGGAGTTTGATATGAAGGACTTGGGACCCGCAAACAAGATTTTAAGGATGCAAATTCACGAGAGGACAGGAAGATCTAGCTTTCACAGAAGAATTATTTGATGAAAATCTTGCGGCGCTTCAATATGCAAGATTGTAAGCCAGTTCAACCCCACTTCCTATGAATTACAAATTATCCTCAGGTATGTGTCCTAGCAGTGAAGCGGAGAGGATGGAAATGTCTCGAGTACCATATGCATCAGCTGGGAAGCCTTATGTACGCCATGATTTGTACTAGGCCAGATATTGCTCAAGCAGTTGGAGTAGTCAGTTCGTTTATGGAGATCAGGAAAAGAGCATTGGAATGCTGTGAAGGATCCTGAGATACATTAGAGGAACCTCAATGCTGCACTATGTTTTGGAGGATCTGAGTTCATTGTCAAAGGATATGTTGATTCAGATTTTGCAGGTGATCTTGATAAAAGGAAATCTACTACAGGCTATGTGTTTACACTTGCAGGTGGAGCCTTGAGCTGGTCCAAGTTACAGGTTGTAGCTCTGCTACCAGAAGCTGAATATATGGCAGCTACACAAGCTTGCAAGGAAGCTATATGGATTCAAAGGTTAATGGAGGAACTCGGGCACAAACATTCAAAGATTACTGTGATTGTGACAGTCAGAGTGCCTTGCACATTGCAAGGAATCCAGCCTTTCATTCCAGGACGAAGCACATAGGAGTCCAGGATCACTTTGTTCGAGAAGTAGTAGAAGAAGGAAATGTGGATATGCAGAAGATTCACACGAAAGACAACCTAGCAGATGTCATGACAAAGCCGATCAACACTGACAAGTTTAAATGGTGTAGATCTTCCTATGGCCTATCAGAAACGTAGGCAGGAGAGAATTGGCAAGATGAGAAAAGATTGAAAGCTCACCAAAAGTGACTTTAAGTGGGAGATTGTGGCGTGATAAAGCCACTTTTGTGGCAAAATTTTCAAAGTGCACAGGAGAAATTCTACTGCACATGTGATAGAGGAGAAAATTTCAAACTCCAGGAAAAATTCCGTGTATGCGTGAAGGATTCGCACCAAAATCACGAGAGTTACTGTGCAAGTTACTATGCATGCAGAGAACTTATCATGTGAGCAGAAATCATTAGAGAATTACTTGCATTGGTTCACAGGAACTCTCAAGCCTCTATAATAGAGGCTGAATTCATTCAGTTTCAGCATTTAACAAAACAGAGAGCATTCTATTATATATAGTGTCTTCTGAGAGTTTCTCCTATATTTATAGAGAGGTGTATTCTCCTAGTATAAGAAAGTGTTATTGTTCTCTCCTTAGTATTAGAGAGGTGTAATTTTATCTTCCACATAGTGAAAATCTTTCTCGCCTTGCCTGGTTTTTCCTTCATCATTAGGGGTTTTCCACGTAAATATTGTGTGTCAGTTTCAATTCTCTCAACTCTATTTTAGTTGCGTTGATCCGTTTCTATAACTTGTACCCAAGAAATGACGCGAATGTAGCAACATAGATCTGGATTTAATTTTTCAGGAATTCAAAATTAATTACCAAGATCCAAAGATCCAAAGTTCCTCTTTACTGTCAAATACTTTTCAAGAAGAAAGAAGAAAATTCTAACTGTTGGTTGGTAATTAAATGCTAGAATATTGATTAGCTCATCATAATGCTTTCCTGTAGGGAAAAGATTTTGCTTATACTGAAATTGTGTAAGGGGTAAAAATGTAGTTAAATTTTTTATGGTTCAACTTCTAATATAATTTTATATATGAAGCTTGTCCATAAAAAATTTATTGTTATTTTTACTCCTAATAATTCAATTTCTACATGTCCTAACAGGATAATAGATGTTTACACAATTATCTAATCATATATTGTCACATCCATAATAATAGTTGATTTTTCTATTCTATTTGAAAAGTTGTATGAATGAAAAATTTTGATTAGATAATAATGTGAGTTCATCAAAATTAAACTCACACACACACAAATATAATTTTAAAAAAGGCTTTCTTTGTAAAAGAGTTTTACATCATATCCCAAATATATACTTCTATTTATAAGATTTTTGAAGTAATAAGTGACTCAATCAAAAACTTTCATTAATGTGTCAATATACAATTAGATATGTTTACATAAAATTTGTTTCCATTGACAGTAGGTCTACCAGTCGTAACACGAAATGCAATTTAATTTCTGTTATGTTTCTATCATATGAAAAGAAGAAAATAAACAAAGAACAAATCAACAATTCAATTGAAATAATTGTACCGCTTATATATATCAAAGGGTATCCACTCTACATAATTCCATCACCATCGGTTAGACATGCTGATGATAACACATTGCTGGTTGATTACATGCATTCAGCAAACCAGCTATCAGGTAGCAGGTGCGACATCGTGGACTGGTGCACACAAGACTAATTAAGCCAAAGTATAGGCACAAAAAGTTTTCAAAACTATATATAGAGAGAGCCTATTTTCTAATAATGTCAAAGAGTTTATTAGTATAAATGCAGATAGATAGGATAAATTATGACAAAAGAACCTGTGTAGTGTGTAGAAACGTACGGAAATCGGAGTGAGAAAATTGATATACACATATATATAGTTGTTTATTTGAATTTTTTTGAATAAATATATAGTTTTTCTTTGATACCTATGGAATATCAGTGACTTTTGATTTTCAATAATTATAATTAAATATTTAATAAAATAACTTAGTGAAACTTATTACATATTTTTAACCATAAATAACTAAAAGATATTAATATGTTAAACTTTATCAGATATCAGAGTGTGTGTGTATGTATATATATATATATTCCAAAAAGTTCCTAGTGCAAGGTCACTAAGACATCAAAAATGGATAAACATATAAGAATTGAACTGCAGTGTTTATTAAAGATATTGAAAAGGGACATGCCATTGAAATTTTGTATGACTATTTAAAATGGAGAAGTTGTATTTTGCACATAACATTTAGGAAATAGTGTTGACTCATATTTTATTTATTATTACATAAAGTATATGGAATCTACTTAAATGAGTTCATCATGTCTCATGGTTGATGAATGTTATATACAAACAACACTTGCTTAATTAAAACCGGTACAAATCAGGTGACTATCCAACAAATGAATATTTTGCTATTATGAGGTTTATTATCCTCCTAGGCTGGTACCAAGTATTTTGCGTCCTGAAAATTGTACAGGTGGATGAAACACGAGTTTTCATTCTCCCTTGTCTGTACAAAATTTCCCTGGCTTCCCAAGCAAATCATGATTATGAAGACTAATGCTATTCCAAAGTCCAAAAGTGGATGGGACGTTAGAATAGCATTACTCCATCATGAATGGCCACAAATATAATCCCAAACGAGTGAGAGACAGTCCACGTTGCAGGTGGGAATGGGTGATCGTAAAACAGCCGCAAGGACAGGCATTATTCTGGTCGTCCACGTGGCCGTACATATACCTTTGAATGCTGAAGCTCTGCGAAGCTAACTAGCAATAGTAGGCAGTTTTCTCAGCCGACAAGGGGAGGAGATCTCTAGCTCTGTTGGGGAGCACTGTTCAGAGGCATATTCATTTCCACTGGATCTTTTCATCATTGAGTTTACTTCTTGTGTGGTATTTTTGCGTGCCGTGTCGTAACATTCTTCTATTCTTTGTTGTCTACATGCCGTTTGACTCTATTGAAGCATGTGGGCGCAAACATATACATGCGCCCCATCAGTACCCGGGGCCCAACTTGGATCCTCTCATACTGTGTATTGATGAGTAATATCATGTGCAGAAATAATGACAACCGAAACGAACATATGAAAGAGCCAGTGCTTTCATCTTCTAACGTATTGCTCGTATTCTAAATTTAGCTGACTTGAACTTACTTGTGGCTATGAATAAGCCGTGATTTGATACCAGACATGTGTATATTTTTCGTTGGTTGGTTGGTTAACGGATAATTTTTCTTCTAGCCTCCAGCGAGTGGGTTGCCACAATTTATTTTTTGAGAAATACTGGAATTTTTTCGCATACTGGCCATTGTCTTAGTCATACCAACGGAATTCATACTCCTTCAACGTTGATAGCTGCACAAGAAAACTTCTCTATGTGCATATTACTTGTTCAAAATTCTGATTTGTCTGATTTAGGGTCAAAATGCACATGCAGAGTAACTGCCTATTCATTATGTGTTTGCTTTGATGCCATTAAATAGAATAATATTATAAGAACAGAATTACACAACAAATACACATCATACACCTTATCATCATTGGATGTGATGAGTGGTTGCCACTATCCCATTCACTCATCACATTTAATAATAATAAGGATATAGTGTATTTGTTATTTTTGTTGTTCCTATTACTGTATTAAATATGAAAGGTGGAGTATACATGTAGGGTAGCTAGGCTCGTATTCAGGCTAGGAATTAACTTACCCTCTCCAATCCCACCCATGAGTGGAGTATATATGGTCCGGTGGCCACAACAAGGGGAATTACTGTTATGGTGGTTATAATAATCGGGTGCGTCACCGTTATGGCGAGGATCAAGGGAGTCATAAATGTGAGGGACTGCAGGTCGCGTCTTGTATCGTGGGTGACCGAACAACCGGTATGTTCATAGACAACTGTCTCTGGACTAAAGAGATTAATTGGAGTGTTTCATGGAGTCTTACAATAGAGTTGTAAAATAATTACAATTTTAAACAACTTTTATGAAAGCTTTTGAATCACAACTTTAACAAAGTAATTAATAACCAATGCTCGGCTTTATTTCATGGATCTTGTGTTCCCAATTCAATGCTGGGTAGTACAACAGTTCTTCGTTCGTTTGATTAATGAAATTTAGCGTATATGAAAAAGTTATTCAATGGAGTCGGCACTTATTCTTTTATATATATATATATAAGATAGGAATTTTAACTATAAAATTAGCATGATCGATTAAGATTAAAAATTAATTAGTGGATCATCACTAACAAAAATCAGATGACTTTATGTTTTATTATATTTTGAAAATGAACAAATTAAGGGTGGGTTTTGTATTGCTCTTAGGCTGAGTACTATACCTTACGAAAAGCATAAACCAAGTTTCTCTGTTTGGTAAATTAAAAAACTGGAGTGTTTTTATTATCTAAAATTCAAAAAATTGATATAACCCTTAAATTTTAATAAAAATTCAAGTTTATTCTTATATTAATTAAGATTTTGAATTTTTTATTTTTTCTATAAGTATTTATATCTATTATAGTCATTTTATATTTTAAGAGTAATTTTATAATATATTTACCAAACACTACTTTAATAACTCATGCTTATTGAGAGCAATTTTTACATTATTTTACTAAATAATGCTACCATGGCTTTTTGAGAGCCAAAGAGCTAAATAGTTTTTTGAGAGTCACAGTAACACCAAACCAAGCCTAAATATATTCTCATATTTTCTTTATTTGAAAACATAACTCACTTTTATATACCAAAATGCATTTCAAAAATTTGAAAATGATTTGAAAAATGAAAATAGAAAATAAAAACAAGAAATTATGTTTGGTTTTAAAAACTATTTTTCAGATTTTATTTTTAGTTTTCAATCAACTTTCTATTTTTAGAATTTTGTGAATAAAATAGTAAAAATTGAGAATAAAAACTGAAAACTAAAATTTATAATTTTTATTATTTTCTTCACAAAATCCTGAAAAATAGAAAATCAACTTAATTAAGAAAATAAAAACTAAAAATTATTTTTTGAATCAAGCATACGTTATTTTCAGGATTTTATAAATGAAATAATAAAAACAATACAATTGAGGCCTATTTGATTTTTGTTTTTATTTCACATTTTTAATATGTTTTTTGTGTTTCAAGATTTTGTGAATAAAATAATAAAAATAGAAAATGAAAAATGGAAAATGAGATTTTATTTTCACTATTTCTTTCACAAAAAATTGAAATATACTAGAATGGAAAATGAAAAATAGGAAACAAAAATAGAAACTGAACATGCTGTTAAATTTTCTATTTTATTTTTGTTTTTGCTTTATTTCTTTATAAAATCTTAAAAAATGTAGAAAAAAAATAGAAAATATATACTGAAACTAAGCAAACCATAAGCTTACAAAAAAAAAAAAAACTTGAGTGGGTGAGATAATATGCTTGAAAAACACAAAAGATGAAGAGTAAATGAGGTTGTGTTCAACCCCCAAGTTAAACGAGACAAACTGAAAAAGAGTTAAATAAGTCAAGATTTTTTAAGTTCAATCTACCAAATTGGCAAGTAGACCAGATAGGTTTGGCTTGTTTTTGACAGTCACTATTACATTTCACATTTGAACGTTCACGGATTTATTAGGTGTCCAAAATCTTTCAAAACTAAATTAATATCACACTAATCTTTCAGAAACATAAATATACGTTTACACTTATTTTAATTTTATCACAAGTTACATTTTAATATACCTATGGTCCATATTATAGAAAGCCAAGCTGGTAGAGAACAATGTTTAGTTTAGGTGGATAACTCAAGGTGAGCTATTTCACTTAATGATTAGTTGAATGAAGTAGCGGCTTAGTTGAATACTTGAATGGAATATGCAAATGACGGGAAACGTAACAAACAGAGAAACCCTTCCACCAAAACAACATAAGAGAAATAGTAATAATCGCAATTCTTATTTAATGAAGGCAGAAAAGCATTACATATCGAGAGGTCAGTGTAGGTGATAAGAGTTTTGCATAGTAAATGCCACCTTCAATGTATTCTTCTAATAACTTCGAAAAAGTAGAAAAGATGAAAAACAAAAAAAAAAAGTGTGCTAATGAGGTACAGTTCAGGCATGTTCCAGCCAATCTGGCAAAATGAAATTTCCCGACAAAACTTGATCAGGCTACTAATGAGCTTGTGATAAATAGGCCCATTTAGTCGAAGATTATCAAGAAATTAACCATAGAATAGAAAGAAAGAAACCAAGAACACAGAGCATCAAGAAGCTCTGAGACCTTGTGTATTCTCTATGAATAGTACATAATGAGTTTCTCCCTTATTTACAAGCATGTAGCTACTGCATTATATACACCATCCAATTTGAGAGTAACTAGCTAACTGGCATAACAAACTCATTAACAGGTACAAGCAGAAAGGGAAACTGACTAACACAATGAGCTTAAGACATAACTAACTGGAATGTTTTGCTAAGCTAATTAGGTGAGGCAGCAGCTGGCCAGGTGAAGCATAGCAGCTGGGTTAAGTGATTGGACCTGCACCCTCAGCCTCGGCCCAATGATCTTTGAGTTTCGTGGGCTGATGTAACAGCCCCCACAAGCTGGCCGATATATGTTGTTTTGGGGAGAGAACATAAGCAGAAAGTAGACAGTCAAGCGGAGAGAAAGAGATGCTTAGGCGGACGTGAGAATAGCGGGTCTAAGGGTTCGAAGAAGGTAAGGCGGATAGCCATGGAGTGAGGACAAGGCGGCAGATGTAGAAGCAAGGGGAGGTATGATAACACGGTGGCCCACAAAACAGCTACGCTAACCTTTCACCGCCTCTAACCGCCCAAATACTAGCTACTTGAGTATGTTGTAATAGTTAGTTAGTCAAACTGATTCAGTTTATGTTAGTTAGTCTGTTAGATGGTTGATCTTATCTCTAGCCTATAGCTCAAGTCATGTGTCTTGTATATTGTATTGTGTAATCATCATCATTGTTAATGAATCATTCAGTTCTTCTCAAACTCTTGCATACTTTCCTTCTCTTAATAGAGCCCAGCTCTTTTCTTCTTCATCATAGGTCTGATACCATTAACAGGCTCAAAAGAGTTAACGGTAGTAATAGGCAATGTAGAGCATTGTTCAACATTGGCAGGTATAGGAGAGGGTGTGATAGTGTGTATAGGGATGGGGACAGTAACAGATGGGGAGAATGCAAATGTGCAGCATTGTGATTCTGATTGGGGTTCTGATGTGATTGATAGGAAGTCTACAAGTGGATTCTATGTTTTCTTAGGACCTAATTTAATTTCTTGGTCAAGTAAGAAACAGCATGCAGTGTCTCAATCCAGCACTAAAGCCGAACTTCGAAGCATGACTACAGTGGTTGCTAAGTTATCTTGGTTTCAAAACCTATTGGCAGAAATGCAGATTCTAGTCCTAGCTCCACCATCCATCTACTGTGACAATCAAAGTGCAGTACTTATGGTTGCAAACCCAATCCTTCACAGCAGGTCTAAGCATTTCGAGCTCGATTTACATTTTGTAAGGGACAAGGTGGTTCAAAAGAAGGTGCTTGTTCAACATATTCCTTCAGACAGCCAAATTGCAAATGTGCTTACTAACCCAGTGTCCCTTACCCCTTTTCAAAAGTTTCATGGCAAACTTAGAGTTGTAGACTCTACTTCCCTAAGTTTGAGGGGGTATGTAGGATCCAGGCTAGCTAATAGCTACTAACTAATTGAATTTGTTGTAATAGTTAGTTAGTCAAACTGACTCAATTTATGTTAGTTAGTCTGTTAGGTGGTTGATCTTATTTCTAGCTTATAGCTCAAGTCATGTGTCTTGTATATAAGATTTGTTGTATTGTGTAATCATCATCATTGTAAATGAATCATTCAGTTCTTCTCAAACTCTTGCATACTTCTCTCAATAGAGCTCTGCTCCTTTCTTCTTCATCATAGGTCTGATACCATTACAGAAACCAATGAGCGTATGATGCATGGAAAGAAACCATAGAGTGCAAGGCTCGAAGAAGAGGTGAATGGACAATTGAATTGACAAGGAAGCAAATGGCTATGATGCAAAGTGATAGAAAGTCACATATGGGGGAGTCATATAATACCCGCGAACACCATTGGAAAATGGATTGAAAAATATGATCTGAGTGCACTTAAGTGAGTGATACATGTTGAGAAAGGGGAATATTAGTCAAGAAACTCTTCTACGCCTAGTTCTTCCGACTCATTGCGATAGACAAATCGCATTTAAAACATATGTCAATGACGCCAAGCTTGGACATGGACACTATAGATTGAAGGGAACTGGTTGCAGAACTTAAGGCTATGATTGAGAGAATGAAAATGGAATGAGTGGTAAGGAATGGAAAAGTTAAAATTAAATGACCACTAGTTTGAAGTAATTTTAGGGAGGGAATGACATGATTAGTAAGAGACAATGTGTCCTTCTCTTGCCACTCAAAATCAAACTTTTTTGACCCTCCAAATTTGGAGTTCAAGGGAGGAATGAGAGCAACTTCCAAACAATGAAATGACATAATTTCTTCCACTCAACTCCTCATCTTTCTCTCCCATTCCATTATTAACCACTCCCTTCTGTCATCTACAAAACTCTCAATCATAGAAAATTGGATTGGTGGAAATATGGAGAGCTGATTTATTGACGCAAAAGAGGGCAATAGGAGCTGTCAGTGGACAATCTAGATCATGTAGTAGAAGACTCAACCAATTTGCTTTACATCTAGTAGCTAAAAGTGCCTTGTTTTCTTCTTCTGAAGAACTTCGACCAATTGTGGGCTGCTTCTTGCACTTCCAAGAAATATTCCCAAAAAAGATGCAGAAACATGTAACTGATCTTCTAGTATCAATGCATGAGCCCCAAAGCATAAGTGAAATCAATGATTTTCCCAACTGATTCAGCAAAAAAAATAATCCCCGTTCATTTATGACTTTACATATTTAAGGACTCGCACAGCTGCATTAAAATGCTCAAGTACTCAACCATATATAGGTCTCTCCAAATGCTGACTTAGTTGGTTAACAGAGAATGACAAGTCAGGTTTTTTGTTTGTAAGATAAAGCAACCTTCCCACTAACCTCCTATAGGAAGAGGGATCAGGATGAACAACAGTACCTTCCTATTGAAGTTTAACAGAAGGATCTGAGGGGCTAGATGCAGGTCTGGAAGCTAATAGACCAGTGTCTTAAAGAAGCTCCAAAAAATATTTTCCTTGAAACAGTGCAATACCCCTTTTAGACCAAGCTACCTCCATACCCCAAAAATATTTCACATCCCAAAATCCTTGATAGTAAATTTTCGGTGCAACAATTGCTTGACCTGATCTATTTCATGAATGTCATTGTCAGCAAATAGCAAATCATCCAAATACACAAGAGTGGCCGTAAAATGACCAAAAGACCTCACAGCAGGTTTTGTGGGATAAAATTAGATCCTTAGCATCTACTTGATGTAAGGCATATGACCTTTTTAAAGAGGTTTCCATCTCTCATATGATAAGAAATTGAAAAGCTTTGATATTTTGATTTCTTTTGCTTTGAGGAACCTGACATGGGACAGGATAGGAATCACAAATTCCTGGATTGACAGGAACTGTGTATGCAGGTTAAGAGGTAAGGTGCTTTGAATTGGCTAGATGATGAAAGGGGAATAATGTCTCATCTTATAAAACATTTCTTGACAAGAAAATTTCCTTATAATGTGGAAATCGAGTAGCACAAACCCTCTGGTTCCCTTGTTAAAATCAAGAAACACACAAGGCACCAAACTATTTTTTCCAAACCAACTCTACGAGAACTCAGAAATACATTCGCATTTTGTTGATTTGCTGCATACTGATCTCTTTCTTACTCTCTTAAATGGTCGTGGCAAAATGTCACAGTAGTATATTTCCTGCTGTCTGTTTACTTGTATTCGGTTTGAACTTTGAACTGTAGCAAGTAAAAAATCTTTTACTCAATTTTGACTCCTTGAACAAAATTGGGCACTTTAGCTGATAGTTGAACCCCGTTTGTTTATTGTTAATATAAAATCTTTTGCGAAATGTTCGTTTCAGATATTTTAAGGAGATTCCACATGCTTATGAGAGGCTGCTTCAGGATGCCAACCATGAAGAAGGATAATAGTGCTCTTTAAACGGAGTGATGAACTAGATGCAACCTCGGCACTCTTTACACCTGTATTGAAAGAGATAGAAGAAGAAAGAATTCCAGTACTATCCTAATGGAAGTCAGGGCCCTGTTGGCGCTAACTATCCTGCAGCAAAATACAACCATCCGAGGGGTGACCTTTGATTTTAATCAATTACCCTCACATTTTGCAGCGCTAGCATTAACATGCAGGCTTTTTGGTTTCAATAATACTATTAACACGATTACGTCCCTGGCCGGTAGGTGGGTAATAATCGGCTATGGCTGGAACCGGAATTGTGTTTCAGTTACCTTTTCCCGTGATAGTTCTATTATTTTGGCCAAGATATTTGCCGTTGACTGTTAACCCCAAAAGATCTTCTCATGCTAAATTCTTACATGACTTTATCATGTAATCTCCCGTAATCAATTTTTTTATTCGAATGTTTGGGTAGAGGAGTCATCCACTCATCCATGATATCATGAAGTTTGCTCCTCCTCCATGAGCATTGTTATCATTAGATTTTATGGACTCATACGGCCAATAAAACTTAATTTTGTTTATGATACGCTAGAATTGCTCAGAGAAAGCATAACAAAATTCACTCGCAATTATACTGAAGTTTGATCATGCATGTCATATTTTATCATAATCCAATTCCACGTGGAAACTCCATTTTGGCATCAGAAGGGATATGAATTCTGTGAATAAACTAGAATACAGATGACTGCTAGAAGTTTGTAGGTTCAGTATGGAAGCAAAAAGGTACTGAACTCATTTCTGACTAGTCAGATTAAAATCTGCTTAAATTTGATAGTAGCAACACCCCCCCCCCTTTTTCTTTTCTCTCTTTTTTTCCTCCCCTTCCTTTCTTTTCTCTCTCTTTTTCTCCCCTCTTCTTTCTCCTCCTCTTTTAATCCCCCTTGTTCAGGAGCAAAAGTCAAATCAGAAGCCATGGCAAACAAAATGCACAAGAACCTCATCAAGCAAGTGGAAGCTCACCAGAGTCACTGATAACCACCTTCTTTCTGGGACGGTCACCCGATCTGTCTCCTGTGACTCAATCAGCCTAACAATATCCATGCCTTCCAAAACTTGGCCGAATACCACATGCCTCTGATCCAGCCATGGTGTCTGCCAATGCATCAGACTGATTAGGCCAAAACCCAGGATCATAAGCATGGTCCTGTTAGTCCCTTACTCGAATTAAGATTTTTGTGTTATGTTATAAATATACCATGTTTCGTATTCAATCACAGCATTCTGGCTCTTGCGTATCAGTAACTCAAGAAATGCAAAAGGGAATGCATGGATCTAACTCATAGATTAGTGGATTTTGCCTAGAACAAGGGTGGACAATGAAGAGCAATGAAGCACAGAAAGATACCTTCACAGTGCATATGAAAAACTGACTCCCATTCGTGTTGGGGCCTGCATTTGCCATGCTAACAACTCCAGGTCCAGCATGAGACACTACAGATACTCTACATATCAGCATTATACTTGCAATAATACTTCAACTGAATATTCAGTACGGAATATGAGAATAGAAGAAGATGCAGCACAGAAAAAGTTCCACCATTTATTTTTAAATCATACTTATCAAAAATGCTTTGAGCAGCAGTATTTTCCTTACAAAAATTTGTGAACGCCAACAGTTATGTTTAGTGCATAATCAGGACTTAAAGCAAAAATCTCTTGGGATACACTGCTAAATTTGAGCAATATTAATTAGACACACACATTCTTTCACATACACACAGTAGCTTCACATCACCTGCCGTTTAACTAGTCTCAAACTTATTTAACCAACAATCTACCAATAATTAACCAAGGGGTTTGTAGCAGGAATAGTGAGCAAGTATAAGCAGTTAAGTGGTTAGTGATAGGTAAATTACTGGTAAAATAAGTTTGATATTTGGGTAATGGGAGTAAAGTGTGTGCAGAGTGGGTGAGTAAAGTTTAGAGTTTTATGAAACAGCGGAGCCACCCACCGTGTGGCAAGTGAGGAAGAGTGGGTAAACTCACGTTTAAAATTCTCATCTTTGAAAGTACGACCGTAAATACTTTTGCCTCCGGTCCCCTGCAAGAAGAGAAGATAGTAGAAGAAATGAATGAGAAGGGAGAGGGAAGAAGAAGGAAAAGTAGATGCGGCTGCTACGCAAATTGCAATGAAAAGAAAGAAATAAAGAGGCATACATTTCCTTTGTCAAAGTCCCCTCCTTGAATCATGAAATCCTTGATTACACGATGGAAGGTGGATCCCTTGTAGCCAAAGCCCTTCTCTCCAGTACAGAGGGCACGGAAGTTCTCTGCAGTTTGGGGCACATCGTCACCGTACAGTCCAATCACAATCCTCCCGGCAAGCTTCCCAACTGGATTTCCGATGCTGATGTCAAAGTATACTTTGTGAGTCACTTTCGACTGTAAAGGGGCTGTCACTGCATCCTCCGAACTTGCCCGGACCAAACCCTTTCTCTTTCTTATCGCTGCAAGTGGTGGTCCACGCGTCCAATCAACATTCACGGTCACATCCAGATTCCATGTGTGCTTGAGCTTCCATGAGGGAGCACTTGCTCTTGCTCCAACACTAGAACTGGCAGGGTTAGGGTTCAAAGCTCTGCTTCTGTTTCTGTTTCCTGGAACAATTGACTGAGCACCCAAAACACAATGTTTTTAAGGGAAAAACAAAAAAAAAACAAAATGATAATTGTTAAAGGGCAAGGGAATGGGAAAACTAAACAATATTCATCATTTACCAACGTCGTTGTTGTCGCTGTTGTTGTAATTGGAAAGACAGCCGCCATTGATTCCACTCTCCTCAGTCTCACCACATTGGCACTGCGCACCAATATCTACACTTGGATTTGTGATCACATTACGATTACTACTACGATTGAGAGGAGATGCCCGTGCCAGTGTATCCTGCATGAAATTACCATACTATCCCCAAATTTTCCTATCTTAATTTTAAAAGAGAAATTTACACTTATCTCCATAAGATTTAATATAATTATACTCAATACCTCTCTATTTTATAAAACTATCACTAATTACCCTTGAGATTCACTGAATTATGCTGACCTCCCCTACAGATATTAGTTTGTTAATTTAAGTGATAAAGAAAGATAACATAAAATACATACATAATTATTAATAAAAAATTATAATATTTTGATAATATTTAATACATGACTTCAATAAAATAATTTTTTATCATATAAAAAACTTATAATTATAACTTATGATAAAAAAAGATATTTTAGTTAATATATATGCCTAATATTGCTAAAATATTATAATTTCACCATTAATAAGTATGTATATACCACATATTATCTTTCTTTGTTAACTTAACAAACTATTATATAGAGGAGGTCATGTAATTTTAGTGAACCTCAGGGAAGGTCAATGATGGTTTTGCAAATAGAAGGGTGCTTAGTGTAATTACACTAAACCTCAGAGAGGTTAGTGTAATTTTCTCTTTAAAATATTCAATGCAATTTCAAAAAACTATTAAAAATATTATTTATACTTATTGTATATGGATTCGTGTTAACTCACACTTTATTTATCATTGATGATATTGACCCTACTTGAATGGAATTCACACCATATCCAATGGTAAATGATGTGTGAGTCAACACGATATCCCATACACAATGGTACACATAACACAACTCTAGATTAGTGCATAGACGCACTGGCAAGTGCTTGAGAAATTTCAATTTGAGCCGTGTACCTTTTAAAATTTATGAGAATTTAAAATTGCAAAAGAATTTCAATTATTTCTATTGAATTCCCTTTATTTTTAAATGTTTTTTTCTAGATAAGAAAATTATATTGCTTCATTTACAAAATACTTTATTTACCTGATGGAATTATATTATCTTATCTATAGGTAAGAGTAGATGGTGGGCACGGACTACAAGCAACGACGGTGGATGATGGTGAACGCATGCAGATTGGCAATGGCCAGCAAGACGCCAACAATTGACAGTGACAAGACGTTGGCAAGGGGCAGTCGACAACGGTGGTGTGTGATGGACGGCAAGTGCACTGGCAATGAGAAGTAGGACGCGATCGTGACGAATGAGGTTGATAGGATGCTAGGGCTAGCGGGCTGAACTGGTGGGCGATGATCGCTGAGAGCCAAAGGTGGGCATTGGCAACTAGTGGTGATAGGTGGCGCGGCTTGGCAAGGGTGGTCAACGATGAGCAAATACTGATTGATGAATAGTGATAGACTTAGGGAGAATGAGAGTTATAAGAGAAAAAAATATAAAGAGAGAATTTGAAATTACTATTTTCAAGATTTGAAAATATATAATGAAATTACATGAAATTTTGTAACTTTTTTCGTGTTAGTATCCAAACCAAAAATTTCATTTGATGCCATTTAAAATCCAACCCAAAAAAAAAAAAATTACATCACACCAGTGGCACTCTTAACTCATTGAGGTACCTCGTTAGTTTAAGAAAATAATAAAATAATATACACTCCTCTCATATTATCAAGAGAGCATTTGTATCAGTTTTCTAATATCAGAAAATTATTTTTAACAGAAATTACTCATAACAGTTTGTATTCAAAATTTAAATTTTTAATTTTTAAGTAGGAACTGAGGTGAGTAGTTTCTATAATATTTTTAATTAGAAAAATATTTGTCGTAAAAAATGTAATACTCCTTGAAGCCTTATTACCATGTGTTGGAAAAAGAATATTCCTCTAAACGATGATGAGTCATCCTTAGAATGTGTTTGATATGATGTATTAAGTATGATAGTATAAACTAATACTATACATTATGTTTTTATGCGTTGTTTAGTGCAGATAATGTATTATATAAGCTTATATATTATAAACTCATTATATATCAAAATATTGTATAACTTAATACATATGGGGAAACCAAATTAGACCTAATTAGCTTTTAACGTATAAAATTACTTTTATTTTTTAATATTGTATTAGAATAAAATAATTCTTGAATTAATAAATAAAATATAGAAAATCATAAAAATAAAATTTACTAAAAAGTTTTATGATAAATAAATACAAATAATGTATGATATCAATTTAGTTATATATAATAAAAAAATATAAATATAATTGATAAATAATAAATATTTAATAACAAATAAATATTATAATAAATAGGAAATAATATATAATATAAAATCATAAATTATTAACTAATAAAATTTATAAATAAATAATAAATAATATGTAATATATTAAAAGAAGGATTGGTAATTTAAGTTTAAATAAATATGATAAAAAATATAAAATATTTAAATATATAAAATTGAATTTTTTATTTATATAATTTATTGAAATAATAAATAGTTATAAAATCTTGAAATAAATAATAACATTTAATATAAATTAGATTTTAATTAATAAATATTTACATAAATATAATATTTCAATATAAAATTTAAATAATTAATGAAAATCCCTAGTTTATTTTAATTTATTTTTTTACTTATATTATTAGAATTATTTGTAAATAAATGATGATATTACATAATATAAAATATAATATCTTAGACTGTTATACCAAACATGATATAGTATTAAAAATCTATCAAGCCTTATATTGTTAGACCTTATCCTTCAAATATTATACTATCAGTTTTATGTATTGGGCGTGCCAAATAGGCCCTAAGCCATTGGGAAAAAAAAAGAGAAAAATGAAACAAGTAGAAAGATATGATCATTTTAAGACTAGAGCAACTTCAGACTAAGGCTTAGTTTGGTATTATTGTGGCTCTGGCAGTTCCTAAGTTCTTTAAGCTCTTAAAAAATTGTTCCTAAAAGCTATAGTAACACTGTTTTGTAAAATAATGCAAAAATATCTCTCAATATGCAGAAGTTAAAATAGTAATGTTTGATAAATATACTCTAAATATCCAAAATGACAATAATAGATATAAATATTAAAGAGTGTAATTTTTATCTTTATTGTCATTAATTATAATAAGATCATATTAGCCTGGTGAATTTTGAAAAGCAAAAGCCAACTCTAAAAACACTCCATGAGGTACTCTAATGTCACAACATGATTTAGGAATGTGACCGAAACATGGAAAAATCCACATAAGTCTTGTGATCTGTTACCTCTCCTTATGCATATTTGAAACATAAAATCCATATAAAATATAATTTCATTTTCTACAGATAATCACTTATTTTCTGAAATCAATATAATCATAGACAAAATTTACTAAAAGTCCTACAAATATGTGTACTAGTTCCATCAAATTTAACAATGCAAAAATCATTATGTATAAACATAAAATATATAAAAGTAAGTAATTCATCATATTTTCACAAGACAACCTTTAGAAATGAAATATAATCAATACAACATGAAATTTCTAAAACCTGAAAAGTCTTTTAAATTAAAGAATAAAATGCAAAAACATGTAAATATGCATATAGACAAATCTTCTTGCATTTCATCCAACAAAGCTTGGAGTACTGATGCAATTGTTCATATAAAAGCTCAACCTAACTTGTTATCATGAATAGGAGCGAAAAATCATAAGCCTTGCTCTTACCATTTTGAAGGAAGAGGGTCTTGCACTTGCATAACATTGTGAGTACTATCGAAAGCTTGACCAACTCTTGATACTAATTCAATAGTCAAGCAACTCATCCAACTGTAGTAGTCCCTCATATATACAAGACAACCTTGAATGATAAGTTCATATAAATACAACCTAAATTAATATCATAATATGCAAAAACATAAATGTGCTCTCCAATCTTGCATATCTACTGGAGTACTGACCATACTTCACCTAGTGAAGCTCACCTGGTAGGAAGAAGATGGTTGAAAAGAGGAGGTTGTTGTATTTGTAAATTGTTTTTTTTAACAAAACTTGAGTGAATTATCACTTGTAACCCCTCTTCATGGGACATCAAGGAATAATGCACAACTCATAATAATTGTAGTAATACAGTAAAACCTTAAGACATTTCATATATATATATATATATCTAATTATAGTTTCCATAAATTCCAAACAACGGTCTCTAATAAAGAACAGGAATCTCTTTAGCCTGCATTCAAGCCATAACAATTTCTGCTCTATGGTTGTTAAAGAATCGAAATGTAGATACCTAATTAGATTTCGCTCTCTGCTCTATGAGATTGTCTATAGAACAACTTAGTACCAAGGTTAACGATCAATTTGCTTAACTCCGTCTGTTCTCTCTGACTCCTGTCTATTCCAAAATCATACACCAACCTCTTCTCTAAATCTCTGCATTTGGGTTATATCCTGAGTTCAAATACCATATCATATACATAAACCATTGTCATAGATCATACAAACAGCCATAAAAGTCTCTAACAATCATATTTGTACTCAGTTCTACATAAAAACCATTTTAACAATAACGATCCCATGAGTTTTATCAAAAATATATTTTATGCTCTAAAACCAAAGTTCAAAACATGATAACCAATAGTAATCTCAAATTTTGAATAATAATCTCTAAAAATCATGCTTTAAGCCATATTTTTATGAAAATAATTCTAATAAATAATATAGAGATAAGGTTTGAACATACTCACTTGAAGAAGTGGAAGGTGAAGGTTCAACATCAGAATTCCTGAAACTGGAATAGCACCAATATTTGCCATGGAATCAACAGACTCCTAAATCAATCCCTAAATACTCTAATTTCACCTTTTCCATGGTGAAAGAATCTCAACATAAAAACCATAGAGAACACATAAATTGGAAGAAAATGAAGCAAAAACCATAAGCTAAACATACCTTGAGCTTTGGAGGAAGAAAATTCAAGTTAGATTTGTAAGAAAATGAAGAAAAATGGAGTTTTGGAGGGGTGAGACAGGGAGGGAGGCAGCATTCTTTGTATTTTAGGGGTGAAGGGCATGTTTTTGTGGTCTAAACCATGAAAATGGAGGGGTTTTATAAACCTTTGAGCTGCGCACTTAGAGCGTTTAAAACACTGCCTTAGGATAGCCGTGTAATGCTCTCCAAAGTGTTTGTTTTTCTTATACTTGCCTCTATACCCTCTCTGACCGCAAGCACTCTAAAGTGGTTTTTCCCAAAACCTTAGGTTATAAAATGGACCTACCAAACAACACAATGGGTCCTAAGAAACCCCAATGCGATACTAAACTTGCCTAAACAGGGTACCTAAGATATTATATCTAAAAAATATCTCAACTTTTTGATTTACCAAACAAAGAAAAAGGGGCTTATACTTTTCACAAGCTAGTGCATCCCTCCAAAAGAGTTTTACTAAACTCATCCCAAGTATTATGCTTTTAAACTTGAGAAACATAAATAAACATGCAACCGAAACTTGCAAGTAAATAAATAAAAGAATAAAAAATTTAATAATTAATAAATATTTAAATAAATTATATGTGATATATACAAGTAAAGATTAATAATAAAATATTTTAATTTAATATTTGTTATTAAATTAAAATTTAAATAATTATAATAAAAATACTATAAAAATATTAAATTATATAAAAAGAAAGAGAAAATTTGTACATTTTCATAATTTATTTAAATAAGGAATAGTTATAAAATTTAAACAATAACATGTTTTAAAATTATATTTAAATAATTAATAAGAATATCATTTTATTTTTATTCAATATTTATAGTTAAGAGTTCTTTGTAAACAAATAATAATATCATATTTTTTAAAAATTATATTTAAATAAATAATAATAATAATTTTATTTTATATTTATGTATAGTTAAAATTTTGTAAATAAATAATAATATTATATAATATAAAATATAATATCTAATTCAATATCACACTAAATACCACATAGTATTAAAAATTATACCATCCATCCTTATGGCATGAGGTTTTATACCATCAAGCCAAATTGGAAGAGATTTTAGTAGTGCTGATACCTGTTGCCAGTAGGAGACAATCTCATTCGATATCGAATGACAGTATTGTATACACTACTAATTCGGATTAGCATCAAATCCTTATTACAGATAGTTTTTTTTTCGATCTAAAGAGACAATAGTTGTGAAACAGCAATCAGATGATGTTCATTCTATTTGGTAACGTTATGCCTGCCCTCTTCAGAAGTTCAGCAGAAGCCTGTTTTGCCTTCAAAATAATTTCTTCCTGTCATGTAAAATAAATTACAGTACTTCTAGTCACAATCAAAACGGGAAAAAATGCTGCTTAGCCGATAGGAACTTAATATCAGGTTGAAAAATATTTTCCTTCAATTATAGTACGTAAATCCTCTCTCGACATAAGAAAAATGCTTCAATGACATACCTCGTCCACATTCATAATCTTCTTGTTCTTCATTATCCATAGGCCATTGCACATGACAGAAACCACATTTTCTGTTCGCATGCAATATACTATGCTGGAAACCCTGCATATTGGTGTAACATAAGTTCAAAGAAATTTGGGACAACATGATGGGAAAGAAAGCTGAATTCAGGGGGAGCCAAGATCGCCAAAAAATAGAGCACTTCACAAAACTACAAAAGAGGCGTAATTGCTTTGCATAAACCTTTACGTTTTTCCATATTTTGACCGGAAGTACCAATCAAGTAATGGGTTCGTACCAGTCATGAACAGGAACCATAGGCCAAGACCAAGGATTGACAACAACAATGTCAGCCTACCAAATGAGAAGCACAGAGACAATGTCAGCTTGTGGTACGAGGAGTTGAAAAAGATGTAAGTATGCTATGTATCATTTAGAGAGTCAGTTAGACACAAAATGAACAAAAAAGAGTTATTTTAACGCCCAAAAAACTCTATCACTATTGGATGTGATGATAACACCTACTCACCTCCCTTATCCATCACATCCAATAGTGGAGTGATTGTCTCAATGGAACATCCAATTTTATGTGTCAAAATATCATTACTCTAAAATGAAATACCTTAAGTACCAACAACTACTAAGGGTGTGTTTGCTTTTAGAAAACAATTTCTGATTATCATTTCCTGTTTTTGATACATTTCCTATTTTTTAGGATTTTATGAAGAAAATAGTAAAAACTACATATTTTTACTATTTTTTTTATAAAATCCTGAAAACATAAGACATATTATAAACAGAAAATGAAAACTGTTTTCCAACTATTCTCATATTTAATCCTGGATCAAAGGTGCATTGGTAATAAGATAACCATAACCGTTTGGATGACTTAGAATTTTATATTTGGGTTTATTATAGAATTGTAACGTGTTGTTAGAAATAAAAGAAAAAAAGAAAGAACTATTATAGACTTTAATGAGGAGGGAGCTGTTTAATAAGTTTTGGAATTAACAATTCAAATGAAATATGTTATGAATTAAGAAAAGTCTAATTTAGTTGTTTTCCAATTCCACATGGAATTATGATTATAATTCTATATGTTACTCTAAATATTAAAATTGAAATTGGGCCTATCAATTTCAATTTCAAGCTCCAATTCCAAACCCAAATGTCACTAAAGGTAATTACAATAAGAAGAGAGACACAAATTAATAGTCTGAACCAATACCAACCTTTTTCCCAACCTCAAGAGAACCTACTTCATCATCCCATAGGACCGACTTAGCACCATTAACTGTAGCCATCCTAAGAATAGTTTCGGCAGGCAATGCTGTTGGATCTGTCATTCCATTAGCATAAACTTCCCGTCCCTTGTTAATAAGAGAGCGAGGTACATTTCATCAACTGCAAATATAATTTATGCATGAAAATGTCCATCCAGTAAACTGTACCTAGAACTGTAAAACGACTATACTGCTCTAAAGAGCGCATTACTCGTCCAGGTATGAGACTCCCACCATTGTGGTGTGGAGCCTAGGAGGGTCAGATATTCTGACACGAACTTGTTCCACCGTGAGCAGATAGGTTGTTTCACAGTCCATTTAGTAATGTATTGAAAACAAAAAACTTTACATAAAAACGAAATTTGCATACATGAACCAATTAATCTACAATTGTTGACTATTGGGGAAGTATAAGAACCATAAAGAAAGAATTCAAAAGTTTAGAGTTAGATGAACCAATGCTCATGCGGTTGTTTGATGGGGCCCCGTCAGTACCCAAGGAGACACAGATGCCAGCATCAAGCATCTCCCTCACAGGTGCAAATCCAAGCATTCGCATTGCAGCAGCAGGACAGTGAGACACTTTGACCCCTGCCCTTGAAAGAAGAGATATCTGAAAATGTTGTGCAATGATGTACTGTTCATCACACTAAGCCCAGGATTAATTACCATTGCAGCAAAGAATTCTAAAATATAGCCTCTAAGAGAGCAGTTCAACCTCGGGTATGTGTTGATGTTTTTCATCTGAGAAATGGTATGTGTTTAGAAAAAATATACATATATAAAATTTTTGACAGAAATTATGGTGATAGTTAGATGAAATAAGATGGTATGATCCAATAATTCATCTAAAAGTTAACAATGATAACACGCAGTTCTAAATTCAAAATTCTGGCAAAGTTTCTGATTATCTAGCACTTTCTTTTCCATTTTAATATTCATTCCCCATTTTTCTGGCTCAGTTTTTTAGTCTACTTGGTATATATTGGTAAAACTTTACAATTTTACCCATAAAGGCACACATGTGAAGCTTTGGTTAATTGGTTGGTTGCTTATTCTTAGTAAGTTAATTCTAGCATTTAAAGCTTACTTCTACAGCATGATGCAGCATCAAGGGAAAGAAAAAAAAAAGTATGCAATGGCCAAAAGAAAAAGTGAGGCCCATCTTTTAGAGGTTGAAAGTTTTTGTCCGTGAAATTATATTTAGTTGCACCCACAGAAAAATAGAGGGAGGGAATGGGAAGCATAATATCAGTAGTTATCAACAAAAAGAAATGTGTTACTGAATAAATCATATTTACAATTTTTTCATATAAAATTGGTCATATTTAAGAGGTGAAAGCATCATTTCTCATAAGATCCGTAGTTAAATCCACTCATCCAAAGAGGTCATGTATGAAGTAACTTGCAAGTCAGTGATGTGGGTGTTTGTGTGCATAACACCTGCCTTTTATTATCAATATGATATCAACACAAACTTCATAACTGGGCTAATTCTTATTGAAAGAGTGTGATGAAGGTTATAGAGACAAAATTTTACCTCATTATTATCAACCCAAACAGAGTGAGCTGCTAACAGATTGTTTTGAAGGAAATCTATCTTCTCCAAGTATGTAACAGTTCCATGATTTACTTTGTGAACATCCATGACTAGTTGATTCTCGTATGGTATCTCTGCAACGTGCTGACAATTGCAAATTCAACTCAATATATTTCAAATATCAACAGCCAGGTTACATGTAAACTACAATCTAGTAAACGTTCAAACAGTTGGAAGGTGGTACAGTAAACTTAAAAATGTATGAAAAATTTCCAATGTCAAATTATTTAAGAAGTAGATCTGATTCTGCTTTAACTTGAAGAAATTCAAGTTAAAATTCCAAAATCGTTTCATTTATTAGTGACAAGGAATGCTTGAGCAAAAAGAAATATAAGATGAATACATACATAGTGAGGGAGAAGCAAAGAGAAAACTACCATGTGTATTCCTGTTTTGAGTTGTCTTGCAGCATCTCTTGTCTCGAGAAGTAAGAGTTGGGTAGCGTTCATGATTTGCCTAATTCCAAACCACACTCGGATGCGCCCATCTGCCGTATTGTGGTGATTCTCATAACTTTCCTTTTGAGACTGCAGTGCATAAAAGAGCAAGACCAAAATAATTTGTGAATGAAGAACAAACAATTCAACTGGATTGGGATTGGGAGAGAGAGCAAAAGAGACCTGAATGCAATCATGAGTAGTTCGAGAGGCCCAGGAGGAAGGCAAACCGTGGCCAGAATCCATGGTTGACTGGGTCAAACAAGCGCGCATACCCAGCAAGCGGACTGCTCTTGCCATCCCAGGAACATGTTGGCCACCAGCTTCAGCAAAACAGGTCACCTGAGGGAAAGTGCGCGGATTTGATTTCTTCCATGTCCATGTGAATTCAATTGAGATTACGAAAACTAAACAAGACTAGTAGTTGAAATTGAATTTGAAGGTTACCAATACCAAACTACACAGCACTTACGCCGGAGTGAATGAGTTCCATCCCACAGAGCAGAGTAGAAATGTAAGAGTCGTGTTCAGTCATGTTGGATTCGTAGGGCCAAATGCGGGCATGCAACCAGGTCATTAAGTCCACATCATCGGCTATGCCTCTAGCCAGCTGTTGGGAGGTGTGAACGTGGGTGTTGATCAATCCTATTAAGCCAAAATCAAGATCAGATATGCATGTGTATTACATTGAATTTGAATTGAAGCGACGAAAGAGAGTCTTAGGAACCGCTAGATGTTGGTTACAACCAACCTGGGAGCAAGATGTGGCCGCCGACATCGACAACGTGGCGGGCGACGTGACCAAACTGAGCAAGAATCTGCGACGATTGGCCGATGGCTTTAATTCTATCTTGTTCGATAACGATGCCACCGTCCCCAAATACTCGATTCTCCTCGTCCATCGTTATTATAACTGCACCGTGCAGTACAGTCATCAACATCATCTCCTTGTCTCTCTCCATCATTCCACTCTCATCTCATCTCATCTCTTCATTCTTCATTATCTATATCTATATAAATATGCACTATAAAACCCCCTAAAAATACCTAAGTATGTTTGGGAGGACGACAATTGGGAGGATGGCAACTGGAGAGGGGAAAGTCTAAACTCAAATGTCCCTTGTCGCCAAGCAATTTTAGAGGATGAGATGAGATGAGTAGTTAGGGCATATGTCCCCCATTTGCTACTCAAAGTCCAATCAATGCAATTTCTCTTTCATTCTCTCATTAGACATCCAAGCAAAAATATGACACACGCTCTTTCATTTAGCTTCTCACATTTGTATTCCATTCAATTATTAGTTACTCTATTTCATATTTCATCTTCTAGGAAACTCAAACATTGCATGCATCCTTCCCATTACAATTTTTCAAAATTCCTTCCCTTACCCTTTCTAAAATCAGTGCTCCCTTTCCCCTCATATTTTCCATTTCATTTCTTTAGTTTCAAACCCCAACATCTTCAAACATTCATTCTCTCCATATTGTCCATATTTTCCTTGCCAAAATCCAAATCCTTTTGTGTCCCACAAGGATGTGAATTCGATTCTGATGGCCATTGTGGCGCTATTTTGATAGGTGATCTTGTAAGTTCTCTATAAGTGTTTCCAGAGTCTTAAGGTTTGTCCTAATCTTGGTAGGTTAACGATGCGAACACACCTAAAATTTTTTGTACCTAGAAAAAAACCTCATTCACTTCATTTCCTTTTTACCCACTTCATCTTCTCTACTTGGTTCCTCGATCACCCTCTTTAAAGAACCCAAACACACAACCAAAGATCACACTTTAATTTTGGCCTTTGTTCTCAAACAATTTCAACCCCAAGGCCATTGAAATATATAAAACCCCTTTTTTTGGGTGCAAACTGCGTCATCAGGGAGCTTGGAGGAGGATCTTTCTTGTTCCCAAGCTTGTTAGAGCATCAAGGATCCTTACCTAGCCTAGACATCACTTTGGGAGGGTTTTTTCCTCCATCTCCTCCAACAAAGTTTCATTATTTAAGCTTTTTCATGGCTTACATGGTGAAATCTTTATTTTATTTGTTCGGGCTTCTATTTGAGACAAGCTCAAGAACGCACACTTGCATGTTTGTTAGCTTTTATTTTAAATTTAATTGGTTAAAAATATGTTGGTTAGTAGCTCTATGAGCAATTTCAATTAATGAAATTTGTTCTGAATGGCTTAAAATAAATTTTAGGGTTAAATGCATTTTACCCCCTTGAATTTTAGGCTATGTGAATTAACTTGACTTTCTAAATTATGCAACGCTACTCCCTATAATTTCCAAACTGTGCAAAGAGACCTTCTATTAAATAAACATCCATTTAGTTTGTTAACTATCCATATGCCACTCACATATCTTATTTTCTGGACAAAATTACCCTTGCCCTATTCTCTAATCTCTTCCCTTTCAGTTGCTCTCAAAACCATTGCCCCTGCCATGACTCCAAGATCCTCTGAACACAATCGCCTTCCTCTTTGACATCTTTTCCAGTGACCTTCGCCGTGCCTTATCTTCCCCCTCAACGACAACTCCTTCGCCCAATCCCGGCGGAGAATAAAAGGGAAGGGAGATCTAAAGCAACGAAAGGGGTATACATATCCAGGCAGAGAACATTCACAAAAAATAAAGGGAAGAGATCGCGAGAAGAACAATGGCAATTGAGAGTAAAAATAAGAAGCAAACCCAAACCAATGGTAGACCACACTCCTAGCTAACAAACTAGCCATAACATAACCAAACCAACCACAACTCACACCACTTCATCATCATCATCAGGAATCATTCTAACCTAAAAACACCCACAAACCATAGCCAAACACAAACCAATAAACCAAACCCAACACGGCTCCAGCCATAGACCAAATCTCTTCACAAATCATAAAAAACCAAAAATCAAAATGATAAATAAAAGGGGAGGAGGGTCGCAACTCTTATTCGCATCATGGCCATTCAACAGCGGGCAACTCCCCATCAATGTTTTGCCGTTCCGCATGCCGCCACCTCTCTCGGACTCACCGTGACCTTCCTCAACCACCAATGATGGCCAACAACCTGAATCGCAAGGTCGTTCCTCGCTTCTACCGCTACCATCGTGTCCTCTGTTGTGCACCTCATAACCACCGCGAACAACCGTGTACCTTCACCACTACAAGGTTTGGCACTTCAGATTATGCCACTCCTGTCCACACGCGCGTCGCTCATGCCGTCATCCTCCGCAGGAACCACTGTGACAACAACGTGAGACCACCACATAGCCGCTCCACAGATGCCTTGCTCGACCACCACAATCGTTCTGGCATTCGGCCAACGTGCTCGCCGTCGTCATCACTGCGAATCCGCCACCATCGTTGCGCCCCTTTCCGTTTGCAACCCCAAGTCCTTGGTTCTCAATAGGCTTGCACTTGTCGAAGTCTTCCCCAGAGGAACCTTAGCATCTGAGGTTAGGGAAGTGGAGCCTAGTGAAGTCACCTTGGAGCTTGTAGCGACCTTTTCGTACACTGAAGGCTTCCCCAATGGAGGTTCTTCAACAAGATTGGGGTTAGAGAATAGGGCAAGGTTAATTTTGTCCAAAAAATAAGAAATGTGAGTGTCGCATAGGTAGTTAACAGACTAAATTAATAGAAGGTGTCTTTTGAAAATTTGGAAACTATAGGGAGTCACGTTGCACAATTTAAAAAGTTAGCATCTAAATTACACATAGTCCAAGGGGGTAAAACACATTTAATCTTAAATTTTAATCGATTGAATATGTTGAAAATTACCTAATTGAGCTTAAAAATTATAACATTTTTCACAGATGTCGTCCCAGGATGAGTGTAACACTCGGCATGTAGATATTGTTCGTTTTGGGCCTAATTAGGCACCCCTCACAATTTGCTTTCCCCTTTCAAAGGGAAAACACATCTGCATGGGGGAGGTATCCATACCCTTATAAGGCGTGTTTCGTTCCTCTCATCAACCGATGTAGGACTAGTTCCACTAGCGTCCTCGCTGGCACACGATCCGGGTTAGCTTGATACCATTGGTAACATCTGTCACATTTGGATGTTACGTATTATCGTCCCCAGTGTAAGTATAACACCAAGCATGCAAATATTGTCTGCTTGGACCCTAATTGCATCCTTCACAAATTTGCTCTTTCATCCTCTCAAAGGGAAAATGTGTCTGCATGGGAGGTATCTACACCCTTACAAGGCATGCTTTGTTCCCTACGTCCATTTACGTGACCCAATTTTTGGTATAGATTTTGCCATGTCTTATTATCTTTTTGTTATTTCATAAACAAAAGTCCCAGGTATATGGATATATCCATTTCATGTCAAAAATGGATGCTTTAATTTTTAAAAAAAATTGAAACTACAATCGATTGGGAATGAAGCATACCTTATAAGGGTATGAATACCTTCCCCATGTAGACGCATTTTCCCTTTGAGAGGGAAGAGCAAATCTTGTGAGGGGTGCCTAGTTAGGCTCCAAAACGGACAACATCTGCATCCGGGTGTTATAATCACACTAGGGACGGCAATGTGTAACACCTAAATGTGGCAGATATTAAGATGGTATCAAGTCATCTAGGGATTGGTGTGCCAATGAAGGCAACGCTGGGTCTTGAACCCTTATAAAGGTGTGGATACTTCCCATGCAGATAGCTTTTCTTCCTAAACCCTAAACCCTTAAAAGGGGGAAAAGCTATCTACATGCCGGGTGTTACACTAACACTGTGGACGATGATATGTAATGCCCAGATTTGACAAATTTAGATAGGATCAGAGTGATCCTGGATCAAGGTACAGCGAGGACGTTGGGCTCCTTTAAAGGGGTAGAACTAGTCCCATCGGTTGGGGAGGGGAACAAAGCTTTAATTGATTCCTTTGCGAAAACAATTTTTGAATAGTGTATATGTGAGTGTAGTGTTTAGCCATGGCATATTTAGGGTTGGGGTTATGTTGTTTTTGCTAGTTTGACGACTTGCCGCATGAAAATGTCTTTTAAATAATGTTGAAAATATTAAAGATGTAAAAGAATATAAATAGATGAGTTTTGATGGATGAGGTACAGTGTTCATTATGTTTAGACATAAATGTTTGTTATATCTTTTCATAAGTTGAATGATAAATTTAGATGTTAAGAGCAAGTGTTTTGTTGAAGAAAAGAAAAATGAATGTGTCCTCATAAATATATAAGGCCATGGTTTTAGTGGAGAAATTGGAAAAAATGAGTTTTTGCTATTCCATAAAACATGAGCATTTGGGTGGTTTAAATCAAGCCTTTCTATGAAAAGAAGAAAAATAAAAATAGTGATTTGGTGCATATGTCATTTTGGCCCAATGAGCTTTTTAATTAGCAAATGGCATGTTTTCAAGTTTTGAAGTATGAAGGTGGGTTTTAAGTGAGGTTTTGGTAAATTTGCAGATAAGGCAAAGAATTAAGAGTCTTTAATTGATTCCTTTACGAAATGTGGTTTTGAGCAAAGGGAGAGGTTAAAAAGGAGTTTTGTAAATCTTAAGTCAAAAGGCTTATTTTAAATTATGGCAAATTTAATAAAAAGTGAACGAGCTTTTAAAACCTTTAGGTTTGATTTTGGGTAACTTGTAAAGCCTCATAATTGTACCTAGACTTTTAACGAAGATAGAATTAGATAAGTATGCATGAAACTTGTTTTGGCCTCATTGGGACTTGTAAGATGTATATTATGCAAGCTTTGTGGTAGTGTTTAGCAAATGTCCTGAGACGGGAATCCAGAGATATTAAGGACAGAAATGCGTTTGAAAAATGGACAAAAACAAAAATTTCAAAATTGTTTCCATTTTAGAACAATTTTCAAGCCAATTTCCATCCCTCTAAAATGGAGGGACGCTAGACACGTATCTCTGTGACATAAATTTAAAATATTTTTTTTTCCAATATTATCATTTTAAACATTTCATATTCAAATTTTATCATTCTCATTTTTTAATTTTTCATCAAAATTATAACACAATCTTATTTATCTTTTTATCAATCACTATGTCCTGCATTCCACTATCAAACATTGTTTGCATTCCACTATCAAACATTGTTTCATCTTTGTCTCCATCCACGTCTCTCATCCTCCTTTTCTTCTCTACTATCACTATCAATGTCCTTTTTGTCCCGAGATAGGTACCAAATACAACCTATTTGACATATTATGTATGCTTTATGAAATTTTCTATGAGATATTGTTAAGGGATTAGAGGACGACGAAGAGTGATTAAAAATTGAAGCTTCCACCAAGTTTTATTTAATTGGGAAAAACATGGAAAACCCATTTTATTTAAAGAAATGATCTTTGAAGGGGATTTTAGTTCGGAAGTCGATTATGCTTGGGGAAGGCAAAAAATTTATTTTTCAGCACCTTTGATACATTAGTATTACTACAATTACGTTAATTGATTGTGCAAATTATTAATAATCTTTCAAAATATTTATTTTAGTACTTCTTATTTACAAGGAAAAATTCATTAGAAAAATTATTTACAAGTGAGACAAAAATTATAAAAATTTAATTTTGACTTGATAGGGGTCTCTCTACTCCTACGTATCCCCTAATGCAATGAGAAACTCAAAGTCATGTAGTTTGTAAAAAATAAATGTTGGTCGATTGATTTTATTTTTTGAAAGGAAATTTTAGAATATCAACTTCAAAGTTTAGATTTTCTTAAATATAGAATCAACGACTGTCATGGCATAATTGAAACTACTTAATTAGTTGATATTTTCTCCTCTTTCCCCTTTTGTGTTTGGCAAAAGAAGACAAGGCGAAACAAGTATATTTTGATTTATTTATTGTTTTAGCAAAAGATTCTATCAAAATAACTAACTAATTCACTCCCTAAACTTATTTATCTAATTCTACTCAAATGATTTAAAAAATATAAAAACAGGTCACAAACTCTTTTTTTTTAGAAATAAAAAAAAATACATAAGCCCGAAACAAATTTATACAAAAAACTAACAACCAGCAAGCTATCTTTTTTTAAAAAAAACATTGATCTTGACACTATCAAGCCCAAGAAAAGAAAACAAAAACAACACCTGAACCTTAAATGAAAAAAAAGTCCAGCCAATTTTTATAAACAAAAAATACAAACCTTGTGGCCTACAAATTAAAACAAGAAAAACATCCAGATGTTAACGCAAAATAATAATAATAACAAATAAATAAAACAAGTAAATTAAAAAGGGGAAATCCTAAACCTAACACGTTTTCACAGGTACACAACAAAACTGAAGTTAGCGATTTCATTTTCAGGTTTTGGGGTTGCATATATATATAGAGAGAGAGAGAGAGAGAGAGATGGTAGAGGTCAATGAGGGAGAGGAAATCCGGCCAGTACACAAGGCCGGTCCGCCATGGCAGGTGCACGGGAAGGCGGCGCATAGGATGGGAAAGAGAGAGAGGGTACGGCGGTGATGTAGGCTAAGGGTGAGCTGGGTTTTTGCTTTGGCTTGATAGTAATGGTGGGAGGTCGATCCGCCACAATGGAAGCCAGAGGTGGTGGCTGGGTTTGAGCTCCACGACAGATTTCGCGGCTTCGGCGAAGGGCGGCTAAGATCGTGGTATTTGGAGGCAATCGGTGGCTTTGCTTGGAGGTGGCGCGAGAGGAAGAGGCCCATGGCGGAGCTTCAGATCTGGAGGTTGACGCGATGGGAAAGGAAGGGACGCCACCACGATTTCTACACGACGATGGCACGGCGGCTTGTGGCTTACAGCGGCGAAGCACAGGCGACCGCGAATAGAGATCCGAAGAGGAAGCCGCAGTGGTGAAGGGATGATGATGGTTATTGTTTTGGTCTGTATTTTGGCTGGGAATGACTAGATATTGTATTTGTTATTGGTTTATTTGCCTGCTGACAGGGGTATTGGCTGCTGGGAATATTGTTTGGCTTGTGTTTGTTCACGACTCAGTGGACTTGGGTGAAGAATGGGATTGGATTCAGAATGGGAAGTATATACTTGGAAAAGAAAATGAATCAACAAATAGTTTACCTGTGGCTCTGTGATTTTTCATTTCTCTGTGTTTGATGCAAAAGTGTTTTCTGAAAAAATGGTGATGGAAAATTTTTAATGTTGGCAGAAGTTTTCGATTGAAGATGATCATCCGCCCCTGTTCCCTTGATTGTTCTGTGAATTTATACACAGTTGTAGCTTGATTTTTCCAGATCTGATAGGGGACATTTGTGATTTGATTGAAGAATTTTTTTCCCCAAATTATTGCTGCATTTGACTTTCCACTCTCTGCATTTTTTTCTCCGTTCAATGCTCCTCTTTTCTAAATTATCTCCTGTTGCAGGTTCTTGTATTTGACTTCAGTGCACCATTTTTTTTTTCTTTTAGCTGACTCACCTCTTCCTTTTTGTTTTACTCAAAAATAAAATAAATAAATAAATAAATGAAGCAGGATAAAATATTTTATTTTACAACTCAAAAAAAATTGAAATGGGCTTAGTTCTTTTTTTATAACAATAAAATAAAATGATATGGGTTGAGAGTTTTTTTTTAACACTTAAAAAAAAAAACGAATCTAAAACTCAAGGTTTGAGTTTTTTTATATGGGCGGAATAAAATCGGTTTCATAAATATACTCTTATAAAACATGATTTTTTTTTTAACTTTGCCCAAAAATCTTTTGGGAGCAAAACAAACAAAGCTTCAATCTTTTAAGTATGTGCATTCTTTTAGCCTACACAGATTCCTTTACTCGTGGAATCTATCTATTTATACATAATACAAACTAAGAGTTCTCCATTCCACTATAGCACTACTATTCCTTTAATAGACGTCAATATATCTTTTTTTTTTTTCATGAAAATAATATAACAAAATAGAGAGATTTACTTTTTGAAAAAAGGCACTACAAACTATAATCAATTCTGTAAAAGGCTGCCATTAATTACAAAGACACTACAAGCTACAAGATGGAAATGTAAGTGATGGCATGATGTAATGTGAGATAAGATATAGAGAATCAAAGAGATGTGATGGATGATGGAGTTAAGGGTGCTAGGTATGTAGTAGAATTATAGACAGTTATGTACCAAAGAAAAACAATTATAGTCAGTTGCAGTCAAAATTAAAAAAAAAAAAAAACAGTTAGGCAGTTGTCTTTCAATGCACAAGTTCGAACTCTGAATAACATGTGTAGTTTTCACAAATTTTTCACTGCTATGTGTAGAAACTCTTAACTAGATCAACATGAAAAGAGAAAAATTCATATGTGGGAGAACTTGCACTTGGTAAAGAAGAAAACATAGAAGGAAATGTGTGTATTGAGTGAAATTGAATTACAAGTTTAGAGTCTACTTTCTGTAGTTCTGAGACTTATATACAAGCTAGAGTACACATATTGGAGGATAGAGCTAAGTAACTAACTCTAAAATTCATTGAGTAACTAATCTTATCTAATAACAACAAACTCAACTAATAGTAACTACTTAACTAACTCTAGCTAAGCTAGATAATGCACAACACCCCTCAAGATGAAGTATGAATGTTGATCGTACCTAGCTTGGAAGTGAGTGAAAAGGTCTAGGAGCTAATAGTTTTGTGAGAATGTCTGCTCATTGATCAGAGGATGATACATGCAGTAACTTAATGATGCCATTTTGTAATTTGTCGAACTAGGTTGTAAATAATCTTAATATGCTTCGTCCTCTCATGGAACACAGGATTAGAAGCAATTTGAATCCTGATTGATGGTCATAATGTAACACCAGGCTAAGTATTAGAATAAGAAAATCTTGAAGCGGATATAAGAGCCATTGAGCCTCGCATGTACCTAGAGCTAGAGCTCTATACTGACTTTGGATGATGATCTGGAGATTGTTGTTTGTTTTTTGCTTTTCTAGGAAATGAGCTTAGGACCAAGGAAAAAACAAAAACCTGTAATTGACCTTCTTGTATCAATATAGGTCCCCAAATCCAAATCTATAAAATCCTTGAGTTTAAGATCGGATTCAAGAGAAAAACCATGCAGATGTAGGAGCAAACTTGAGATGTCTCAATACTCAATTGGTTGCTTGCATATGACCATCTTTGGCACAATCGAGGACTGGATCAGTCTTCCTACATCATATGATATGTCCTGGCCTGGTGTTAGCTACATAGAGAAGCTTTCCAACTAGCTTTCTATAAGAAGATAGATCAAATAAGGGTAGGGTGGCAATAGGGAGTTGGAGGTATGGGGATTCGACGTGATCCCGAATTCGGATCCACGTGTTTGGGGATTTTGTCCCTATGGGGACGGGGACAAGGTTGAAACTTCTCCACGGTGAGTTCAGGGGACAAGGACTATACCCTCACCCCACGGGGTAATTTAGTAATTTCCACTAAAAATTATATTTTTATTAACCTTTTAATATTTTTTATTAGTTTTTTCACAAAAAATATTTTAAACTTACCTGTCCATTAACCCTAATTTTTACTTTCTCATCCTTTCTTACTTTCATTCACCCGCACAGTCACACCTCACTACCCTTAAAGCCTCTCTCTCACAACTCACAAGAACTTTTGTCTCTCTCTTTCTCTCATAGTTGGCGGCAAGCTGCCATACCCACGGCCCCGTTAACCACGTCATAGCCCCTTTTCTTTCTCTCCTCTCACGGGCTCAAGGCGCCCGAAGAAGCACGACCTGTGAATAACCTGTAAATGGAGCTTGGCGATGGAGAGTGACGACGTGGAGGAAAAGCGATGCATCCTGAGGCTCATTCCTGACTTCTTGTAGTACCCATCCTCAATCTTTTCTTTAATTGGTTCTTCTTTCTTATTGTTTTTCAGCTTTTCTTTGAGAATGTTTCAAATGTTGTTTATATTTTTTTTGGGTCTGAAAGTTCTAAAACGAGTGCTCATGGTTCTTTTGGTTTTTTTTTTTTAGGGTAGAAAAGTGGCGGCTTTTATGTGAATCCGTGGGATTTGAGGAAAAGGGTAGGCTAGGGTGAAGAAAGGTTGTGTAAGTGTGAAGAAAGGTTGAAGATGGCGGGTTTAAGGAAAAGGAATATTATTTTTTATTCTTTGGATGCTTTCTTTGATCTATGTTCTTCAAGACTTCAACATTTCTTTGATTTTCTCCCCATTATTTTGAGTTTTGATTTTTTGTACCTTTTTTTTTGGGTCTTTAATTTTCTGTCCCTTTTTTTGTCTTTGATTTTCTGTCTTAATTTCTTCAACCTTTCTTTGTAGGATGAGTACTCCTAGTCAATCCTCTTCCCCCTATGGGAAGCAATATGATTATACCCACACCACCATTAACTAATCAGGCAACACCCACACTGACCTGCAAATGTGGTGGAAAAAGACCAAGAAGCTCAAATCTTCTCATCCTAAAACACAACCTACTGCTATACACAATTGCAATGCAAGAGGAAGTCCTAATAAAAAACTTCAGAAGCTTGGGACCACTTTAAAAGACAGAAAATTAATGAAAAGTGGAAGGCGATTTGCAAGTATTGCGATAAAGTTCTTGGAAAAACACTAAAGCAGGTACCACACACTTGCATGATCATATAAGGACTTGCAAGCTGAACCTCAAGGGTCCAAAGCAAGCAAAAATTAATACTATGGCTCAACCATCAAGTTCAATTGGAGATGGATTGAATCAATAGTATATGGAACCTTCAATTTCAATCAAGATTTTTCGAAGTTAGAACTTGCAAAGATGATTGAAGGAAGCTCACCTACCACCTCATGTAACATGCTAATATTTAACCCAAACACGCCTAGGACGTATTAAGATTAATTATTAGTTATTACTTCCTTTTAAACTCATTTGTAGAACTACTTCAGCGGAAAATACAGGTAATTTTTTTTTTTGAAATAAGTAAAACAAAATGCGAGCTGTTGTGTACTACATAAGTGAAATGTAAAGCAAAAGAGAAAATAAATCATGCAATACAAAAGCAATAAAGAACACCTCAATCATAGGAACAACCATCATAATATTAAATATCATAGTTTGGTACATAACTGGATAAATCAAATGAAATAAAAACATAAAGCCATACCCACATAAGAATGGGCAGAGCTTGCAGTACATGAAACATAAGTAGAAAGGTGCATAAGCAGAAAACAAAAAACAATGAGTACATGGAAAACTTGAAAGATCAAACCTAAGCTATGGCTACCCTCCCTCAAACTACCGATGATCCTGACCTCATCCCTCGAAGGTATGTACCCAATGAACTGTGCTTGAATTTGAGTTGCTTTCATTTTTGGATTGCTTGCTTCTAGTTGAAAGTCCCTAAGTGTTTTGCTTTGTTTTGGATTATTTTGCTCGAGGACTAGCAAAAGCTTAGTTTGGGTGTGATAACTCCATTTATGGAGTTATTTAGCTTCTAATTGGGATTGAAATCGCATGACTTGTCCTTCATTTTCCAAGTGAAACACTTAAAAATAGGAAGAAGTGGCTCATATTTGTTTTAGAACCTTTGTTGAAAAATTCGATGTCATAAATCAAGACTATTGGGATGAATTGCATAATTCAAACTAAATTTTCATTGAATGATTTTTTACAGAGAAAATTGTAGAAGTTTGGAGCTTGAAGAGAATTCAAGTTGAAGCCAAGAGGAGGGAAGCAAAGCATGAAGAAAAATCCATTAAATTGAAGTTTTTGCTATTGGGTCGCGACCTGGGTTTTGTTGGTTGCAACCTTGGGCGCCTAAACATTAGATTAGTTTTGTGAGTCAGGTCACGAGACAATTTCTGCCGGGTCACAACCCAACGCGGCACAGGCCCATTTTTAGTAAATAATTACCCAATAGACAACATTAGTGAGACTTCGGTTTCCTTCCATTTTCAACGTTTTTGAGAGAGGAACCCTAGGTTTTGGAAGGAGCCAACACTAGAGAAGGATTCATCTTGAAGATTGAAGGCCAAGGGCTAGGAGAAGGATTGAAGCCCCATTTGTTCATCTCTTCCTCTCTCTCTGTGTTTTAATATTCATTATGTCTCTTGAACTAGTTTTTGTTTTGTTCATTGTTATGGATAGCTAAATTTGTAGCTAGGGATCCTTTGAATCCCTCTATGGATCTTGGATGTTTGTAATGTTGCTTATTTGAATGTTGATGATATTGGTTTTGGTTACCCATTTCTATTCTTAATACTCTTATATGTTTGGCCACCATCTAAGTTGATTTGGGGATTCTCTTGAACTAGACATAGGAATAGAGATATTAGACCTTGGTATGGGTAATGCTTGTTCTTTTACACTTAATTGGCTTAGGTGTGAGGATTAGTCAATGGGATGGAAACATACCCATTGACCTTGCATAGTAGATGTTTGATGTTAGTTCTCAATGGGTTGATTTCACACTAACTCACAAGGACACTTAGTGTTTTAGGTGAAAGAGACACTGTAAAGACCTAGACATAGGCGTTTAACTATAATTGGCATGCTAACAAAACAAATTCCTTAATGTTCAATTAAGTAATTTGCATATCCAAGTGAAGTAGAGGGAGAAAAAGGTCCCTAGGCCTTTTAACCTTTATTGTTTCTCAATTTTAATTTGCGTTAGTGTTTTCTAGTTATTTGCTCTTTAGAATTTCTTTGTAACTCCATTAACTTGTTTTGCTCAG